>CM061065.1:120428051-120729710 GCA_030762895.1 Sophora flavescens
AGAACTCATGTCTAGTAATTGGTACTTGTATTCATGTTGACACATCGTTTATCCTTAAGGGATTGTGTCAAACATTTGAATGAGGTAACTGTTGTGGAAGATTTCTTAGGAGAATTTTCTCGATAATGTGTCAGTTTGTGTTTGCGAAGGAGCTTGAGTTTGATTGATCTATTTTCTAGATTCAACAGTCTCCATCGCTCCGGTAGAATATTGCCTATAAAGCTAGCCGAGTTAGATTACATGAAATGAGAATTTTCATCCGCTTTCTTGATAAGTTCGCCATCATTTTCATCGATGATGTTCTTGTTTACTCTAAGAGTCACGAGGAACATGCAAAAAAAAAAAACTTTAAGTCCAAGTGTTATGGATCTTACGCGAGAAGAGTTGTAGTGAAGTCACTTAAGTGCGAGTTTTGGATCGATGAGGTGGAAGTCTTAGGGGCCTGTGATCCTAAAGGAGCATTTGTGCTCACACTCCTAAATAACCTCGCAAGATATTAGACATTTGAGTGGGTTGGTTTGGTACTATCCATTGGTTTGGACATTTTCATAATATTTCATTGAAAAATTTGTTATGACTATTTCTTTGAGTTGTAACCCAAACGAAGAATGAATTTCCTTGGAGTTCGCAATCGTTTATCTTTGATTTCCTAACTACTGAAGATTCTTAGGAAGAAGTTACTTTATTAGAGTCATGGTTGTAAACATGTATTAGCTATGCATTTTTACATTCACGAACCTATTAAAGAAACTTTTTACATGTTGGATATTCCTCGTATTCTTTATAGATTGATACAGATCTTCCATAACTATATACTTTCTGGAAAGTAAAACCTTGGGATTAAGAAATCCAGTTTAGTTTGAGTCACGGAATTTCGAGGACGAAATTTTTTTAGTGGGTAGTAATGTAACATCCTCGATTTTTCTCGCTTCTAAGATCGGTATAAATATAAATAAACATTTATATTTTTATCTAAAACTTAGGAAAATGACTTTGGAAAAACCAAAGTCATATTCATATTATACTTATTTTTATAAGTATGCGGTTAAATTTCGGTTGAAAATTAACACTTAACCCGGTCTCATGCTTTTTACCGACAAGAAGATTTTACCGATCAACAAACCTAATTTTGACTCGTGAACGAAATGAATAGATTTTATATCTCATTTCCAACGATATAGGTTATTTTGAAAATTTTCAAAATAAATAGGTTTTTATACTTGTTTCTAAGCGTAAAACCCAAATCAGTAATCGACGGGGTTGAGAATCTGACGTATGAGACAAAACCCGACATCTGGGTGCTGAGATATATTGCCACCTAGGGTGGTGAGTCATAAGGGTGACTCACCTAGCATTTAATTCATGTAATTATGAGTTTCAGTGTGAAAAGACCAAAATACCCCCTAACCTAACCTATCCTAGTTAATTTATAACCATGGTTAAGGCATCTTCATCTTATTTTTGTGGTGGAAAATTAGCCACACCTCCAACCAATCCCGGCCACAAGTTTGTCATGATTACCTTAGGTAAATTCCCAAAATGTCCCTAAGTCCTAACTTAATCACAAAATTGCCCTTAATTGAGATTACACTTTTGTCCTTAAATTTTTATGACTTACCCCTTTCACCCTCATTTACCACGGCCCAAACCCATTTCTTTAGGGCCATCATACTCATTTGTGCATCACTTCATCTTCTTCCTCTCATTTTCTCTCAAAAAGCTCTAAGTTTCCGTAGCCAAAAAGTGTGAAGCAACTACTTGATTCTTTGCTCATTTTCAAATTCCAAGAGGTATACCTTGTTCCTCATCATCAATAAGCTATATGTACTTCAATTATTTTCATGTTTCAAGGTCATGATCATCCTTTTCAATCCCTAGATCTAGAAAGTTTGAAAATCTCTAGAAAAATGTAGAAAAATTATATGATCATGAAACCAATTTCTATGATCTTATAATCATCTCTATGTTTGGTATCTAAGATCATGAATCAAACAAAAATTTCTATCCTATTTTTCCTAAAGGGGCCGAACCTAGATAGAAAAGGAGCAAAGGAGGTTTCTTTCAATTTTTGACATAGAACAATTGATTTAAGCTCTTCAATACCTATTGTTGTTAAATCTAGAAGCTTGCTAATTTTTAAAATCTCTAGCCTATTTTATGAAGCAAGGCCGGAACTCTAGGTTTTAGTGTAAAAGGATTTTGTTTCAATTTTTCAAGTATAACACTTGTTTTGATCTAGTGAATATCTAATATAGTTGAATCCAAAAGCTTAAATTTTTTTATCATGTTTAGCCAACTAAATTAGCCATGGCCGAACCTAGCTCCATGTGGAGTTAGAGGATTTTATTTCAATATTTGTATTATGATCATTGATCTTGTGTTTTAAATATTTAAGGATCATTAATCCAAGAGTTTGTGAAATTTTGACATCCCTAGCCTAATTAAACCATGTAGACCGAAACCTCATCATGAGTGTTTAGGAGGACTTTGTTGTTTTACTATGTTAGTTGTGTTGTGATTTACTATGAAGGACAATTATTGTGGATTGTACTAAGTTGTGATGGAATCGGAAATGAATCGAAAGGAAAACTTCAAGAGGAAAACTGTAACTTCAAGAGGTAAGGGGGAGCTTACTGAGGGATTTTTCCCGATAATTATATGTGTGATTTAGTGTATGATTTGAAATAATTGGATTGGGATTCGTGGTGGTTGTTTAATTTTGTGCTAAACTGTTATTTTATGTGTTTGATTATCTGGAGTTATGCGTTATAATATGTTTTAATACATGATATGAACTGTATTATCCGTTATAGCATTGATGTGAAATATTTGATGATGCGGATTGTTGATTGAGACACCTGACAGTGGTTAGTTCTCATTTAATTAATCAGATAAAAAGCTTCATGAAGAATATTCGATATTTAATTGAGAAGTATTGTGATACAATATCACTTAAATATTTGATTTGATGAAAACGAGAAATAGTTGAAATACTATTATTTTATTGAATTAACGGTGTAGGAGTGAACTTTGAGTCACGGTGAGGACGTAATCGTGAAATTATTTTAGCACTGCTAATTTTTACTTGTGAAATTCCAAAATATTATAAAAATTTATTTTGAGAAAATAATCTTCGAAAATAACTTAATTTCTATCTTAGAAAATTATTCTAAGGGGAAAAGTCAAATTTCGACTTAAACTTTTTTAAAATGCTAAACGACGGTTAATTCCGAAAATATTTATGAAAATCATTCTTAAAAATAGCAGTAATCATTCACACATGGATTTAGTTTTAGATAACTTATTTCTCAAGAATTAAAGTTTTACTAAAAAAAGATTTTCGTGAGGATGAATTTATGTGGATTTGATGATTTATAAATGAATTTCAAACCTAAATGATTTTCTCGTAAATGAGTGTTACTCAATCGGTGTTTTTTCCGATAACTTGAATAAGTTACGAGGTTTTGGTTTCAACTTTTATTTCACATAACAAAATGTTTTACATGTATTAATCGACAAATGTGCCTACTTGATTTATCATGATATCTTGATAGACAAGGTATTCATTACATGACTTTTTATTGCGCCGTAATGGACAATGTGTTTTTATGGATAAATATTCCATTTATCGCGATGATCATTGTACCGGATGAACAATGCGTCATGTAAATGATTATTGTATCTTAGTGGGCAATGTGTTTTTTTATGGACAAATGTTCCATTTATCATGATGACCATCGTGCCATGAGTTTTGGATGATGTGCCATGTGCCGTGTTGACCATCGTGCTAGAGCTCGACGATGCGCGTCATTTTTCGCGTTGACCATTGTGCCTTGATGGGCAATGTGCCATGTTCTGGTTGACCATCGTGTCAGGAGTTTTGACAATGTGCCATGTATTGTGTTGACCATTGTGCGGAGTTCGGACGGTGTGCCATGATCCGTGTTGACCATTGTACCAAGAAGTTGACAAGCAGTGCCATGTATTGTGTTGACCATTGTTTCTTTTGTTGACAATGTGCCATGTAAGAGCCTGATCACTCAAGTGAAAAGAGGTTTTGAATTCCTGAGATTAGGTATAAAAATTAGATGTTGAACTGCAAAGTGTCATTAATCTTTTTCTAAAGGACAATGACTGTTCGGGTATGAAACCAATTGGTAAATTACTTGTTATTTCTGAAGTTTATGTTGTATGACTATATATGCCTATATGTTGTTTTGTGTGTCACGCATGTAGTTATCGTTCTTATATCCATATATTGGTGTCTCACCCTTACAATATATCAGGTTTGACTTGTTATTGCCGATGTACCTTGGTACCGATAGTAGATGGTGCAGAGGAAGTCTTAACTTCAATTGGGGATACTAATCCCGATCCTTGCGTGTTGGTAATAGTGGTGAGAACTACAGAGTTCTCCCATTAGATGTTTTATAGAGTGACAAGCTTAAGATTCTTCCTTGTGTTGTGTAATTTTGAGAAAATCGGTTTATGGATTCTAAAACCCTTGGTATGGTTTGAAATTTCTCAGACATTTAAAATAATTTCAAGAAAACTTATATGTTGTGGTGGCCTGATTTATGAATGAAACCAGTTTATGTGTATCGTCAAGTATGATGTGATTTTACTTTTGTGATGTGTATGTTACTTTGCTGAAGTATTCAGAAAGAAAATTTTTACACCGAATTTTCTGAATTAAAAGTAAATTAATTTTCCAAAAACAACCCGCAAATAACTTTTTAATTTATTTTCACACGTGTTACGAAGTAATTAACAGGGGTGTTACATTAGCTGTTATAAAATTCCTATGGATGCTGTCAAGAAATTGAGGCAATGCTGGCTAGATTTTGGTGGGGACCGAAAGATGAGAAAAGGAAGCTTCATTGGATGAGTTGAGAAAAGCTTTCCAGGGCAAAGAACAAAGAAGGACTTGGATTCCGTGGCTTTAGTGATTTTAACAGGGCACTTTTGGGAAAACAATGTTGGAGACTTGTTACTGATGACCATTCTTTGATGGCAAGGGTGTTCAAATGTAGATATCATCCTAGAACTTCTTTCATGGATGTTGGTGCGGGTTTCCAACCGAGCTATGCATGGAGGAGCATGATTGGTGCCCGTGAAATCATTGAAAAAGGAGCTAGATGGGTGAGTGGAAATGGGAGGAAGGTGAGAATATGGCATGACAGATGGCTCCCAACCCAAACAAGTTTCAAGATTAGAAGCCAACCTGCAACCCTTGATCAAAATGCCATGGTGAGTGACCTTATTGATCCGGACACCAAACAATGGAGGAGAGATTTAGTGTTCTCTTGCTTCAACAGCTATGAGGCATCAGGTAATAAATATCCCCATATCTCTCAGACTGCCAGAAGACACCTTGATTTGGCATTGGGAGAAGGATGGCATGTATTCAGTTAAAACAACCTATCACTTGTTGTGTGAGGATCGATTCAAACAGCAACCAGTCCCATCTAGCTCCTCTGATAAAAACCTTTGGAAGGAAATTTGGGATGCTGCACTGCCCAACAAAATTAAAAACTTCCTTTGGAGGTTAGCAAAAAATATCCTTCCCACTAGGTTCAACCTTGCAAATAGAGGAGTGAAAGTGGAGATGCTTTGTCCTCTCTGTAGCCAAGCTGTGGAAAGAGTAGACCACATTTTCATGCAGTGTCACTTAGGATTTCCAACAAAGGGCTTTTTTCGGTTTTATCCTACCGGACTTGATTTGAAAGATTGGGTTTATCATTTTGGTGTTCAAGGTCTCTCTCAGTCTCAGGTAAGCATTTAGGATGTAGTTTATTTTTGCATTGTTGGTGTCATTGTATTAATTTGGATGAACATTTTTTTTTCATTGTTAGTGTCATTGTATTAATTTGGATGAACATTTTGGTTCTGCTCTTATTAGATAAATTTTAGTTTACATGTTTAAATTTTGGAATAAAGCTCGTGCAGTGACAGGGGCATAAAGCTCAGGTTCTCAACTTTGTTTTTATCTTTTCTATATTACATTTCTAATGAGTTCTATGATTTTTTCTTTGATTCCTATTTAGCAAATCGGCACAACAAGATGGGGGAATCAATGCTTTGTAAGTGGAGGAAATGGATACAGGGAAAATTTCATATACACAAACACTGCACATTACTGAGTATGTTGCTCCTTTCTCACAACTTTAGGTTGTTTGAGCATGATGATTATTCTCTAATCTCTCACTTTCTAATTTGAGTTTCCAGCCAAGAAAATTAAGGTATAGTTCATTCTTGGTTTTTTTTTTATCCAAGTGCTATGTTTGAAGAAAATCCATCTAACTTGAGTTCAGTTAAGGATATTCCATTGTATTTATCTTCACAATTACCATCTAACTGAAATTATGCATTTTGGGGGATGAATAATGAGTTATACTGCAGATTACCTGTAATTTATGGATTGGAAACTCATTAGAAGCATTTTGTGGCCATGGTTGTATCATGTGTGCTAATGCTTTCCTTTTTATGAAAAAGTTGAATAATCATTTCATGCCTAGATTGCAAATGATTACCATCAGCCTATTATATCAGTGTATATTTCTAATCTTTATTCCCACTTTGCCAACACATGAGTTGATGCTTTTTCAATAACTTCAAAACACTTTTTACTGAGAATTAAACACAAGTGAGGCCTTATGTATGAGAGTAAAATGCTGAGAGTTTTCAGACTTGGTCTCTTGGCTTCGTTTCCTGGTGTTCCTCTGGTTTCAAGTTCTCTGCAGTGGTTTCAAAATTGAAAGGTGAAGGAAATTGGCTTAATTTATTTATACTAATAGGCCAAGACAAATAGGACAATTCCTGGTTTTTGTGGCTCTCATATGTGGAAATTCTGGTTATTCAAAGTTAAAATTGGTTGGAGATTTCTTGAAGGCTTTGTAATGGAACTGGTTTACTAAAGCAAAAGAAAGCAGGTAATGTTTTTCACTTTCTTGGAAGCTTTATGATGTGGAAGTTTTTGGAGCATTACTATTACTTGAACTTGATTTGTCTTATTCTTCTATAGATGAAAAAGAGCACAGATTTATCATACAAAATTGTTGTGTGTATATTATAATTTGGCGTCAGAATAATTGTATAGTCTTCATAGAAATTATTATATGATCAATAAACTAAGAAGAATAAACCATTTTTTAGTAGAAAAATATATTCTTTTGAGTTTTGACGCTGAGTGTTTGGTGGCACCCCTTTTTCTCATGTAGAGAAGGAAAATTTTAGCCTTGGTATTTGCTAAATGCCATTGACATACGATTCTACTATATTTTTGCAACCTACTGGAACTAACTTGAAAATGTTAAGATTCCCCATATTCTTTTAAAAGCCTTATCTGCATGAAGATGTTTATTTTGTAATAAGAACAACTTTTTTGTTCGGGTTTACAATTTTCCGTTGTGTCGATAATTTTGAGATTTAGTATACTAGCTTCTTAAAAGGTGAGCTATGTCATGCTTTTAATGATTTAAAGGTTTTATTTTCCACAAGTCTGTATGAGGATCAGTTTTTATCGTGTTTCATGAGCATAAACAAGTTGATTTAAAGGTTTACATCCATGAACTTTACACAAAGAAGAAAAGCTAGAGGTTTAATACTTGACACAGGATACTTGTGTGCATAGGGTTGGAGGCACTCAAAAATGAACTTGTGGGGTGCTAAAGTCCAGTTGTTCTAGCTTATTTAGATTATCTTCATTGGAGCTGTGAGGTCTCTACTTTCACATATTCAATTAATTAAGCATGTTCCTGTTTTGCTAATTTCTTCTTTCTATTTAATTTCTTGATGACTTCTTATTACCTTGAAGAAATGCCAATGATTGGAAAACATTTAATAGAAGTAGAGTGTAGACACACTTAAGCAAGTAGAATAGAATTTTAGTGTCATATACTATTGGTAAGAATTCGTATATTATGTTATACTAAAGCATAAAATCATCATTTGCCATTTCTGTTATTTCAATACTATTTATTTTTGTTTTTATATGTATTCTATCACAGTTACTATGTATCTGTATGTTTTGTGTTACTATGTATCTGTATTAAGGGCGCGTGATTCAAACTTTAAGGCAGATTAGACATAGTAAAATGTTTGATACTTTAACCAATATGCCCAAACTTTTTTTAGGGTTCATTTTATTAGCACATCATACACAAGAATATTGTGTTTAATATAGTGTTTAATGTCTACTCTTCTTTTGGAATAATTCCTATGCCAGATAACACTACCAATAAGCAGGGAACTCTACCATTTTTTTTTTTTTTTGCTACTCAAGTTTCAAATTTTGAGGGTCCTTTTGCGGATTTATTTGGAAACTTAGAAATTAACACACTTCTGGTAAGTACATCACATTCATGGAGTTATTCACTTAGAGAAAGTTTATGTTTCTAGAGAAGTTGTTATGGTCATTTGAGTGTTTCATGAAAGGTGTTTTTGTGTTGTTTTATGCGCTTCTTATGTTGGTTGCATTGCAATATATCTTATTTTGTTTCACTCAATACGTAAGGTATCTTTGTTACCTGGGTTCTTTGTTTGAAGTTAATTAGTTGTTTCATCTGACAATGCGTTAATTTGCTATCATCTTCAATATCTTCGAGCTTCTTCATAGGAATAGGATAGTTCAATGCGTTAGTCAATTTTTGTTTTACCCCCTGATATTTGTTCGGGTCTCATGTATTAAGTTGTTTCATTTTCTATTAAGTCCTTTTGGCTCTCCAATCTTTGTGTTTATTTATTGATTTTGTAGCTGCAGAAGAGATTTTCATTAGTTATAGTTCTTGATCCATTTCTTAAGAGAATAGACAATTTAGGCTTCTTCCATGGATTTTGTTGCAACTGTTGCTTTTTGATATTGCTTCTTTAGAGAATAACCCATGATCACAGCAAGTTTCTTTTTCCTATTGTTTCTATATGCTGATGACCGAAGGTTAATCATCTTTAATTTTTGTGCATTAGTATATATTGAGATTTTTCTATCACGTAATTATTGGTTCTCATATTCAACTATTGTTATATCTAGGAAGCTGTGGTAGTTACAAAGGACTTATAATTGATTCTAACCTAAGTAGAGCAATAGAGAAAAACAGCATTTTTCTTTCATCTTATGCTTCCATATAGCTAAGTCATGTTCATCCTTCTAAAACCAAGAGATGAATACCTAATGACCTTCCTTCCTATTTTGTTTAATGTAACAATTGCCTTTTTAACCCAAGTATGGGGGTAGTTCTATCAAAAAAAATATTTTAAGGATACTATGAATTGACAATCAAGCATAACTATTGTGATCATGGGTTATGTTGTAAAGTTGTCTATTAATTCATGTTAAAGTTGTAAAGTTTCGTTTTTTTTCTTTCTTAATTTTAGTTATTAAAACGCATACCCATGCTTCAATTTTTTTTTTCTTTTTCATCTAAAAAATGGGTTTTGTGGAATGAAATTGCTGCAAGTTCTGTTCAATTTGAGGACAATCCAGCAGAGGTACCAAGGGAGTAATTTATTTCATTATTATGATGCAGGATACACTCTTCTTACATTAAGGCGAACAATATTTCAAAGATTGTCAGATTGAAGGAAGCGTGGATTTCAAAGATGGTAATAGCACTAGGCTCTTGGAGCATTGTCATGTAGAACGGTGCTAGACAGAACATTATACGACAATGAGTTTTTTTTTTTTCATCTAAAAAATGGGTTTTGTGGTTTATTATGAATATGGAGTCTGAAGTTAATAACAGTATATTAATTTTTTTTTATTTATAAACAAAAAATATATTGATATGAAGTATAAAGATACTCTAACCCATATATAACCCGTATATAAGAAAAAGTTAGATAGGCAGACTACCTAGAATTATACTACCCTTAAAAAGGGAAGCACGATCAAACTCCAGAGAATGATCAAACCCACAAAGGAACCCCCTCCAGAGAAGTATCCCAGCACACAACAATACCATAATCGAAACCTAAGTAGCCGATAGATGACCAAGCCCAATCTCTTGTGTTAACCAAACCATTGAAACAATAACCCACCCCATTTCCGGCAAACCCACCTCATTTCCAGTCCTTTTCCGGCAGACCCACCATATTTCCGGTAGTTTTCCGGCAGGCCCACCTCACTTCCGGTCGTTTTCCAGCAGCCTTAGCCTCCTTGTACCTCACCTTCCTCGGTTTGATTCGTGCCTTTTCCTTTTCTTTTCCATTTTTGTGCATTTTTTTTTTGTCTTTCCATCTCCCGTACAGTTCAGATTAATGTTCCACTTTCCAAGCTGTCCACTTTCTTTGTACACCAAGTAGAAGGTTCAATGCATTTTAGGAAATAGTGACAACTTAATTACTCTCTTGTAAATTGCACTTCACATTTATTATCTTTGTAATCTTCATCTTCATGTATATAAATTAAAATATTCCGTTGGCCATTTACTCACTCAAGATATTAATGCATCTTAGGAAATAGTGATAGCTTAATTATTCTCTTGTAATTGTAAATTGCATTTCACATTTATTATCTTTGTAATCTTCATGTATATAAATTAAAATATTATGCTTGCTATTTACTCATTCAAAATATTATTCTATTTTTTAGCTTTCAAATGTATATGGTATAAATTTCTTGTATTGTTTCTCTAGATATACTTTGACGTAGCGGCCATACCGCTACCCGCTATCCAGTTATTGCGTTTTAGGGCTCGGCCGCTACGCTCCGCTATCTGCCATTGACTACATAGATCTTGGGCGGGAAATGCCCCAATCCAAGTTCAATTATATGTACTGATTATGCTTTCTTTGAATGAAAGTTTGCTTGTTTACTGTAAAAAAAAAAACTCATTGAAGTTTGATATTAAGCTATGTTGTATGAATATAGGTATGGGTACCCACTATGGTCAATTTTCTTAATCAAACTTAAGTGTAAAGGTTAAGAAATGTTTGATTTAACTAAAAGAATATATTCTAATCTTCTCATTTAAAATCAAACTACAAGGCACAGAGATATAAATTTGCTATTGACAGACATTAGCTTCCAATGTAACATGTTTACGAAGCCCTCAACGATGAATCAATATCACCATCACACAGAAAAATTAAAAATTAAAAGAGTCAATGCTCACTTGCCTTATAGTTGAACATACTACATGTTACATAATTGTTAACAGTAAGGTTGTTTGATTTTTCATCCCATGCAAAGTCCTATGCACTTTTATGATTAACCATCCTCATTTTGGATCCTCATGACATCGATGTATGATTTTCCTTGTAGCTCGCGAGAAAAGAATCCTTTGTAGTAATCTGCTAATCCAATTTTTCTGAACAAAGCAGGTCTTTCTGTAGTGACAAGGCTTTGTGCTGGACCTATAACTTTCTTCATCTCAGGCCTTTGAAATGTGGCAATGGAAATTCTCTCCTTCTCTGAGTTAACTGTTGCTCGATGTTCGATACTCCGGTAAATTCCATTGGTCAGTATCTAGCAAATTATCCAGGAGATATACCAAAAATTATTAAAATCAAAATGTTTATAGCCTATATTGTTTATTTTTCCTTTGGTAAAACTGCATTATAATTTTTATTGTCACATAAAGGAGGTTTAATTATTGAATGATTTTCTTCAACTTACCTCCAAAACATCTCCTACATTGATGACAAAAGCATTAGAAAGGGGTCTGATAGGAATCCACATTCCATCTTTTCTTATTTGGAGACCTTCCATTTCATTGACTTGGAGAAGGATGGTAAGGAGTTCAGCATCAGAATGAGGATTGAGTCCAATTACATGTTCTGGTTGGGGACATGGAGGGTAGTAATTCATCCTCATTGATTGACCCCCATCTCCAAATAAATCTAGCAATTCATTGGGTTCCATCTTAAGAGCTTTTGTCATAAGCTCAATGATTGTGACACACAGCTTTTTCAGTTCTAAACAATACTTCTCAAGATTATCTCTGCAATAAAACAAAGTTTGTTTGAGTTACCTGCATAATCAATCAACTCAGAAACACATTGAAAGAGAGAGTGGGAAAATGTTAACTTTCATCACCATTGTACTGGCCGAGAATGTAAGACCGAGAACTCGTCTATACACCGGACCAACCGAGCTTACCCCCGCGAATGGGCCTTGACCCAAACTCCTCCGAAGCCGAGGACATGTCAGCACACCTGACACCCGAGAATAACTACTCGGCCCCAAGCTATCCATCCGCAGCCTAACCGGGTCGAATATCTCGCTTAGCCATAATGTCACTCCGACAATCAGCCTCCTGATATCTCTCCCCATGATCGCGATCCGATCCAAATATTCCTCCGCTTATTTCTGAGCTCCGATCCCGAGAGAACAACTATAAATAGGGGCTTACCCTCATTCTAGAACTACGTTTGCTTTGATTCCCTTTTGGATACGTAGGAGCGTAATCCACATTCTCACAAGCACAATCCAAAAACACCCCACTAATCCTCGTTCAAATTGAGTATTTCATACCCGAGATATTTGGCCGGAACATTTGGCGCCGTCTGTGGGAATCGAAGCAAATATTTTCCCATACCACACAAAAATGGTGAGGACGAGAAACGGAAACTGCAGGAGGGAGGAACCAAGGAATGTCAACAACTGAGTTAACGGGGATAATGGAGAACAAATTGTAGGCCCAAAGAGAATGACCGACAACCCCATGGTTCAGAGCTTCTCGCAAAGTTGCGCTACCGAGAAGGGAGAATGAAGAAATCCGCCCGGAGAATGACCGTCGTGAGAGAGAACTGAAGCGAGGAGAGGCCGGTCTCTTCCTCACATGAAAGAGAGCGCCGACCTCCCGAGATTGAGGGGGTCCAAACTTGTATCGGGAAGGAGGTCCTCGCCTCCCGGCTTCCCACCACAACAACCGAGCGAGAGGAAGAGGGATTCCCTGCGGCACCCTTAATCTTCACTCCAAACGAACAGACTTAATGACAAAGGCTAGCTGGGAAGCCGAGGCATCCTTTCACGAATGATATCATGGGGGTCCCCTTGCCACCAACTACAAGCCCATCAACATTGACAAATATGATGGCACCTCGGACCCCGAGCGCCACTTGACGCCTTCACCACGCAGATGTACCTTTTTGCGGATGACGACGCCATCATGTGCAAAGTTTTCCCAACCACACCGAAGGAGGCAACGTTGACTTGGTACACCCACTACCCCCGCCCTCGGTGGACTCTTTTCGATACATTCGTGGCTAGGTTCAGCCGCTTGCCACGAGCCGAGCCCACCGTAAGACCTCGGCCTCACCGGGTGAACTTCAGTGCAAGAGAAGAATGAATCCTCGCAACTTCATGGCCGGATTCAAAGAAGGAGGCGGTACTCATCCCCAATCTCGCCGATGTCGCACTACACACCATCCTCGATCGGGTTGAGACCTCGCCCTTTTGCTAGGTACTTAGCTCGAAAACCGCCAGCCGATATGGACGAACTGAGAAGAAAAGCTGCAGGCTACATCAATATGGAAGAGGTAGAGGAGTCCAAGAAAAGGGATCGGACCGATGACGCTGACAGGCGAGAAGGTAGAGACAAGAGGAGGGCAGGGGGAGATAAGCCGAGGTTGAAAGGCCCGACCGAGCATTTCCAGAGGGGACCGAAGTATGATCATTATACTCCCCTCAACACAAATCGGGCTCGGGTGTTCGAGGAAGCGTCAACATGAGCTTCGCAGCTCCCAAAAGGTGGCCACACCCCAAACGCTGGATCGCCGAAG
The DNA here is from genome assembly GCA_030762895.1 of Sophora flavescens. Classification (NCBI taxonomy): domain Eukaryota; kingdom Viridiplantae; phylum Streptophyta; class Magnoliopsida; order Fabales; family Fabaceae; genus Sophora; species Sophora flavescens. The sequence goes on from CM061065.1 coordinate 120,441,774, forward strand.
CACTCGCTTCGGTATCACCGCAACTATGGCCATACCACCGAGGAGTCTTTGGGTCCTCACGGATAAAATTGAAGAACTGGTTCAGTGGCCACCTCAAGAACTTTGTCCGAAGAAACAACAACAACAAGGGAGAGGCGCGGGGGAAACAGAAGAAGAGAGGGTGACCGGCTCCGAGGAGGGGCGGCGATCAAGAAATGAGGAGAGAGCAGAGACCGAGAGAAAGGCGAGAATGAAAGACGGGAAGAGGATAATGTCATCCGGGGGTGATAAACACCATCTCGGGAGGGTTCGCGGGGAGGCACCACAAGTTCAGCTCGGAGAAGACATCTCAGGGCCATCCGAGTTGTTAACTCGGATCTCCGCAAGCCTCCCTGAGTTCCCCCTATTATCTTTTCCGATGAAGATTTTATGGGAGTAGATCCCAACCAGGATGACCCCATGGTGATCACCGTATAGTTGGCCAACTTCTCGGTCAAAAGAACCCTCGTCGATCGGGGAGCTCGCGCGATATATTGTACTACTCAACGTTTGAAACTAGGGATCCCTGAGAAATCAATTCAGCCGTATGACAAGAACTCGTTGGCTTCGCAGAGAGAGCAGGTTGATACTCGGGGATATATTGACCTCTTGACCACTTTTGGCGATGGCGAGCTTCTAAAACCATCATGGTCGGTATGTGCTAGTTAACGCGATTACATCGTATAATATCCTGATCGGAAGGCCGCCCTGAACGAGTTAGGGTCGTGGTCTCTACTCCCCACCTCACGATGAAGTTCCCCTCCACTCGGGAGATATAGTGGCTGTCCGAGCAGATCGGGAGGATGGCGAGACAAAGGCTACTGCCGATAGTTTGCGGGTGAGCAAACTTAAACCCGCACTGATAGAAACCCTAGACAGGGGGAAGGACAAGGCGGTGAATTGATGAAACTCCGTTGAGCTGGATCCCGGGATGGACGTGCAGGAACAACGTCCACAACCTATTGAGGAGCTAGAGAAGTTCCAACTCTCGCGCTCGGCTGAACAAGTGTACTAAGCTCGGTGGTCACCTTGAGCCTACTCGAAAGAAGAAATAAAGCAAGTCTTTGCTTGAAAATGCCGATCTATTCGCCGGACCACATCCGACATGCCGGGAATTGATCCCAACTTTTTATGCCATAAATTGGCAATCTGTCCCGAGGCGAAGCCTCGTGGGCCCGAGAAAAAAGGAGATTAGGTGAAGAGAGGAGAAAAGTAGTCGAAGAGGAGACAGCCAAGTTGGTCAAGGCCAACTTTATCCGAGAAGTAGAATACACCACATGGTTGGCCAACGTCGTTCTCGTCAAGAAAGCAAATGGCAAGTGGCGCATGTGCACCGATTACGGACCAACAGAGCATGCCCAAAAGACTCTTATCCCTTGCCGAGTATTGACAGTCGGTTGTGACGGGCTTCGTGATCTGAGAATTTTAAGCTTCTTGGATGCGTACTCGGTACAACCAAATTAGAATGTACCCCGGATGAGGAGAAAACAGCCTTCATCATCGAGGGGTCAAATTATCAGCTCTGAGTAATGCCGTTTGGGGTGAAGAATGCGGGAGCTACGTACCGAGACTTATGGACCGAGTATTTGAGAAGCAAATTGGCGGGACCATGGAAGTATATGTGGATGACATGGTAGTGAAATCGATGACCCCACCACCACCCTATAGATCCGGAAGAAATATTTCAGCGATTGAGAAGGTTCAACATGAGGCTCAACCCGGAGAAGTGTGTTTTCGGTGTCCATGGGGGTAAATTCCTCGGCTTTATGCTTACCCACCGGGAATGGAAGCCAATCCCGATAAGTCTTGGGCAGTAATTGAGATGAGAAGCCCGCGAGCGTTAAAGAAGTACAAATATTGGCGGGGCGGCTTGCGTCATTATCTCTGTTCCTACCCAAATCCAGAGAAAGCTCGCCTTTCTTCAAGCCGAAGAAGCCCCAAACCTTCAAATGGACCGAGGACTGCGAAAAGGCTTTTGTCGACTTCAAGGACTTTTCTGTCCTCCCCGCCGATATTAACAAGGCCCATCTCGGGAGAGAATTGTATCAGATCGTCATCGGCCCTCCGAGAATGCTATTAGCGCAGATCATCGTTCGGAGGTAGAGAAAGCCCAAATGCCAAGTATACTTCATCGTAGGGTGCTCCATGATGCCGAAACTTCGGTATCAAGTTATTGAGAAGTCTGGTCTTAGCCTTGGTGACTGCAGCTCGGTGGTTGCGCCCGCATTTCGTGAGTCACCAAGTGGTTGTTAAGACGGATCACCCAATCAAACAGATACTCAAAAAGCCCGAATTAGTGGGGCGTATGATTGCCTGGTCGATGGAGTTGTCCGAGTTTGGCTTGAAATACGAGATGAGAGGACCTCTCGAAATCACAATGCCTGTCCGACTTCATAGCCGAAGCTCCATCCACGGCCCGAGGCTAAGGATACATGGTGGAATCTATACGTGGATGAATCCTCAAATATCGAAGCGATGGAGCGGGGGTGATTCTGGAAGGACCGGGAGATTTGATCTTGGAGCAATCGTTAAAATTCGAGTTCAAAACCTCGAACAATCAAGCCGAGTATGAAGCTCTAATAGCGGGACTAAGGTCTGGCAAATGAAATGGGGGCAAAAGTCGCTGCAGTCGGGAGTGATTCACAACTAGTCATCGGGACAAATATCCTGGAGGCTATCGAGCAAAGGAACCTCGGCTCACCGAGATATTTGTGTAAGGTCAACCAATTAATCTCCGGCTTTGAAAAGTTCACTATTGAGCACATTCCCCGAGAGGAAAACACTCGACTGATTTTTTGTCTAAGCTTGCCAAAGCACGAAGAAGCGGGACACCACGTAATCGGTTATTCAAGAAACCCTCAATGAACCAAGCATTGGGACGAGAAGAGGTGATGGCTAACGAGTTGGTTGGCCGAGAGTGGATGGCACCTATATGGGAGTATTTATCCTCGAAACTCTACCCTCGGATCGGTAGAAGCCGAGAAAAGTCGAGGCTCAGTGGGCGAGTCACTTTACCATAATCGCGGGAACTGTATAAGCGAGGATTCTCGGCGCCTTTGCTAAAATGTTTGACCGGGGCACAATCCGAGTATGTTATGGAAGAGGTTCACCGAGGAATCTGTGGTTTTCACGGTGGAGGCGGATCAATGGCCTCCAAGATAGTCCGAGCAGTCTACTATTGGCCTACCCTCGGAGCCGATTGCATGGAGTGGACGAAGCGGTGTGATGAGTGCCAAAGGTTTGCCAACGTAAATCATGCCCCCCGGGCGGCTTCACACATTAAACTCGCCTTGGCCATTCGCAATGCGGGGAATGGACATACTGGGGCCTTTCCCGGTGAGCCAAAGGCCAAGTCAAATTCTGCTGGTAGCCGTGGACTACTTCACCAAATGGATCGAAGCAGAGCCTTTGGCCAAGATTACCGCCGAGAAGGTGCAAAAATTTGTGTGGAAGAGCCTTATTTGTAGGCACGAATTCCCTTTGCAATCGTTACAGACAACGGAAGACAATTTGTGGATAAGAAGCTACGGGAATTCTATGACAACCTCGGTATCAAGCACCAAGTTACATCCGTTGAGCACCCCCAAACCAATGGGCGGTCAAGCGACTAACAAGATCATCCTCGGGAACCGAAGAAAAGAGTAGGAAGATCTAAAGGAGCACGGGCGAAAGAGTTACCGAGTATTCTCTCGGGCCTACCACCTGTACGCCTCGATCTACCACTCAAGAAACACCCTTCAGTGGCCGACGCACGGCAACCGACGCCATGATCCCGAAGAGAGGTTGGGAACCGTCCTTCCGACGTGTGCACCACGAGCCGAACGACAATGAGAGCAATATGAGGATCGAACTTGACTTGGTAGAAGAGGTTAGGGAGGAAGCCAGAATCAGAGAAGAAGCCTGCAAACAGAGAGCCACTAGAAGGTATAATTCAAGAGTAAGGCCAAGGAGTTTTCTGCGCGGAGACTTGGTGCTGAGAATAAAAGGGGAAGCGAGGAAGGATCGCACGGAGGGCAAGTTAGCGGCAAATTGGGGAGGACCATTCCGAGTAGTTGAAAACCTGGGGAACGGGGCCTATAGGTTAGAAGAATTGTCGGGAAATCCTATCCCGAGGACTTGGAATGCCTCTCATTTGAAGTTTTATTACAGCTGATGTATATAGTCGGGTGCTGTACTCTTTTCCCTACCTCGGTATTTTTTCCCAAAGTGGGTTTTGACCGGGGAGGTTTTAACGAGGCACACCGCGGACTCCATTCAATAAAAAGCAAAATTTATTATGATCATGGTTTTATTTTTTCTTGCTTTGCCGAAGTATTTATTTTGCAGACATCATATTTTAATGGCCGAGTTCGAGCCAGTCAGAGGGGCCAAGTGTGAGCCCGGCGGCCGAGTACGAGCCGTTGGCCGAGTTCGAGCTATCAGAGGGGCCAAGTGTGAGCCCGGCGGCCGAGTAGGAGCCGTTGGCCGAGTTCGAGCCGATCGGAGGGGCCAAGTTTGAGCCCGGCCGAGTCTGGCCGTTGGCCGAGTTCGAGCCAGTCAGAGGGGCCAAGTTTGAGCCTGGCGGCCGAGTACGAGCCGTTCAATTCCAAAGGCCAAGTTTGAGCCCGGCGGCCGAGTACGAGCCGTTTGCCGAGTCCGAGCCAGTCAGAGGGGCCAAGTTTGAGCCCGGCGGCCGAGTACGAGCCGTTCAATTCCAAAGGCCAAGTTTGAGCCTAGTGGCCGAGTTCGAGCCAGTCAGAGGGGCCAAGTTTGAGCCCGGCGGCCGAGTACGAGCCGTTGGCCGAGTTCGAGCCAGTCAGAGGGGCCAAGTGTGAGCCCGGCGGCCGAGTACGAGCCGTTGGCCGAATACGAGCCAGTCAGAAAGGCCAAGTTCGAGCCTAGTGGCCGAGTTCGAGCCAGTCAGAGGGGCCAAGTGTGAGCCCGGCGGCCGAGTACGAGCCGTTCACGAGTCCGAGCTACCAGGGGCCAAGTTTGAGCTCGGCGGCCGAGTCTGAGCCGCTCAATTCCCAAAGGCCAAGTTTGAGCCTAGTGGCCGAGTACGAGCCGATCGGAGGGCCAAGTTTGAGCCCTGTGGCCGAGTACGAGCCGTTGGCCGAATACGAGCCAGTCAGAGGGGCCAAGTGTGAGCCCGGCGGCCGAGTACGAGCCGTTTGCCGAGTTCGAGCCAGTCAGCGGGGCCAAGTTTGAGCCCGGCGACCGAGTACGAGCCGTTCAATTCCAAAGGCCAAGTTTGAGCCCGGCGGCCGAGTACGAGCCGTTCAATCCCAAAGGTCAAGTTTGAGCCTAGTGGCCGAGTACGAGCCAATGGCCGAAACCGAGCCGTTTAATTCTCAAGGCCAAGTTTGAGCCTGGTGGCCGAATACGAGCCATAAAGTTAAGTATAAAGGTCAAGCACGATCTTACTAGCCGAATCCGAGCTACTATTAAGTTATTGACGTTGAGTTCAAGCTACGAAAATAGTAAAGCTGAATATGCGCAAAAAACAAAATTCGTAAAGGCCAAGTATGAGCCATTATTTTATTAAGGAAACCGAGTACAATGCACAAGGCAAAAATAAAGCCGAGTTTGATACATTCAAGGAAACCGAGTACAATGCGCAAAAATAAAGCTAAGTTTGACTCTTGAAAAGTACATTCACGGGACTGAGTGCAGCGCTGAGGTTGAAAGCCGAAATTGAAAATAAGGGCCACTCGGCCCCCAGTCCCCCCGATTCAACGCCACCACGCTCTCTTAAGGGAGGCTGTAGTTCACACTCCCCCCTGAGAAAGCTGGACGATGAGGTGCTCGGCTGACTCCGGGAGTAGACGACCTCTACCCCTTTCTCGACTCCCGAAGATTATTATTCTTCCAGTTAACATCCTTCTTGAAGGATCGAGGAATTCTGGATCCCATCTCCAAAAGCATTTAATGCATGACAGCTCAAAATGAAAAACACGTGCTTTTCGTGTAACGACCACCGTCCATTTTGGACGGTGAAGTATTTCGGCCTTAGCCGAAGATTCGATGGACAAGCCAAACACAAGAATCAGCAAAATGATAATGATATTCATTCAAGTAATCAGGTTACAAGGGCATGAGCCCAGTACAAAGGATGAACAAAAAACTATAACAGCTACTCCCCCCTATGGCTTTCCTCGGCCTCTACATGACCGTCGGGAGAGCCCCCCACTACGTCCACCTCTTCCTCCCCCTCGGGAATAATGGGAACAAGTTCCCCATTTACCACCTCCATGTTCACATCGGCCCCCGAAAGGTCGATGCCGGAACCGAACCTCGGCTTGGGCAATGCCTTTGTCAAAACCTTTCCTGCTCGATGACAATGCAGCGGGTGGCCTCCTTTACGTCCTCCTCGAGCAAGTATCTTAGCTCGGGTCTCAGCCTCCAAGGCGGCTTTGAGCCGATCAATCTCAGCTGAGCCTCTTTGATCTTTTCTTCTTGGCACGAGCCTTGTCTTCTTCCACTCGAGCTCTGCTTTCCTCGGCTGATTTTGCCCGAGAATCCAGCTCGGAGTTCCGAGTAGTAATATCAAGCAATGGTGGTAGTCGGGCGTTCATTTTCGGAGGAAATCCGGAAAGATCCCCTTCAACCTCTCTATAGCAAACTCGGACTCCAATTGCCGAGACTTCCTCTCGGTCTCCGTCACCTCTCGGCTACGAAAACGAGCCAAAGCCGCAGCCGCAAGGCGAGAGGACCGAGAGGGCCTCCATGCTGGATCGGGCCCCCTGCTGCTTGATAAACCGAAGATCAGCGGCTTTTAAGAGGCTCGAGTCGAAAGAGGAGGAGGGGTTGAAGTCTTCACCCCAGAGAGATGAAGTCCCCGCCTTCAGGGTGGTGTTGTACCATTTGGGCTCAAGGGGGGTAGAAAGTGGCTGTTCTCGCCCCATGATTTGCGTCCCTTGAGTAGTGGGGCGAGGGGAGCTTGGGCCAGGAAGGGGAGAATCTTCGGCGACCACTTCAACCTCTGCCCTCTTCCTTTTTTGAGGGGCAGATGACGAAGCCCCCTTTGCAGAAGCCTTGGCGGGAGGAGGTCTTTTCGCTTCTTCTACAAGAGGGACCCTGACCCTCTTTACCAACACCAGCCTTGACAAGCTTTGAAAAGTCGAATTTTCCCATGATGACTGTCAGAAAGAAAGAATTGTTAGTATAACAACACATGCAGAAAATACTTAAGAAACTAAAAAGCCAAGCACTTACTTTTAAGGTCGGACCTTGGGGTGGAAGAGAAGGGGAGTTTCATAAGGCGTGCACAATGGAGGGGCCGAGGAAGACCCTCTAGTACATCTATATCCCGCCTATCCTCGGCCGGCAGGGAATGATACTCGAAGCCGACGAATTTTGTGGGAGAGGATTGCCAGTATAAAGGAAACTTGGCATATTTATTCTCGTCAAAAAAGTGGGAGGTATGAGAACTCGAAGGGCGAACACGGAAGAAGCCTACCTTGAAGTCTTTATAAGACGAAGCGAATAAACTAAGAAGACCTCTTCGGTTCAACCCGTTAAGGGATACCCATCCCTTTTTCTCGCCAAATCTGGTTTGATAAAAATACAAAAATTTTGGAGTGGTGGGCTCTATCTTTATGTATTTACATAGAATCTGAAAGGCTTTCATAAAAGCCCAAATTTGTTAGGGTGAAGTCGAGTAGGTGCGACGTTCATGGTTCTCAGACGTCGCACTCAAACTCAGTAAAAGGAAGAGACACATGCAGTTTGTCAAAAAGTGTTTTATACATATATGTAAAGGGGGGCTCGGAAGGACGAGCCCTTAGAAAGACACACTCGGTGCTCGAGCACGGAGAGCAGATAAACTCGGACTCGTCCCCTGAGGCCGAGATATTGATATGGGACCGAAGTTCAACAATAGAATCAGGAGTCCGGTAGTCGAAAAAAGGTTCCAACCTCCCCTTTAACCTGGTATACCCGGAAGGGTAATATCGGGAATAGGGTCTTTAGGAACCCTAAGGCGTTGTTTGCGGGCGGCGGGTTTGGACACTCTAGGAGGGGGAGAACCAGACCTAGGCGAATCAGGACTCGGAAGAATCCGAGTCGGTCCGAAGATGACCCGGAGGGAGGATGGTTCCGCCTCCCTAACGCCGCTTCCCGCGAAGGAACAAGAAGAAACAGAAAGGATCCCCAATTGGGGAAACTTCACCCTCAACCAGAGGCGAAGTATTTGACTCGGAAGACATAGATGAACTCATATCCAAAGGTCGAAACGAGGCTTAGAAGCACGAAGGAAGAAAAGAGACGGAGCGTGCACGGAGGATGACAAGCGAGAGGAACAAGGACGAAGCTTGGAAGACGAGGGTGAATGGCGAGAGAAGGGTAAGCAAAGTAGGAGGGAGTTGGCGCCGGAGGAGGTATTTATAGCTCGCAATTGGTGGCCCATTGTCCATTGGGCCCAAAAAGGGCGCGGCTTTTGATTGTCCCGACGCGACTTTTGATTTTCCCCCATTAAATGGGCGCGGAACTCTAGGGTTTCTTGTCCGTGGCGTGTCAAAGAAGTAATAGGGGAATAATTGCTTTCTCTGACAGAGAAAGAAGACTTGATTGAAATGACAATGAGAATGTGGATAATCGCATAACCAAGAATAAGCTCGGTTTTCATACGACGCCAGCTCCTTCGCTTATTCAAGCTCGGAGCTCGGGGGGCTTGTGTCTTGCCGAGAATGTAAGACCGAGAACTCGTCTATACACCGGACCAACCGAGCTTACCCCGCGAATGGGCCTTGACCCAAACTCCTCCGGCCGAGGACATGTCGCGACACCCGACACCCGAGAATAACTACTCGGCCCCAAGCTATCCATCCGAGCCTAATCGGGCCGAATATCTCGCTAGCCATAATGTCACTCCGGACAATCAGGCTCAGGATATCTCTCCCCATGATCGCAATCGATCCAAATATTCCTCCGCTTATTTTGAGCTCCGATCCTCGAGAGAACAACTATAAATAGGGGGCTTACCCCTCATTCTAGAACTATGTTTGCTTTGATTCCCTTTTGGATACGTAGGAGCAGAATCCACATTCTGTCAAGCACAATCCAAAAACACCCCACTAATCCTCGTTCAGTCGAGTATTTCATACCCGAGATATTTGGTCGGAACAACCATGAATGGAGCTTGATGAATGAGATGCAGAAATGAGAGAATAGCAGAGAAAACTTGAGTATTAGAAGAATGTAAATTCTCATTCCTTGATAAAATTACTGGGTACATAGGTATATATACATGTACAAACAGAAAGAAAGCCAAGAAAAAACTAACTGCACTAACTGCTAAGCTAACTAACTAACTAACTTGCTAACTGCCATACTTAGTAGATAATTAATTAACTAAACCCTTTTAGTTAACACCCCCCTTCAAGCTGGAGTGAATGTCAATCATTCCAAGCTTGGATTGAAGTGTTGTGAAGGCGCCAGGATGCAGTGGTTTAGTGAGAATGTCTGCGATTTGATTTTCAGTGGAGATGGGTAGGAGGTGTGTGACCCCTGCTAGAGCCTTGTCACGGACCAAGTGGCAGTCAAGCTCAATGTGTTTAGTGCGTTCGTGAAATACTGGATTAGCAGCTATATGGAGGGCAGATTGGTTGTCACAGTAAATGGCAACTGGTTTTGGATGAGGAATGTGTAGATCTTGTAGAAGATAGAGTAACCATTGAGCCTCACAGGTTCCTTGAGCCAATGCCCGATACTCAGCTTCAGCAGAGGAGCGTGAGATGACATTCTGTTTCTTGCTCTTCCATGATATAGGAGCATTGCCAAAGAAGAAACAGAACCCTGTGATGGAGCGCCTAGAGTCGAGGCAAGCCCCCCAGTCAGTGTCAGTGAAACCTCTGAGATAAAGATCAGATGCTGAGGGAAAGAATACACCAGAACCTGGAGCATTTTTGAGGTATCGAATGACTCTAAAGTCGCTTGTTGATGGATGTCCGTGGGAGAGTCAAGGAATTGACTCAATCTACTCACCGCATAACGTATATCGGGACGTGTGTGGGTTAAGTAGAGCAGCTTTCCAATGAGGCGTCTCGTAATGAGAAGAATCCGAAAGTTGATTGCCAATTTCCTTGCTTAGCTTGATTTTTGGGTCCATAGGAGTGGAGCATGGCTTGCATCCCAAGAGACTGTGTCTTGTAGCAAGTCTAATGAGTATTTTCTCCGATGAGGGAGATACCTAAGTTGGATCTTGCTACTTCAAATCCCGTAAAATACTTTAAATCTCCAATGTCCTTGATGCTGAATTTCGGTCCAAGAAGACTTTGATGGCATTAATTTCGATGAAGGTTGTTGCTGTGAGAACCGATCATCCACATAAACTAAAATAGCTGTGAAGCCCTTGGAATCTTTCTTTGTGAACAAAGAGTAATCAGCTTTAGATTGCACATATCCCGATTGAATCAAGGTGTCTGTGAGTTTGGCATTCCACTGTCTGCTGGCTTGCTTCAACCCATAGAGGGATTTCTGTAATTTGCATACAAGATTTGGACCAGGCACCTCTAAGCCAGGTGGGATCTGCATGTAAACATCCTCCAAAGAAATCACCATGCAAAAATGCTGTGTTCACATCTAATTGCTGCAAGAACCAGTTGTGAGAAGAAGCTAAAGCCAATATCAACCGAACTGTAGTCATCTTGATTACTGGACTAAAAGTCTCAAGATAGTCCAGCCCTGCCGTCTGTGTGAATCCTCGAGCTATTAATCGAGCCTTGTGCCTTTCTACTGTGCCATCCGCATGATGTTTGAGTTTGAATAGCCATTTACAACTTACAAGTGGCTTATCGGGTGGCCTCTGTGTTAGAACCCAGGTGTGATTCTTGTGTAAAGCTGCCAGTTCTGAATTTATGGCTGCTTGCCATGCCGGGTGTTGTATGGCTTCATGGTATGACTCAGGTTCAGAGGCAGTGGAAATGGTTAAGGAGAAATGTTTATGTTTTGGTGATAGATGGTCATAAGAGACATAATGAGAGATAGGATATTTGGTGTGTGAGGTATTGGCATTGGTGTTAAGAAGTGAACAATGATAGTCTTGAAGGTATGAAGGTGGCTTCTTGGGCCTATTAGATGTTCTGATGGGAATTGAAGATGGTTGGATTGAGGTAGAATGAGATGAGGTTTCATTTTGAGGTGATTGAGTAAGAGGAGTATGTGTGGATGAGGGAACATGATCAGTTTGTGCAGGTTGTGCATTTGGGATTGGAGTAGGTTGAGAATCTGGGATTTGAGCAGGTTGAGAATGGCTTGTTGGGTTTGTTGTGGTGATGGTGGGGTTCGGGTACCATGGGTCATATGGTGAGTTACTGTCATTTGTAGTGGCAATGGGATAAGGCCTCATGGTACTGTCATGACTAAGGGATGTGGAGTTGTCACTGAAGGGAAATTTGTCTTCATGAAAGACAACATCTCTGGAGAGAAACAGCTCTCTAGTTTTAAGATCAAACAGCAAATATCCTTTTGTGTCAGTCTTGATCCCAAGATGAACACATTTTCTGGATCGTGTGTCAAGTTTCTTCCTATGATTTGAAAGAGTGGTGGCATAACTCAAGCATCCAAACACCCTTAACTGATCAATCTCTGGGAGCTTATTGAACAATGCCTGATAAGGGGATTTGTTTTTCAAAAAAGGGGTTGGCATCCTATTAATCAGGAACACAGTATGGCTTATGGCTTGTGTCCAAAAACATTTGGGAACATTAGATTGGAACAAGAGAGCTCGAGCTACTGCCAGTAAGTGTTGGTGTTTTCTTTCCACAATACCATTCTGCTGAGGAGTTTCTACACATGTGGTTTGGTGTAGAATTCCTTTTTGGGCATAATAATCATGCAACATGAATTCTTTTCCATTGTCTGTCCTAATGGACTTGACATGAGTGCTGAATTGTGTCTCAACAAGAGCAATGAACTGCTTGATATGCTCAGCAGTCTCTGACTTTAGTTTCATGAAGAAAAGCCAAGTATGTCTTGTACAATCATCAACAATTGTCAAAAAATATCTATGTCCAAGCAGTGAGGAAACCGAAATTGGTCCCCATATATCCATATGTAGCAGATTAAAAGGAATAGTTGATTTAGTAATACTATCTGAGAAAGGAATCCTCTTCTGTTTTGCCATGTAGCATGCATCACAAGGCTCTGAGAGTTTATTACTTTTAACAAATGGAAAACATTTGCTTAACTGTGTCAATCTTTCATATGATAGGTGTCCTAATCTCATGTGCCATATGCAATTTTTATTGGGACTAACTACATTTGCATAAGGGGAAGTAAAGGATAAACCTGCCCTTGAGTTAAGAGAGTATAGGCCTCCTTGCAATCTAGCTGTACCAATCGTCTTCAATGTAATGCTGTCCTGTATATGACAGGCATTACAATCAAAAGTCAGTTTGCAGTCATTGGATTTAACCATTTTTGAGACTGATATCAAATTGAATGTGAACTGAGGTATGAACAACACATCTCGTGAGGTACAATTTATCGGACAAAATTACGGTCCCAAAGCAATGTCCAGTAGACACTTGAGATCCATCGGGGAGTTTGATGAGAATAAGTCTTATCCTTTTATGGCATTGAAATAAGGATATAGTGTGACACACATGGTCCAGTAGCCCCGATATCTAATATCCAATTGGCGAAAGCATGAGAGTTCATAGCGAGTGCATACAATACCTGTCTTTCCTGCGAGTGTAAGTCACAATCTGATTTGCATTGTGAGGGATGGCATTCGGATGCCCTGTTGGATGTCGCAAAGATAGCCGAGAATGGCTTTATGTTGTTCAGTGTGAAGCTCATTTTAGAGCTATCATCACCTTCTTCTCCGATTCTCAAGGATCTTACTGATCCGTCATCTTCTTCTATTTCTTCTTCTAGTATACAATTATTGGCACTATTGTTTCTTTGGAAGTAGCACTGGGGGTAGCCATGCTTCTTATAGCATGTATCCATTGTATGTCCTGTTCATTTACAATATGTACAATACTTAGAGCTCTTGCCTCTGCCATTTCCTCCTCTGCCATTTTCTCCTCGGCTCCCAGAGCCATTTCCTCTGCCACGATAACCACCTCCTCTACCTCTAAAATTGCCATTACTAGGACTCATTAGTACTTTAGGTTCATCAAACATCAATTTCATTTGCCTTTCTTGCTGAATCAACATAGAAAAAACTTCACCAATATCAGGAAGTGGTTTCATAAGCATTATCTGTGATCTCACAGCTGAGTATTGCTCATTCAATCCTTTTAGAAACCTTATGACATAATCATTCTCAATATATGTTCTAATAGTTGGAACCAATTGGCATGAACAAGTGATTTGACATGTACATGAAGGAATAGGCCTAAAATTTTCAATTTCCTGCCAAAGTCCTTTTAGATGTGTAAAATAAGCAGTGATAGAGGCATCACCTTGCTTGTACATGTAGATTTCTTCTTGTATTTCTGAAATTCTGAATACATCTCCCTGATAATACCTCTTTTTGAGATCTTTCCAAACTTCATGAGCATTTTCCATCCAAAGCACAGTCTGTTTGACCTCTGGCTCCAATGAGTGTATGAGCCAGGCAAACACCAATTTGTTGCATCTACACCAAATCTTATAATCAGGATCATTAACTGGAGGTTTTGGTAAAGTACCATCCACAAATTGTTCCTTGTTCTTGGAACTGAGTGCTACGATCATCGATCTTGACCACTGGTGGTAATTATCACCATTCATCTTTTCGGAAACCAGAATTGCACCTGGACTTTCATTCTGTATCATGTAATATGGACTAGTGAAATCTGCAGTGACATTCACTGGAACAATTTGATTCGCATTTGCCACATTTTCTTCAGTTTCTGCCATTCTTCAAAAAATCAATAAGAACGCAAAAGAAACACCACAAATCAGAGGCGGATAATCGCGATTGGATCTCAAAAACTCAAGCGTATCGCAAATCGGCGATAGCAAACAAAGATACTCTGCAATTCAACTGAGATTGAAACAAGAATTGTTATGACCTCAATGATTAGGTCAAGAAGAAAATCGACTTTTAGAAATTGAAGAAAATCGATCGAACAAACGATTAGGTCAAGGAAAATCAACTTCCAGAAATCGAAGAAGATCGATTGAACAATCACACAATTGGTGATTGATTCAGCAAGAAGAGACTGAGAAATGAAGAAAGAAGAGTTCGCGAATGTGAATGAGAGCCCCTAGGAAAGGAGCTCTGATACCATGTTAACTTTCATCACCATGAATGGAGCTTGATGAATGAGATGCAGAAATGAGAGAATAGCATAGAAAACTTGAGTATTAGAAGAATGTAAATTCTCATTCCTTGATAAAATTACTGGGTACATAGGTATATATACATGTACAAACAGAAAGAAAGCCAAGAAAAAACTAATTGCACTAACTGCTAAGCTAACTAACTAACTAACTTGCTAACTGCCATACTTAGTAGATAATTAATTAACTAAACCCTTTTAGTTAACAGAAAAACCTGAATGGTTGGGGAATAGTAGGAAATAAATGGGGATTCCTTGTGTTTAATGGAAGAGTGTTAATGTAGAATAGATCTGCCCAATCTAGCTTTTGCTCCTCAGATACAACAAACAACTGGCCAAACCCTTCCAATTCCCCTGGTTTTTGCCATAATTTCTTCTTCTCTTCCATTGGAAGATTGAAGAACTCTTGAACACCTATCTTCACATTTTCCACCAATGAAGGGTTGACTCCATGATTTATCAGCTGTAATTAATTTCCGCATTACAAATCTTACAAAGCAAATACAATTATATTCATTTCCTTCATAAACTATGTCAACCATTATACATATGCAGCAACTTCTTTAACATGCGGCATATTCATGAATTATGATGAGTGTAAAACCAAATTCTTTGTAAAATTACAATTATTACACACTCTTGTATTGCTTCCAACAACGTAGATTTTACGTAAAAATATATGCATAAGTTCAATTTTTATGTTACATACCATATTCTTATTAAAAATGAAACATATACTTTTGGAGTAGGTGCAATTATACCCTAGAATGAACTGCAATCTAAAAGCATTTAACAAAGATACCTGGTTTAGTTATTAGCCACAATTATGTGATGGCAGGGTTTTATAGTGCATGATTAGAGATTTTAATAAGTTCCAAACTGCAATTTAAAACCATGGACCACTGCACTAATCATGTGATCATTTTTTTTTTCCAGCATAATCATTTACTACTGAGATTGGCACTTTTAATCTTACTTCTCAACTAATTTCATTAAAATTTACTTTGGCTTTAGTTTTAAAGATGTGACCTCTTGAATGTGATGTTGGCTGATCCTTAGCTGCTGAAAAATATAACAAAGGAGGGAGGAGTAATAGTTCAAACCTGGAAGAAACCCCATTGTTTGCATGCATGGTCTAACTTCTCTAACTCAGTTGCTTCTTCACATAACAAGTTATTCATGTCTATGACTGGGACTTGTGGTAAAGAGATTGTGTTAGATACAACAGGAGGGTCTTGATTTGGACGAACATATCTTTCTGGAACTTCGGTCATGGGTTGTTTTGCTAGCTCCAGGACAGAAGGCACCAGTAGATAGGCTTCAAGCTTAGGCATTTCAGCAGCCATAGCTGTAAGCAACTGAATCCTATCAGGTGGATGTTTCTTTCTCTGATGAATGCTCTTGCTTGGGTTGATTTGATTTCAAACCCACTTGCTAATATAGCAGGGTAATACTAAAAGAACTTCAAGCTATAGACCTTAATCTATACAAAATTACATATGTTAGTACTTTACAAATTCACAAGGAATCAAATGATTCTCTTGAGTAATTAATCTTGTCTTCTTGTCTGGTCTCCTAAAAAATTGTCTACCTAACATTTCCATGTACATTATTATGATCTGAGTGCTGTTATTTGAACAACTCAATTGTCCACAATTTGTAACAATTCATAAAATTCAAGCGAAGTACATGTACTTTGTGAAACATGTTCAACTTAAGTGTCATATTATATTAGGGTTGGGCTAAGATGCACCATCTATATTTTGTACCACCCACTACACCATCCATATGTGGCAAATTTTAGACCAATCAAATTGTCAAATGGGTTTGGTCAAAATTTCAAACTTTCTAGTTGTATTATACTGTAGTCAAACTATATGAATACAGTATATTATAGTATAGTATATGTACTCTTTGCATTTGCAAATTTAACCCATATTAAAATAATGTTTTTTGATTAAAAACTGATTATATTAAAAAATAATATTTTAATATGAATTAAAATAATGTTCGTTGTCAATAATATTTTGCAATATAATCAGGTTTTTTTAATCAAAAAACATTATTTTAATGTGTTAAATTTGCGAATACAAAGAGTACATATACTATACTACAATATACTGTATTCATATAGTTTGACTACAGTATAATACAATTAGAAAGTTTGAAATTTTGACCAACCTATGTGGCAATTTGATTGGCCCAAAATTTACCACATGAGTAATGTAGTGGGTGGTGTAAAATATGGATGGTGCACCATAGCCACCCCATTATATTATCCTTTTATTGGATATTAGTATATTACTTTAAGAGCACATAAGAACTTCTAGGAAATGACCGACATTACAAACTAGTTAGCACTAAGGCTAACAGTCTAGCAAGCTTGACTAATTAGGAAAATATCTTCATAACTATATATGCAAAAGAAACAAAATATGGTTAATTAAGAAAATTTGTAGAGATTCCAGTTATTAGAACTTCCCAAAACTTGTACAACATCCATACATGTTAAACCAACAACTACTACTTTGGCAACCATCATAGACTCTGTTGCCAGATAAAACTAGGCTCTCAACACAGATAAGAGCAGCATTATTATTATTATTTTTGGTAATCATGATATAGGTACGAAGTATATCCACCACCGTTAGAAGTGACTAATTTCCGTCGGGGAACTTGTTGGTCACACAAGGTGTACCAACCAGGTTTTTTCCCATATACAAGACTCAGGATTTGAATCCCTAACCACTTGTTTAAGGGTATCCAAGTCCCTTATCATTTGGACCAACAACATATTGGTAAGAGCAGTATTATTTGAATAACTATTCGAAGAAGATTTGAATAACTATTCGAACATCTTCTTGTGATGACCTTATGTACAAAATAAGCATACTTTGCTATCATAAACTATCTAATGTCGCGAGAGGTTGTCTAAATGAATCTATTGTTCAAATCACAATTTTTTTATGTCGTAGCCGTATTCCTAAGTGCAGAACCAAAGAGTAGTCAAAGACTACATAAAAGTGAGAGAAGTAACTAGCCACCTATGGAACGGGAGATTTAAATTACAACTAGCATGAAAAGAATCACAAAAAGTGCAGAGAAAGGGGTGCAAGTAAGGGTAGAAGTGAGAAAGTTGTTACCTGCTCTACTAAAGCTGAAGATAGCTTCAATGGTGATACTGATTTGAGATAGCCGTTTCTTGACTAGTTATTGATGAAGTCAAACTCGGTCTTGCTGTTACAATATTTTTTTACACCACGGATACCATAGTACATCCCAAGTTATGGGTTGGCTAAGATACACCGCTTATATTTTGTATCACCCACTACACCATTTATATATGACAAATTTTAGATCAATCAAATTGTCACATGAGTTTGGTCAAAATTTCAAACTTTCTAGTTGTATTATACTGTAGTCAAACTATATGAATACAGTATATTATAGTATAGTATGTATATTCTTTGCATTCGCAAATTTAACCCATATTAAAATAATGTTTTTTGATTAAAAAACTGATTATATTAAAAAATAATATTTTAATATGAATTAAAATAATATTTTAATATGAATTAAAATAATATTCGTTGTCAATAATATTTTGGAATATAATCAGTTTTTTTTAATCAAAAAACATTATTTTAATATGTGTTAAATTTGCGAATACAAAGAGTACATATACTATACTACAATATATTGTATTCATATAGTTTGACTACAGTATAATACAACTAGAAAGTTTGAAATTTTGACCAACCTATGTGACAATTTGATTGGCCCAAAATTTACCACATGGGTAGTGTAGTGGGTGGTGTAAAATATGGATGGTGCACCATAGCCACCCCAAATCATATATAAAATGAAATGAAACATTCTTACCAATTTTTTTTTTGAAATGAAACATAGACTGATCTAACTGATGGATATTTCTTATTTCAAAATAATTTGATTTTAAAGTTTACATTAAAGGTTTAAATATCTTTTATTACTTTTTATTACAACTAATTTTCTTCAAGATTTTCTTTATTTACAGTGGGAGTTTTCTTTCAAATGAATCAAAGAAAAAAAAAAATCTATCTTCTTTTTCTCATTCTATGTATAAGAGTTGATGTAATTCTTGTTCTTGGTACCACCTAGAATAATATTATGAGTCAAAAAAATACCTAGAATAATATTATTATTCTGGAAGAGAGTCTGATAAATCCCGGGAAATATTCACATTATTATTATTGTTGTGGCAAAATAATCCTATGGGACAGTGTGATTTCACACGTCTCAATACTATAAATAATTACTTGTGTTCTTTGGTTTTTTTCCAATTTAATTCGTATTTATCTATTTTATTTTGTTTATATCATTTTATTTATTGTTTTTACAACAATAAGTGTGGGTCGATAAAATATATTTATTTTTAAAGATAAAATAGACCTACATATACAAATATAGATAAATGTGAATGTCACTTAATTTTATAAATAATAGACTTGTAAGTTAACTCTTTCAACTTTTCTTCTCTCATAAGTGAATCGTGAATGAATATAAAATTGGGCACTGGAAGCTTGTGTGATGAACCTATGTCTTTTAGATGAATAAAAAAATGATAAAATCGAATCTACGCCTCATTCAGTCAAAGCGAGTTTCGCTCTCAAAGTCGGGGTGGGTTTGAATGAATACTCTCGGTTTCGGATCTTAATACCATGTCTAAAAGAGATACACTCTCAAGCTTACCAAAAAAAGATACACTGTTGTTTGAGAAAAAGTGCTAGGAGGCAATATTAAGATGAAGTAGTTCGAAATTTGAAGAATTTAGAAGATATGTTAGCATGAAAAGGTTTAGAGTTTAGGAAAAAGTCAAGGGAGGATAGTATTGAGAAGTCACCTATGCTTCCAATGAAGATAAGTGTTATCCAAAAAGGATAAATGTTATCCATACAAATTTAGGATATGTTTACTTTGTTTCTCGTTTAGCATAACTTTTTTTATTTATTTTTTTAAAGAGTAATTAGAGTGTGTTTGGTTTACTTTTACTTTTTTGTTTTTATTTCCCATTTTTAGAAATAATTTTAACAAAAATTATTATTAAATTGTCACATTATTTTCATTATGCTTGCTATTTTCAAAGATTTGTATAAGAAACACTGAAAACAACTTTTTGTTTGTTTTCACTATTTTCAATATAAATCTTTGAAAACATGAAACAAAATAATAATTTTATACTTATTTTTGTTGTCGTTATTTTTTAAATCAGGCAATGAAAACAATAAACTAAAAATAAACCAAACATGAGATCATGAATCTAAACTTGTTTTCATTTTGTTTCTATTTTCAAATATTTGTATATGAAACAGTGAAAACAAAAATAAAAAGTTGTTTTTGGCGTTTCTTGTATAAATTATTTAAAATAAGAAATAGAATGAAAATAAGATGGTAATTTTGTAAATATTTCTAAAAATAATAAATAAAAACAGGCAACTCGAAAGAAAGTAAAAAAATACTTAGGCTACAAAGTATAAATAGGGGGTGGGGTAACTCAATTGGTTTGAGCTAAGAGTATAATGTGTTAAGGAGCTGGGGATCCAGAGTTCAAACATTTGAAGAAAAAAAAAACTAACATAACATTTAACTTACTAATATTGACCTATAAAATAAAATATAAACATGAATTGGGGAAGCTCATTCTATAAGTGGAGCCTTAGATGAGGGGTTAGAACTAATAAGAAAATGAGAGAAAGAAAGGTGTTGATTATCTAGTTGTATTCTTAAATAGTTTAATAAATGAGGTTAATTGTTATATATTGATAATGTAAAGTTTTTTATACTGTCAATCAATCATCAATTACAGTATTAATGATTTTTGAGATAACTAGAATAAGAGTCAAAAAAAATTACTGATATAATAATTTATGATTGGATGTATGTGTAAAAAAAAGTTATACTATTAATATATAATAATTAAACTCTTAATAAATATAATTTTACTTTTACCCACCATGTGAGATTGAGATTCTAGACACTGCTAAATACAAATAAGACAAAATAGGGAAAAGTTTTTTTTAAAGTAAGCAAGATAATAAAATGAGGAAGTAAGAATATATTAATCTTTAATTAGTTATAATATATTATTTTAATATACTTTAATTAATCAAGGATAGATATATATTTATTTTTTCATTTTACAATCTTTACTTTAGAAGAGCCTTCTATGACAA
Source organism: Sophora flavescens (assembly GCA_030762895.1). NCBI lineage: Eukaryota > Viridiplantae > Streptophyta > Magnoliopsida > Fabales > Fabaceae > Sophora > Sophora flavescens. The sequence continues at coordinate 120,462,259 of CM061065.1, forward strand.
AATAATAGAGTTAGAACCATGCACCACACAAAAAACCAAAATTCTAGCCTTTCTCCCGTCAAATATCATTGTTGATTATCTAACACTCGAGAGATGTTTTATGTATGTGTTAGATTAATCTAATGGGTGACATTTGACCCAAAAGAGAATGGAAGGGTAATCCAACGAAGAGGATTCAATAACACAAAGAAGAATCCAATTAATAAAACTAAATAAAGGATTATTTATACTTTTAGGTGACATTATTTATACTTTTAATTATTTATTCATATTTCTCATGAATCAATTATATTATTTTATAATTATAAAAACTTAAAGAAAATAATAACAAGTTTCCTTAGGACATTGTTAAAGGAATCAATAATAAAAGTTTTATATAAAAAATGATGTATTTAATATATCAAAAAATATTAAACTAATATGTTTGGACCTGCATCCATCTCCATCATAATCACATCCCCAACCCATAAGCTACACGCAGTAGCTAATGGGTAAACGCACATCCATCAATTCCCACCTGATATCCAAACATATGTTTAGTTTTTTAATGTAAATTTTCTTTTTTTATATTTCCTAATCAATATTTTAAAGATACTCGTTAGCAAGACCCATAAATAAATGATAGATTATTAGGATTTAGGTGTAAAAAAAATGTGTGATAAAACATTTTCTTTTATCTTTTTGAAGAACATGGTAAGCATTTACTCCTACCTTATTTTTTTTACGTAAAGGTCCATTTTGGTCCCTGACAAAAAATGTGTTGCTTATTTCAGTCCCTGACAAAAAAAACTACCCCGTTAGTCCCTGCAATTACTAACATGGAACAAGTTAGTCCCTACGTGACTTTCGTTAGTCAGTGTCCGTTACTAAAATGTCCCATGATACTAATTATCGGGAACTAATTAGTCTCATTTTGAATATTATTAGGGACTATAATATCTCATAGTAATTATCAGGGACTAACCCATCTCACATTAGTAATTGTCAGAAACTTTCGAATAGTTTTTTTTGTCAATAACTGTAAAAGATATCGTATTATCGGAGATCAAAATGGATCTTTAACTTCTTTTTTTTTTTTAGATTTCTAGGTATCTCCACAACGTTAGAGTGCAAGACTAGTTACTTCGAACATCAAAGTCCATCTTCGGGACTTGAATCCCTTGTCTCCTGTATCAACAATAAATTCATGTTGAAACTTCATGGCAATCATGTGCCGCTACGATCATCTATGGTTGACCACTGACATTCTTCAACCATATTGACAGCTTTGTAAGGTTTTGAATACACCTAATATTCTATTTACTGAATTCTTTTATTTATAAAATAAAAAAAGAATCAAACATAATTATATCGGAAGGAATGTAATTTCAACTATAAATGAAAAGAAACACGTGACCTTAAATGAAATTATGATAAGAAACAAATAATTTATATTAGTTAATAATATAAAAACTTTTAGGATACGAGTACATGTTAAGAGTATATTTTTTTTTTAAGCAAAGTGGCATAAGAGTACATACATGTTAGATTCATTTTTAAATAAAAAAGATGTGAACTATAATGATGAAAATCTTGTTGGAATGAGAGTACACATTTTGTGTGCTTAACAGTTTTTCGATGGAGATTAGCCACCTCTAATAATGGTGAATACTTCATACCTATATCATAGTTAAAAAAAATAAAATGTGAAGTATAATTAAAACATAGCTATCGGAGATAAAAGTAGTCTTTCATTTTTAATAACATTTGTATCGATAGCTCTATGTTTTTTTTTTAACCAAATCGATAGCTCTATGTTAATTTCTTTAAAATGGATTTTTGGATTTATTACATCCATACATTCACGCAGTCACTAAACGCATGATTGAATCAATGTTGTTTATTTTTTAATATACACTCAAATATTCACACAGTCACTAGACGCACCATGAGTGCAAGTGAATACGGGAACATTATTACGTACCTTGGCACCTTTTACTGGTCCAATTCTTAAAAATTAACACTTGAGGGGACCACACGTGGTTGAAATCGATCCAAGCAAGAGGATTGGGCTGAGTAGATGCAGCTAATGGCTAAGGTTGGAACCTCTCTGCTGGTGCCTTCTGTCCAGGAGCTAGCAAAGCAACCTCTGACCAATGTTCCAGAAAGATATGTTCGTCCAAATCAAGACCCTCCTGTTGTATCTAACACAATTTCTTTACAACAAGTCCCAATCATAGACATGAATAAATTGTTATGTCACTGGTGCAGAAAACGGATTCGACATCGGAGTTTACACATCGGTTTTTTAAAAATCGATGTGTAAAACGAGGCGGTGGCATTTTTGAAATTAAAATCAAAGTATTACACATCAGTTTAGTGAATAACCGATGTGTAAAACCTTTCCACATCGGTTATTTCTAACCGATGTTTAAAATTAAAATAAAAAAAATTTAAAGTCAGAATTTTTAACATTCAACATCGGTTCTATGTGAACCGATGTGTAAAATAGTGATTAACCACATCGGTTTCAAATTAACCGATGTATAAAATTATAAAAAAAAAATTAGAAATTAAAATTTTACTTTTACACATCGGTTTTAGTAACCGATGTATAAAATTAAAAAAAAAATTCAGAAGTTAAAAGTTTAATTTTTACACATCGGTTTTACCATAACCGATGTGTATAATATGGTTAACACATCAGTTTTTCTAATAACCGATGTGTAATATTCCTAATTTTTCTCTTTACCTCCTTGTGTTCCGCGCCCTCCCATTCTTCGGTTTGAACCCTAAAACACAAAACACTCCTCCTCCTCTCGCTAACGCGCGGCTTCTTCCTTCACGCAATCCCACTTCAAGTTCATCTCCTCCCTCATCTCCTCCTCGAAGTTCATCTCCTCTGAATCAATTATCGGATTGGTGTGTGAGTCCATTGGAGTGCATCAAAAGGTAGAAAATACTTGATGTTCCCCTGTTCGCGTTTTGGTTACTTTCTGTTGGTCATGATTGTCTTGGATTCATTGAAGTTTTGCTCTTTGTTGTGGTTACCTTCTTTGGTTGGTGTATCCGGTATACTTGCTTTGTGTGGGGGGATGATTTCTATTCTTTGCACTATTTGGGACTGGTTTGTTTGTTTGGTTTCTTTTTTTTTTCTTCGATTTTGCCTGTACATTGTTACTTTTTACGGTGGCGGGGGATAGTGTTCTTTTTGGGGGAGGTTTATACGGTTTTATACCTAGTCTATGCTTGGGGACATTAGTTTTTTAGTCTTGGTGTTGAGCTTACAAAATGTATGGATGAAAATTGCTCAAACTTATGTGTTTGTAACTTATTTGAGTACATCATTACGCTTTTTCACCGCTCTTTGCTTCTTTTCCACCTCTTAGATATAGCTTGGTTCATTATCGAAGAAGTTATAGTCTAACTAACTACTAAGTCTAGCTCTATATACTATACTCTGACATGATTATGACTATAGCAATCCAACTTTCTCTAAGCTTTAGTTTATTTTATGCCAATTCTCATAGCTTTTTAATTTCTTAAATTTATTCCCTCTTTATAATGTTTCATTGTTGTTCAGTAAACCAAACATGATAAACAAGGATTGAATTGACTTGCCTCGATATGGTGATGATTATATCAACGGTGTTAGATACTTTTTGGATATTGCATTCACTAAAGGAAAGGTTGAAGGAGAACATATTTTGTGCCCTTGTCTTTGTATGTTGCAATGATAGTTGGGAAAAAGAGATGTAGTGTCTGATCATTTAATAAGCAAAGGACTTGTATATGGTTACAAAGATTGGATTTACCATGGTGATGAGATAAATGGCATGGATGTCTCATTGGTGCGATATCCTTTTCTATGAAATGGTTTATTCGCTTAACTAGCAAACACATGCTGGATTGAAATCAAATGTGATATTGCTTTAGTATGCATATATTGATTCTCAAAATTTGCCAACTGTTTTAATTGTTGAATCCATATTGAATGGAAAAAGCAAAATCAGCATTGTGCAAACTGTAAAGACTTGGTGATGAATAGAAAGATGCATATGAGGATTTTAAACACGACATTGACATGTTACTTTTGAAGCTTTTTTCCCTCCTCCTTTACAATTACTGTCTGGTTTCTTTTAATGGGTCCATTACCCTGCTTATGTGGTTTATAATGTGTTAAAATAGTATAACTTGGGTGTGAAGGACATAAACAATGAGGAATGCATGTATTGCTCTTAATTTATGGTGAACCAAATTTTATTACTTATGATTAAAACTTCTCCAAATTGTCTAAATTTTTACATGCTACACACACACACACAGATGTTGCCAAGCCTGCCTAAATTTTTAAGCATTTCTAACATTTAGCATTTCTACCAATCATTATCGCTGACCAACTTGCTTACTCTATTTGCAGAACAAGAAATTGACAGGTGTTATTTTCCTGGACTGTTGATTTGATTTGAGGAGTGTCTTTGACTCCGTTGCATAGTGCTACTGCCTCTGCTTTGTTCACTTCTCTGCTGTCTTTGCACAATAACAACTAGGCGTGTCTCTCAGAAGGTACGTTTTGGCTGAAAAGCTTTCATTGGAGTTTTAATGTATTTTCTTGAAAATTTATTTGATTCGAGAATATGCCCACAATAATTAGTAAAGCCTTAGTTTCCCGTTTGAGATGCAATACTAATGAGCGTACGTGTATGTGCTTAATGTACTGCTCATTGTGTTGGATCTTGAATTGTCCAAAGTTGGACAGTTTGGGAAAAAACTTTTTCTTAATTCAGTTAAAATAGTTATTCATTGATTCTAATGTTATATACTTGATGAAAGTTCGGATTGATAAATTTCCTTTCGTTCTCCGGGTGCATACTTTATCGTGGTGGATGTCATCGCGTTCAAGTAGTGTACGTCGGAGACCGTAGGGAAATGCTGCCGAAATTTTGTCGAGTATGAGCATGAGAGTTAAGGACTAACTGTTAACCGAATGTTGAAAAAGTTTCTTCTCGAATGGGATAGGGCCATACCCTGTCATAAGAAGTGGTTGATGAATATGTTGGACTAAGTACGAAGGTATTGGTTTAGTCATGGATCGCGGTTGGATGAATGCTAGACGGACAAGTGATGAGTATAGTGGAAGATTTTCTACAGTTTGCAAAAACAAATGCTCCTGATAGTGGTAACGGAAGGTTTTATTGTCCTTGTGTTAACTGTTTGAATGAGAGACGACTAGAAGCTGAGGAGATACGTGATCATCTTATTTGTGAGGGGATTTGCAAGAGTTATACAACATGGATATGTCATGGTGAATCGTTAGACAGGCCGAGGGTGTCGGATAGAGAGGAAGTTGATGACGTGGAAATGGACGATGGACTAGAGGACATGATCCGTGGTGTTGGGCAAGAGTCTTTTCGGCACGCACATGTGTATGATACTTTGTGCAGTGATGCGCAAGTGGCTTTGTATCCGGGGTGCACTAATTTCACATGGTTGTCAGCGGTGTTAAGATTGTTCAATGTGAAAGCGAGAAATGGGTGGAACGATAAAAGCTTTACTGAATTGCTTGAGTTGTTGAAAGAAATGCTTCCAGAAGGCAATACATTGCCATCTCGAAACTATGAGGCGAAGAAGATATTGTGTCCGATGGGTATGGAGTATAAGAAAATACATGCGTGCCCCAATGATTGCATATTGTACAGGAAAGAGTTTGAAGAGATGCACGAGTGCCCCAGGTGTGGGGTATCACGCTACAAAGTGAAGGATGGTGATTCTAGTTGTGATGTGGTCACCAAAGGTCCTCCTGCGAAGGTGTTATGGTATCTTCCCGTGATTCCTCGGTTCAAGCGATTGTTTGCTAATGTAAATGACGCAAAGAACATTAGATGGCATGCAGATGAGAGGAAGTGTGATGGACAGCTTCGCCATCCGGCCGATTCTTTGCAATGGAAGAGAATTGATAGTTTGTTTCCGGATTTCGGCAATGAGCCCGAAACCTCGGGCTTGGACTTGCTACCGATGGAATGAATCCATATGGAAACTTAAGTAGTATTCATAGTTCATGGCCTGTTCTCCTTGTAATTTACAACTGTCTCCTTGGTTGTGCATGAAGCACAAATACATTATGTTAAGTATGATGATTTCGGGTCCTAAACAGCCAGGAAATGATATTGATGTTTATCTGAGTCCCTTGATTGAAGACTTGAGAATGTTGTGGGATGAAGGAGTTGATGTGATTGACGGGTATTGCCGTGAGACATTCAGATTGCGTGCCATGTTATTTTGCACCATCAATGACTTTCCAGCATACGGGAACCTGTGTGGGTATAGTGTTAAGGGGCATAAAGCATGTCCAATATGTGAAGAAGGCACATGTTACCATCAACTGCAACATGGAAGGAAGACGGTTTACCTTGGGCATCGGCGATTTCTCCGACGTAATCATCCTTATCGTAGATTGAGAAAAGCTTTCAATGGACTTCCGGAGAATGAAATTGCTCCGGTGGCCTTGACTGGAGAGCAAGTTTATGAAAGGGTGAACAACACTAATGTTATCTATGGGAAGACCCAGAAGAAGGCTACCGAGAAGAAAATATGGAAGAAGAGGTCGATCTTCTTTGATCTTCCATACTGGTGCAAGCTTGATATAAGACATTGTATTGATGTGATGCATGTAGAGAAAAATGTGTGTGACAGTTTAATCGGAACGCTTCTCAACATTCAAGGTAAGACAAAGGATGGTGTGAATGCTCGTCTGGATCTAGTTGCGATGGGTATACGAGAGCAGTTAGCTCCACTTAAAGTGGGGGATAAGAAGACTTATTTGCCCCCAAAGTGTCATGTCATACTTTATCAAAAAAAGAGAAAAGAAGTTTCTGTGGAATGTCTACGGGAGTCAAAGTGTCACGGGTTACTCTTCAAATATCGAAGACTTGTCTCAATGAAAGATCTCAAATTAGTTGGCTTAAAGTCTCATGATTGTCATGTCTTGATGCAACAACTACTACCGGTGGCCATTCGTGACATATTGCCTAAAAAAGTCAGACATGCCATTACTAGGTTATGCTTATTCTTCAATGCTATATGTAGCAAGGTCATTGACACTAAAAATTTGGATGAGTTGGAAAATGAGGCAGCCATTGTCTTGTGCCAATTGGAGATGTATTTTCCACCTTCATTTTTTGACATCATGGTTCATTTGATTGTTCATCTAGTGAGGGAGATTAGATTGTGCGGTTCCGTTTATTTAAGGTGGATGTACCCGGTTGAGCGATACATGAAGATCCTGAAAGGATATATGAAAATTCCACACTGTCCCGAAGCATCTATTGTTGAAAGGTATGTTGCAGAAGAAGCTATTGAGTTTTGTACAGACTATATGTCAGAAGCGGAACCTGTAGGGCTTCCGAAGTCTCGTCACGAAGGAATATATGATGGTAAGGGTACACGAGGTATCACTGTTAAGAGCATGGATCGGGAGGAAGTGCTTCAAGCACATTTGTATATATTGAATAACACTGATGAGGTTGAACCATACTTATGTGAGCATAAAAACATCATCAATGAAACTTACCCTAGAATGAATGAAAAATGGTGTTTGAACAAGCATAACAAGACTTTCTTGAACTGGTTTAAAGAAAAAATTGCAAAGGATGATATTGCTTCTGCTACATTAAAATGGCTAGCACAAGGGCCTAACTTTGATGTCATATGCTGGAGTGGGTACGATATCAATAAGTTTTCCTTCTATACAAAGTCCCGAGGATGACAAAAGTACTATGCAAAACAAGGTGGGGTTATGGTCGTCATTTGAGTCCATGCATTTCTCTAGTTCGAAAGATAAAAACCCTGTTATGGCATCAGTTTCATACTTTGGAATCATTGAAGAGATATGGGAGGTTGATTACACGAAGTTTAGAGTACCTGTTTTTAAATGTCAGTGGGTCAACAGTAACAATGGTGTGCAAATCGATGAGTTAGGATTCAAATTGGTGGACCTTAATAAGGTAGGTAATAAAGAGGAACCTTTCATCATGGCATCCCAATCAAAACAAGTGTTTTATATCCGTGATCCTTCTAACAAAAGGTGGTCAGTGGTTCTCCAGGGAAAAAACATGTATAATGGTAGTGAGGGAAATCACGATTCAACTCTTGATATTTCTGATACTCCTTCTTTCTCAACACGAGTGCCTAATTTCAATGAGGAAAATGAAGTGGATGATGTACATGTTACTCGTAATGATCACCAAGAAGGGTTATGGGAGAACTTTACTAATTGACCACAAAGTAAGTTTAGTTTGATATTACCATCAAGTTTGGCATATTATATGTTTACGTTGATATTTATAAGTTATGTTTATGTACGTTGATCGATATTTATAAGTTATGTTTGATATTTATCCTGACATACTAACAAGTTTTATTTTTTGTGTGTGTTTAAACAGGTATACATGGATGATCGTGAGGATATCCCTCCTTCATGCAGCGGGTCAGAGACCCCGTCTACTGGTAGAAAGGGTAGACGTGCCACACGAATGAGGAATTTGACTGCCAACCGTGGGTCAAATCAAAGGATAAGAGTAGACTTTGATAATAACCTCAATCCTATTGGGCCAATGGCAGATCAGTTTAACAGTTTTGTGGCGACCCTTGCTAGGAACAGGCCCAGTATACTCATTGATAGGTGGAGAGATGTACCGGCGGACGTGAAGGATCAGATATGGGAGAGTATTCTGGTATCTATACTTCTACGTCCTGTGTTTGTCTGTATATAATTTATTTTTATCTTAATAATATCATACAGTAAATCGTTGATTCTTTTGGTCTTAATGTAGTTGACATTTGACATACCGGATACGTATGTTATGAAGAAGCGTTTGCTAAAGTTTGCTGGAGAGCGTTGGAGGGCTTTTAAGGCCGACCTGGGCAGATACTATGTATTCAATCCAAAAAGTATAAAGAACCCACTTGAGGTGTATCCGTTTCTTGACAAGGCGACGTGGGATCGCTTTGTTCAGAGCCGACATGATCCCAGCTTTCAGGTTAACTTATTTGATTTGTCTCTAAATTTATGTAATTGCATTAATTTCATTTACTTATGTAATTTAATTGTCTTTTATTTATAACAGGAGAAGAGGAAAAAGGGGCAGAAAAACCAAAGCAAGAATGTCTACCCCCATGTCATGTCTCGTGGGGGATATAAAAAGCTTGTTCAGAAAATGGTTGAAGAGGAAAAGAAAGCACGTCAGGAAGCAGCATCTCAGGCGGATCCTAATGCTGAAAATCTTCCAGAGGTTGTTGATCCACCTCCACCCCCATGCCATTGTTCATGAAAGAGGGGCCGACAAAGAAAAACGGGACAATATACATCCGAGGAGGCCCGCCAAGTAGCTGAGAAGATTGTAAGTATAGTTTGTTGTAATTGTCATTTTAAGATTGTTACCGAATTGTAATGTGACCTGATATTTTATGTGATAGGATGCCTTGGATGATCAGCTAACCCAAGGAACCTTTGTTCCTAGAGGACGCGATGATATCTTATCTGCTGCCATCGGTAAACCAGACCACCCGGGCCGTGTCATTGGTGTTGGATGGGGAGTCGGCATTCGCCAATACCATGGTTCATCTTCACACCAATGCCACAGGGATGTTGAAGCAGATAGAGCACGACTAAAACAGGAGATTGCAGCTGAGCTTCGACAGGAGATGGCCGAGCAGTTTGCCCAGTAGATGGCAATATTGACTTCTATGTCCCAGCAGATGACAGCCGGTGTCCAACCCTCTATCCAACCCTCTGTCCATGTGAGCACTAAGGGCTCATGTGATCCTCCTCATCATCCTGAAAATGATGATGATGATGATGATGATGATGATGATGATGATGACGACCCTGATAGGTGTGAGCTGTATGTTGATGATCATCATCATCACCGCTTATTGGCATTGGGTAGGGCACATAATAACTTAGGTAATACCATACACCATCGGTTATTACCGGATGATCAGCTGAGGGTCGTTGTTGAGATTATTCAAGATGCTGATGCTCGAGTCCCTGTGCCCACTGAGGAGGTTCAAACAGTGGGTCAGGCCCCCGATAACTTCATCCTCTGGCCAAGAAGATTGGTCAGCTTTCTTGTTGCATCTGAGGTATTCGGTTAGTTGTGTTTTTCTATATTCATAGTTGAAATAATTTATTATTGTTTAAAGATAATGCTTTATTTTTATTCGTTATAGGATGTTGGAAATGATATTGTGCCTAAAAGGTCGGATCTAGGAAGACCAGAGATGTCTGCTCCTGCCAAGGTATTCATTTGACCATTTAGTTAATAACGAATTAAATAATTTAATTATCCGTGATTACTAATATATATCTATGTTGTTTAGGGGATCGACAAAGGGCACCTAGCCATGGTGATGTTTTTAAAGTTCTAGCTATACAGGTTGTCACCATGGAGAATGACGCAGCCTTGGTAAGGTTGGAACATGATGCCAGCCCTGGTGATGAACTGTATATCCCAAAGAAGGAACTTATGGAGATGGTACTCAATAAAGAAATGGCTAGTTCTGCACACATATCGTTATGGTGCACGTAAGTACATTTTATTTATAAGTTAAGTACGTAATTAATTTTTAAATACTATGATAATTAACATGTTTTTCCAATATATTAGGTATCTGCATCGTATGTCAGTCGATCAGGGTAACCTCGCCCTTTATGGGTTCATTGACCCCATGTTCATTCAGGGTGATGTTCTCCTAGCATCAGAAGACCCGGTCACTACCATACGTGATATACTTGCCCGAGACGATCATCAATTCTATCTTGCGCCTTATCTCAATAAGTAAGTACCGGTTATTTAAGTATAACTATATATGACTTAGTCACTAACTGTTCCGCAAATACAGCCTGCATTGGCAACTGTTGCTCTTGTACCCAAGAATGAACGTCGTGGTCTTCTTCTGCTCATTGGGAAATAAGCCGGCGAATCAACTGAAGACAATCATCGAAACGTAAGCATTAAAATACTTTATAATCAGTAATGCAGTTGTTTTAATTATCTGAAATCTATTAGATATACTTTAATTAATGTTTTTGTCATGATAGGTCTATTAATGCAACCCACATGTTGCGTGGTGAAAGGCGTACTCGGGCTATCAGATGGATTATTCCCAGCGTAAGATATTTATTAGTTCAAATGCATCAAATGCAGTGGGTACAATAATTGATTTCTATTTTATTTAATTCCTCATATTCTAATTGGGTTTCATTTGTACGTAGTCACGTATACAACGTGGGTCATGGGAATGTGGCTACTATGTGATGCAGTGGATGTTGGAAATTATCTCCTCCGGGATCACTGAAAGATGGCACGAGGTAAATGTTAATTGACACAATTAGAAGTAATAGTATAGATTCGTTATATGTTTTATGTTAGTTTATTACTTAAAAGATATAATCTTTTGTCCAATTAAACTTGCAGATATTCAACAATCCAACTCCATTATCTGATTCCGACATCAACAACATAAAGAGGCGTTGGGCAACTTTCTTTCTTGAAGTGTACCAACCATAGTTTGTATATATGTAGTTAGTTTAAAAACTTATCATGTACTAGCTATTACTTTTGACTGATTATATGTATTTTGATATGAAATCTATAATATATCATGTAGCTTTTTGGTTTCTAATTATTTTTGTTGTCTCTGAATGTAATTGAACATATATATATATATATGTATTGTTCGTAATAAATTCAATATATGATAGTTGTGTTGAGAATATTTACAGTATGTTATTCTGGTATATATTGATCTGCATTACTGAAACAGGGGAAGGAATGATAGAAATATAAATAATAGGGAAAAAAATGAGACTTTACACATCGGTTTTAATAAAACCGATGTGAAATTTCACTTTACACATCGGTTTTATATAAAACCGATGTGTAAAGTGAAATTTCACAATAGGACACCAATTGACAAATTAATTTTCCATATCGGTTAAGAGTTAACCGCTGTATAAAATATTATAAACATCGGTTATAAAACCGATGTGTAAAGTGCCAATAAACCACATCAATCGTTTCAACATCAGTTTTAAAACCGATGTGTAAAGCCAAAAATAACCGATGTGAAATCCCTTTTCTGCACTAGTGTGTGAAGAAGCAACAGAGTTAGAGAAGTTAGATCATGCATGCAAACAATGGGGTTTCTTCCATGTTTGCCATATTATTCCTCCTCCTTCAATTTATCATATTTTCATATTAAAAAGGAACCCAAGTAAAATTAATATAATTGGTTGAGACGAAAGATTATATTATAAGTGGTAATCTCCACATTACATGATTATCATGAGAAATTCGTTACAGGGGCGGCTCATACTGTAATTAGGATTACTTCAAAAAAACAAAAAAAATCAGATGCAATTTTTTATAAAATATAAATAAGAATTTTTTAACTTGACCCCTAAAGTAAAATATTGTTCTTCTTTGATTACCTCAATAAAAAATTCTTTAGTCTGATTTATAAGGTGTATTGCAGTGTATTGCACCGTAAAGAAAAAAGTTAAAGATTCTGGAGAAATTATATTAACCTCTCTCTTGAGAATTGGTTTAATTACAATGAGCAGTCCTTTTATTTCAAAAATTACACGAAATTTATGTTATCACTGCATGCCCCACCTTAAGAGTGATTTTGAATGTTGGATGTGATTAAGCCAAACCTCGAATATATAAATATAATTTCCTCAATGACTTTTATCAATATATATTTTGGTTTGTAAGATTTTATTTCAGAAATTAATTACAGATGGTTAATCATGGAGTCAACCCTTCATTGGTGGAAAGGGTGAAGATAGGTGTTCAAGAGTTCTTCAATCTTCCAATGAAAGAAAGAAGTTTTGGCAAACACCAGAAGATGTGGAGGGGTTTGGTCAGTTATTTGTTGTATCTGAGGAACAAAAGCTAGAATGGGCAGATATGTTCTTCATTACCACTCTTCCATTATACTCAAGGAATCCCCACTTATTTTCTAGTATTCCCCAACCATTCAGGTTGTTCCCCTCTTTATTTGTATGTGTTTGCTACAGCATCATTGATTCATTATATTAGTAACTCAAACAATCTTAGTTTCATGCAGAGATAATCTAGAGACCTATTCTTCAGAACTGAAAAAAATTTGCATCACAATCATTGGCTTTATGGCAAAAGCTCTTAAGATTGAACCCAATGAATTGCTAGATTTATTTGAAGATGCAAGTCAAGCAATGAGGATGAATTACTATCCTCCATGTCCCCAACCAGAACATGTGATTGGACAGAATCCCCATTCTGATGCTGGTGCTCTTACCATCCTTCTCCAAGTTAATGAAATTGAAGGCCTCCAAATAAGAAAAGATGGAATGTGGATTCCTATTAAGCCCCTTTCTAATGCTTTTATCATCAACATTGGAGACATGTTGGAGGTAAATAGTACACAACCATTCACAAATGTTTTTATCATTTGACATTTAAATAATTTGTCAACATATATTTATCTAATAAAAATTAGAGTACACTTTACGTTTTGATTTGACAGATACTAACCAATGGAATTTACCGGAGCATTGAACATCGAGCAACAGTCAACTCAGAGAAGGAGAGGATTTCCATTGCCACATTTCACAGGCCTGGAATGAACAGAATCTTGGGTCCAATACCTAGCCTTAATTGTTACTCCTGAAAGACGTGCATTGTTCAAACGAATTGGTGTAGAAGATTACTATAAAGGATTCCTTTCACGCGAGCTACAAGGGAAATCCTACATTGATTTCATTAGGATACAAAATGATCTTGGTAAATAGTAATAGTTAATTAATAGGACTTTGCATGGGATGGAAAATAACACATGTGCACACTACATAGAACAATTATGTCACAAAACGTAGCTAATGTGCAATAATTATGCCAGTGTGTATTGCCTCATTGTTCAATGCTTTAGGCGGAACATATGTTAACTTGGAAGCTAATGTGGATTAGCAAATTTAAATGTACGTGTCACATATGATAACCAGAACTAAGAAGAGAGAAGAGAAGAATAGAAGGAACAAGAACTGAGAAATGCAGAAAGTGTTGAGTTTGTTATATATCTTATCTTTAGTTTTTCTGTTAGCTAAATTAGATTGCATTCTGATAAGTTAATTATATTTAGTTAGGTTATCTTTAATCAGCTTTAGTTATCTTTTAGTTAGACTTATCTTATCTTTTTGTTATTGTTGCTGATCAATACCTATATAATGGCTTGACTTCTATTCAATAAAGCATTCATTCTCCAATTTGTTTAAGAGAGACTTTACAATCTTTACAAATTGGTATCAGAGCTCCATCCTAGGGCCTAATATAACAAAAGCAGCAGACTTTGAGTGATTCAAAATGAGTGAGGAGAAGAATTTCATGCAACCCGCCATGCCATGTTTTGATAGTCACTATGACCATTGGAGCTTGCTTATGGAAAATCTTTTGAGATCAAAGGGGTATTGGAGTTTGGTGGAGACTGGTTATGCAGAACCAGCCAATGGAGTGGAGTCAACCGAGGTGCAGTAGAAGGAGTTGGAGGATCTGAAGTTGAAGGACCTCAAGGTTAAAAATTATTTGTTTCAAGTCATTGACAGAACAATTCTTGAACAGATTCTGGAGAAAGGCACATCGAAACAGATATGAGACTCAATGAAGAAGAAGTTTGAGGGGAATGCAAGAGTCAAGCGTTCAACTTTGCAAGCACTAAGGAGGGATTTTGAAGTTCTTGAGATGAAAGTTGGTGAGACCATAACTGAGTACTTTGCTCGAGTTATGGGCTTAGCCAACAAGATGAGGAGCAATAGAGAGGACATGAAGGAAGTTACCATCGTGGAAAAAGTCCTTAGAACTTTGACTGAGAAGTTCGACTATGTTGTTGTCTCAATTGAAGAATCTAAGGACATTGATAGACTCACCGTTGATGAATTACAAAGTTCCCTAGTTGTTCATGAACAGAAGTTTATCAGACCAAGTGCAGAAGAACATGCACTATCTGTGAGTAATGATAACTCATATGGCACAAGGGGAAGAGGCAGAGGACGAGGACGAGGAAGAGGGAGAGGAAGGCAAAGCATTAATCGAGCCACAATTGAATGGTTCAAATGTCACAAGTTGGGCCACTATAAGTATGAATGTCCATTATGGGACAAGGAGGAGGTGAACTATGCAGAGTTTGATGAAGGAGAAGAAATACTGCTTATGTTCTATGTTGAGATGCCTCAACAACATGCAAAGGATGATGAAATCTGGTTTCTAGATTCAGGATGCTCGAATCACATGTGTGGGGACGAATCAAAATTCTATGAGATGGATGAAGTTTTCAAGCATTCAGTAAAGCTTGGAAACAACACAAAGATGAATGTTCTTGGCAAAGGAAGTGTGAAACTGAGTATCAGTGGTGTCACTCATGTGATACAAGATGTCTTTTATGTGCCTGAACTCAAGAATAACCTCTTGAGTATAGGACAATTACAAGAGAAGGGGCTAACAATAATGATTAAGTCAGGAACGTGCAGCATCTATCATCCTCACCAATGGTTGATTCTACAGGTCAATATGACTTCAAACAGAATGTTCATATTGTCTGCTAGAACTCCAGAGAAGAAGGAAGCATGTTTTAGCACTACAACACATGATCTTCCTCACTTGTGGCATTGCAGATATGCTCATCTCAGTCACAAAGGGTTGCAATTGCTGCAAACATGGAATATGGTTCGTGGTCTGCCTCAGTTATCTGCCTCTACAACTGTGTGCTATTGTGTTAAAGGAAAGCAACATCGTGAGCCAATGTCGAAGAAAAGTCAGTGGAGAGCAAGCCAGAAGTTACAACTGGTCCATGCAGATATCTGTGGTCCAATCACTCCTCCATCTAACAGCCAAAAGAGGTACATCTTATGCTTCATAGATGATTATTCTAGAAAAGCATGGGTATATTTTCTATTGGAAAAGTCAGAAGCTTTCTATCACTTCAAGTGCTTCAAAGTACTTTGTGAGAAAGAAAGTTGATTGCCTGTTAAATGTCTTCGTACAGATAGGGGAGGCGAATTTAATTCATTGGAGTTTAATGAATTTTGCAATCTGAATGGGATAAAGAGGCAATTAACTACAACCTACACACCAGAACAAAATGGGGTAGCTGAGCGCAAAAACAGGACTGTGATGAACCTGGTCAGATCAATGTTATCTAAGAAAAAGGTTCCAAAGACTTTTTGGCCTGAAGCAGTGAAGTGGACAGTGTATGTTCTAAATCGACCTCCCACATTGGCTGTTAAAGGGATGACACCAGAGGAAGCTTGGAGTGGTGAGAATCCTTCAGTTGAGCATTTTAGAGTATTTGGATGTGTGGGGCTTGCACACATTCCAAATGCTAAAAGGACAAAGTGAGAGAACAAGAGTGTTAAATGTGTTCTTCTTGGTGTTAGTGATGAATCCAAGGGATACAAGATGTATGATCCTGTCTCAAAGGAAGTTTTGATAAGCCGAGATGTAATCTTTGAAGTAGAAAATAATGGAGCTGGGATCAAAGCAACAAGGAGGTATTGCAAGAAAAATTAGAATGGGGAGACAGTGAGTTTGATGATGAACAGGTTTATGCAACTGCAAATGAGGAGGTAGAACAAGGTGAAACCGATCATCCTGAAGCTCAACAAATTCCAAATCAGAATGTTGCAGAAGGCAGAATGAGACAAGCTCCAACATGGATGGAAGACTATGTAACAGGAGAAGATGTGATCAACATGGCCTTGACAGAATCTGCAGATCCAATGTGCTTTGAGAAGGCAGTAAAATGTGCTAAGTGGAGGCAAGCAATGGAAGCTGAGATCACAGCTATAGAGAAGAATCAAACCTGGAAATTAGTTGAATTACCAGAGGGTGCAAGGAAGATAGGGGTCAAATGGATTTACAAAACCAAGTTAAATGAACATGGTGCGGTGGACAAATTCAAGGCACGACTAGTGGCAAAGGGGTATTCACGAGAATATGGAATTGACTACAATTAGGTGTTTGCACCTGTTGCTAGGATGGATACAATCATAATGGTATTAGCACTTGCTGCACAAAGAGGCTGGAAGATCCATCAGCTTGATGTTAAGTCAGCCTTTCTTAATGGAACATTGAGTGAGGATGTGTATGTTGAACAACCAAAAGGATATGTGAAGAAAGTAAGTGAGCGTATGGTTTATAAACTGCACAAGGCTTTGTATGGGCTAAAACAAGCACCACGAGCTTGGTTTAGTTGCATTGAGTCTTACTTTATTAGTGAAGGATTCCACAAAAGTCAGAATGAGCAGACACTGTCGCAACCGTCCCGTCCGGGAGCCGCTAAAAGAAGGTAAAAACAGAGGAGTCGCCACCAATATTTTATTTGGAAAAAACATTGAAAAAACCATTTATTTTAGGGAAACTGGTCTTAAAAAAAGAGAGTTTTGAGTTCGGGCATCGGTTACGAGTAAGGAAGGTGTTAGCACCCTACATCGCCCGTTTAAAAAATGATACCTCAAGTTAATTGTGCAAAAATTTTAATAACTTTTTAAATATTTATTTTACCCCAAAAATTATTTACAAGAAAGAATTATTTTTATTTTTTGATATTTGTATTTTTATTGATTTTAGCATTTTTAAAATTATTGTTGATAAAACCTAAATGAGGTTGAACATGGCACATAAGTCCATAGGGCAACCTCAAATCTAAGGGATTGAACATGACACCGTGTCCATAGAGCATCCCTAAATATCACAAGTTTAATTATTTTGATTAACTATTTGAAAATAAAAAGAGACACTAAAGTAAGGAAAATTTAAATTTTGGCTTGACAGAATGATTGATTCTGCTCCTACGTATTTCCGGGTGCGATGGGAAACTCAAAACCACGTAGTTCTTTTAGAAAAAGTTTGATTGGTTGGTTGATTGATTTTAATTTAGAATAGAAATTTGATTTTTTGTAAATGATTTTGAAAATGGATTTTTATTTCAAAATTAAATTCAATCTTGCACAGGGTTCAAGATAGCAATGGTAGATGATAAACCCTTACAATTCATACGCCACTTGAGGATGAAAACTTCATACATCAACACTGTGGATTGTTGTGTGAATTAAAATTACTTTCATTTTTTAAAATTTATTAAAATAGTATATTGAAAATATTTATTAGAAAAGGGAATTCACTCTTGCACATGGTTAAAGATAGTCAAACTATACGTTGATCCCTTACAATTCATACGACACTTGAAGATGAAAATAATACATCAACGTCGTAGATTGTTGTGTGAACTCAAGAGATATATTTTTTAAAATTTTATAAAAAAATGTTTTAACAAGACAATTTCTTTTAAAACTTTTTTATTAAACATTTTTCTTTAATAAAAAGGTCTGACCCCAAATGAAAGGGAGTAGAACAATAAAAAAAAAAGGGCCAATGTGTTAGTGTAATATTAAATGGACAAAACAACAAAGACACCAACTTGGGCCACACCGCCATCACAAACCCATCAGAGTCTAATAACAGCATAATATTTTTTTTTAAAAAAACAATAAAAATAAAAAGGAATAAAAAGAGGAATAAGAAGGCAAGAGCATCCCTCATTACGTTACCAATAATGAAGAAGGGGGTCAAGGAGAACACTGGAAGCAGCAACGGTGCGGCAGGGGCGAACTTGCGGCAGGGGCCAGAAGCGGTTATGGTGCGGTGCTGGGTCTGAGATCAGTGGTTCGTGATGGCGGTAGAGGACCAAGGCGGCGACGTACGCGGATCTGCAGTTTCTGGAGGCGGCGACGACGGACCGAGACGGAGCTAAGAGGTGACAGCGGTGACGCCGTCTGGATGCAGCGAGCTCGAGGCAGCAATGCACAGCTGAACGGCACGATGGAGGACGACGGGGAAACTTGGGACTGTTTTGTTTCTTCCCTTTTTTTGGTTTTTTTTGTTATGCAAGTAGTGATGGCATATGGTAGATGGTTGAAAGGATGATGATAATGGGTAAGGGAGGTGATGGAAGATGTTTCTGGTTTATTGACTTCAGCTGCTTGATATAGAGAAATGTTGATGGAAGTGGGATGGTGACTATGGTGGGAATGGAGGAAAAGATGGGGTTGGCTGTGATGGATTTCAGATTTTTGTTCTGATTCCCCCCTTTGTTTCCACGCACCTCCCCTTTGCTTCTGTTCTGCTACATATATTGACCATCAAGGAAGAAGATGACAAAAAAATTTCTGTAGCCAGCTGTGTGGGGAAGGACAATTGATGGGAGCCAAGCAGCTTTGTACATCCGATGGTGCAGTGTAGCAGGATGTACTATGCTATTATTTTTGGAAAAAAAGAACAAAGAACCAAAAGATAAAAGAAAGAAAGGAAAACTGTAACACACTAGGAAAGGAAGGGAAAATGATATTACACTGTAGACAAAACCTTTTTTAGACTTCTTTTTTTTATTATTATTATCTTTTTTTTAGTTCATTAACAATCAGAAAGCTTTTATTTTTCTTTTTTCTTTTTATTTTTTGTTTAGGTTTGGATCATGGGTTTGCAACAATAAAATTGGACTACAGGTAATCCTATAATGGGCCAAGAACAAGAACAATATTTTTATTTTTTGCAAAGTTTTTTTAAATTTTTTATGTTTTTTTTTTCAAAACATTAATTAAAAAAAAGATACCCGGACAAAATTAGGTATTCACAGTTGCCCCTCTTTACTTATTTCTTACTAGATAATAGGTGTAACTGTAGTTATCCTATTATCGTTATAAGAAACAAGTAAAGATATGAACTCCAATTTTGTTCGGGGTACACTGACAAACAAAAGGACCTTTGACTATAAAACGATTTTCTATAAAGAACCCGCGGGTTGGATTGCCCAATGAGGTTTACACATAAAAAGCTTGCAGGGTGGATTGCCTGCTGAGCTTAAAACAAGGATAAAGAGCTTATAGGGAGGATTTCCTGTTAGAAGCTTGAACAGAAAAATTAAAGAGCTCACAGGGTGGATTGCCCGTCATAAGCTCAAATAGAAAGATAAAGAGCTTATGGGGTGGATTGCCCGTGAGAAGCTCGAATAGAAAGTAAAAGAGCTTGCGAGGTGGATTACCAGTTAGAAGCTCGAACATAAAGATAAAAGAACTTACAGGGTAGATTGCCCGTCAAAAGCTCGAACATAAAGTAAAAGAGCTTATGGGGTGGATTGCCCGTCAGAAGCTCGAACATAAAGATAAAGAGAGCTTACGGGGTGGATTGACCATCAAAAGCTCGAAACATAAAGATAAAAGAGAGATTATGGGGTGGATTGCCTGTCAGAAACGAAGCTTGTCAAAAAGAGCTTACGGGGTTTGATACTCACCGAAGCTTGACAAAACGATAAAAGAGCTTACGGGGTTTGTTACCCACCGTAGCTTGACAACAAAACGGAGCTTACAGGGTCCGGTACCTGCTGTAGCTTTAAAAGTTAAAAGAGCTTACGGGGTATGGTACCCACCGAAGCTTGACAACAAAAATTTAGAAAGGTTGCGGAGCCGGGTATCCGCCAAAGATTTGAAAAGAAAATTAAAATGCTTGCAGAGTCGGGTATCCGCTGAAGCTTGACATGAAAGATAAAAGAGCTTGCTAGGCCCTATGCCTACAGAAGCTAACTAAGGTATAGCTTATGGGCCCCGTTCCCGCTAAAGCTGAACAAAAACAGAACGGAGCTTACAAGGCCTTGTGCCTGATAAAGCCAACAAAGACATGACTTTTGGGGCCCTATGCCCGCTAAAGCCAAACTACAATAAAACAAAGCTTAAGAGGCTCTATGCCTGCTATAGCTAACAAGACATGACTTTTGGGGACCTGTGCCCGCTAAAGCCAAACTACAATAAAACAAAGCTTAAGAGGCTCCATGCCTGCTAAAGCTAACAAGACAAGACTTTTGGGGCCCTGTGCCCGCTAAAGCCAAACTACAATAAAACAAAGCTTAAGAGGCTCTGTGCCTGCTAAAGCTAATAGGACATGACTTTTGAGGCCCTGTGCCCACAAAAGCCGAACAAATGCACTGCAAAGATGTTGACTTTGTTGATACATGAAATGATAGGGCAATGCATGATGTGAGAGATGTTTCTTTATGATTGATGAAAACTGTGATAATTTTTTTGTATGATGCATGAGATGCTTTTTTTTTTATGATCGATGAAAATCTTGATTATTTTTTTATGCATGATGCATGATATGCTTTGATGAAAACTGTAATTGATTTTTTTTATTTTTTTGCACACCAATCTTCGATCCTTGGCTCCTTAGAGTTTTGATTGCAGCTGAGATTAAGGATGAGCTATAGTGAGACTCCTTGATTTCGATCACCACTTGCTTGCTGAATTGATCTTTTACTTCTTGCCTGAGATACGCTTCTTTGTGATGATTATCCCAATGGATGATATTGTCTGATCAACTTTCAAGTATGTGAATGGCTCCAGTCCTCATGTATTGGTAGCCTTTCATGACTTGTCCTCTTAAACTGCCCTAGTTTGTCAGTTTGAGGAGACTTTTGTACTTCGTTTGTATTTGACCCTAATTTTTGCGTAGGTCGCTCTTTGCGAGTTTTCAACCTACCGAATCGCTCTAACTTTTGCTTAGTCTGCCTTTTCAGGTTTTCAGTCTAGCGAGCCTTTTTGTTTTATTTTTATTTTTTTTATTTTGGATTTTTTTCTCTTTTTTTTTGGGTGAGTGGACAATTTTTGCCACCCTTATTTGTGAGGATCAATGCTCTTGCTTGAATTGCCAATTGAGGATGCCACTTTCCTTTTTGTATTCAGAATTCTTCTAACCAGAGTTGTTCATCAAAGAATTACCATTAGATGGTTAAATTGTACTTGAACTCATACTTACCCACCTGAAGCACCATGTAACAAACATGCATGGATTCAAAAGTATGACAGGAAAGGACATTATTGCTTGAACAACTTCTTGATTGGTGTCGGAAGTTGGATGACTCAAATGGTATTGATAGCAAGGCACGCAAGAGGTGATATGGAGGTCAAAAGGATATTGCCCCAATTTGAAATGGGATTAGTATCAATCATGTGAAAATGAAATGGACTTGATGTATACCGCTTAAGAGCAAATTTGCCCTAGAGTAGTTTCCGTGAGGATGGAGTGCCCCAGTGTAGGGTTCCCAGAATGAAACCTCCCCAGTGTAGGGCACTTGATAAGGAAAAATTTAGAATGATATTGCCCCAGTGTTGCGTCCAAATAATGAAATTGCCCCAGTGTAGGACACTTAACAAGGAAAACTTGACAATCACTACAAAAAAAACCTATTTAGCGACCGAAGATTTCGGTCGCTAAACGTGATAATTCGGTTGCTATATTGTGTAGCGACCGAATTAGCGGCCGAATTAATAGGGTAGCAGAAACCCTGGTGGCTAAATGTTTAGCGACCGAATTTGTATTTCGGTCGCAAATTTGCGACCGATATTTCGGTCACAAAATTATATATTTCGGTCGCCGTATAGTTGGTCGCATGCTCAGATAACCGAATTCGGTGACCGATATTCAGTCGCTATTTCGGTCGCAAATTTTGAATTTTTTTTTAATAAAAATTTTCCTGTAACTTAATCTTACCGACCAAATTTTGTTTTTTCAACTATTATCCCATTGATTTTTAATTTCTCATATAAACAAAATACACCAATATTTTTTTGAATAAATAGAAAACGTAAATATGATGTACTAACGATCCAAAACACCACAGTCAATATGATCAAGAAAACATATACATTAATTAACGCAAGTTTAATAATTGTTTATAAAAAAAAGTTTAATAATGTACTAATTAACGATCAAAACATAAAAACACACCACAGTCAATAAGTACTAATCAAAATATCAAAACTCATCAATCTTCTAAAGGGATGCACATGTAGAAGCGAGAACCCCCAAGGTACTTAAACTTTGCCAATGCACCAGTGGACAACAAATACAACTCCCTGATACCATTTGTATCTGTTGCAAAATATGGGCGATCCTCATGGATTACTATATTCCCATTGAACAGATTTTCGCTTTTGTCTTCAATAGTCACAACACGCGGTATTTGTTGTCCCCAACGACGGTAGAATGATCACCGGATTGAAATCAAATCTTGCAAATACACAAGAACAATTTAGTAATGATTAGTTTATGCCTTAACCATCATTACATGAATCCGATCGTTATTCATAAGTTGATGAGATACTGTACCTGGTCTATATGGATGGCTGTCTCAAAAAATTTAGTCGGATCCATTTTCTGATAAAACGATAAGGATAACAAGTCATATGTCTAAACTTCATCAAGTGATAATAAGAAAAGATGGAAAGATCCATGTAGCATACTAGCATGTTAAAATAGAACAAAGAAATGCAACTTCACATGCAACTTTACCGATTAGCAAACATAGTAGTTTTCTGGAAAGCAGATGCTTTTACGTCGTTTTGAAGGATGGTCATAGAGAGGACTTTTACTACTGGAAATGCCTAGATAACCTAGTAAGGATGGTCATGAACAACTATTTCTGGAAAGCTCCATTGCCTAGTGAAACAAATGAGTAGAAAACTAAGGCTTTCGTAACTTAATAATTAACTTTAGCAGAAAATAAAACCATTGACTTATAAGGATTGCAACATACTTCAACAAATATATATTGAAGCATATTTCAATACAAACTTAGATAAAATATAGTAGCAAACATCCTATTGAGCTCTGCTCTCCACTAACAAGACAACACATAATTGTCAAACACATGCATAACTTATAAATTAGCAACACACAACAAGCATCCCGCCTTTTTGTCAGGATCACATCCTATTGAGCTCTGCTCTCCACTAACAAACAACACATAATTTCAAATACATGCATAAATATTAAAATATCAGCACACAATCACCATCTTGCCTTTCAGGCAGGATACCTTCCTATTGAGCTCTGCTCTCCACTAACAAACAACAAGATATATAGTGTGTATAGGCCATCATTACCCCTCTACATTTTATTCAGACATTATCACAGCTAACATTGGTAAGATTATCCTCAATATGACCCAGTGGGTGTCATTGCCATTGCACACTATAATGCATAAATAAAAATAATCGTGTCAGAGCTGAAATGACAACATTTGATAATATTACTTTATAAGGTTTCTATCCAAATCCCAAATCTAATATAAAACTAGTTATGTTTGGTTGTTTTGTAAGAGGGCTATAAGTGACCCTCCTACTAGAAATGCCTAGATAACCTAGTAAGGATGGTCATCAACAACTATTTCTGGAAAGCTCCATTGCCTAGTGAAACAAATGAGTAGAAAACCAGAGTTGCTTTCATAATATTGTGTACAGAGCTGCTTTCTAATGTGAATAATGTTTGAATGATGATGGCACATCATGTGCCTGGCAAATTGTGCCCCACCCTTCATTTTATCTAACCCTATACTTAATTCTTCATTATCTAAGACCTTGGCCTTAAGGCAGATTTTGTGGTTTTGGCCTTAAATAAAGAAGAACAAAAAAGTCAGAAGCTGTCAGGACCAGGCCGTGATGGCCATCAGGGCCAGGCCATGATGACCATCACGGTCGTGACAGACCAACCAGGAAGAATTTCCAGGGAGAATCCGTCACGGCCCAGGCCGTGATGGCCATCACGGCCGTGACGCGCATTACTGATTTTGCCAAAGGGAAGAAGACTTACTGTGCTGCGGTGGTAACGGTGGCGCTGCCCTGGTGGTGATGGTGGTGGCACTGCTCTGGACGTGCGTAGGAAGACGGACCTAAGAGAGAGAGAAACGGTTAGAGGCGGAGAGAGAGAGAGAGACGGAGACAGAGATGGAGAGAGAGAGAGAGAAACGGAGAGGGAGAGGGAGAGAGCTTACCTAACGGCGGTGGTCGGAGGCTGGTGGTCGGAGCTCGCGAGGAAGAGAGAATGATGGCCAGAGAGGAGCTGCTGCGCCGCGCCGCCTGCGTGTGAGAGAGAAGAGAGGAAAAGAGAGAAATGGGAGAAGAGAGGAAGGAACGTCGCGATTTAGGGATTTCAGTTTTAGCGATCGTTATTCGGTCGCTAAATCGGTCGCTACACGGGTAAATGTGAAATTTGAATTCCTAAATTTAGCGACCGATTTAAAATTCGGTCGCTAACACGCTCTATTTTAATTCTTTTACGTGTCTTTTAGCGATCGATTTAACATCGGTTGCCAAGATAAATGGAATTTAACCGTTGCATTTAACCCGATCGTCATTTCGGTCGCTAAAAAATCATAAATTTTTTACTTTTGCTTTCCTTTATTTGGCGACCGAAATAGAGACCGATAACTCTTCTACGCTCTATTTCGGTCGCTATTTCGATCGCAATATCAACTGTAATCAGTGTTTGATTTAGATCCTACAATCGGTCGTCATTTCGGTCGCAAACAGCAACCAACAAATTCAGTCACTATTTTCGGTCGCTAAATGACCTTTTTTTAGTAGTGAATGGAGCTGCCCCAGTGTAGGGCATCCAATAATGGAAATGCTATAAAATAAGACCCTTGAAAGCAAAGTTTTGCCCCATGTAGAACTTGCCCTATTTTTTGCTTAGACTGCCTTTAAGGGTTTTCAGTCTAACGAGTTTTTTTTTCATTCTTTTCTTTCTCTTTTTTTTTAAGAGGAGCAATCAATTAAAAACTAGAAGAGAACAAACTTTTTGTCTCAAAATTAAAGTTGAAGAAAAAGTAGCAATCATGCATTGATCGGAATGGACTTTTCAGGCTTGTAATGTGGCTAATGGTTGGGGGTCATGAAAGGAAGGATATAAGGCTCAAACAAATGTGTTAAGGTTGAATAGGATCAAGGATCCATACTCTTTTTACGATTTTTGAGAACATTTGCTTTCTTCTAACTTTCCTTTTTTTTTCTTCCTTTTTTTTTGCATGAGGTTTTTCATCATTTTTTTTCTTCTTCTTTTTTCTTTTCTATTTTTGTTTCGCTTTCTCACTTTATGCTTCACAATCACCATTTATTTCATACTTACCCCTTGTTTAGGGGTGATCCTTGTCCAAGGTTCTTTAAAGAAAAATTTCAAGCTCAAAAGGGGTAACTAGGGGTAATGATGATATTTTGTTAAGGATAGAGAAAGGCGGTCAATCTTCATTTCAAATCACGATTGCTTATTTTTTAGAGACAAAGATGGTACTCACCAAGTTTTTATTTATTTGCTTCTCTTTTATTTTTTGTCTTTTTTTTTTTTTAAATTTTTTTTTGAAAATTGGTGGGCCCAGGTGGGTTGATCAATGCCCCACAAAGAACTTCTAATAACGTGAGCTTAATGAACAAAACCAAGGATGATACTTGGGGAAGAAAAAGAGAAGACGAGATATGAGAATGACGAGAGAAATATTATGATGTGGAAGGAGATGTAAAGAATGTATGAGACAAGGTATGGATGAAAATCCATTACATTAATGCTTCAAGAAAGTGAACATGGTTCAAGTATTACATGATTAAATACAATGTAACCACCATTTCATGGTAAACCATTAATGAACCAATCTAGTCTGGGCTGCTTAGAAATTCCCAAGACGGGGATCGCAAATTGTTGGCACTTCTTACAACCATAGAATACGATAGAATACGAATCTCTGGTGATGTCGTTGTAGTTTTCTTCTTGAAGTTTGAGTAGTCCACTAGAAAATAACATTTTCAGAGAGGTCTCAAAATTGACATGCCCTGCTTGACTTTTGAGAAATGACTGTGAAAACGTGCACCTCAACTTCATTGGCATCCGAACCTGCATGATCGGGTACAAGGTTGTAATCCGCATTTTCAGGCCACCTAAGCAACTCTTATTTCCAGCTTCACCTCATGATCCATGGTTTAATTGACATTCTTTGAAAGCGCGATGGTTCTGTTTTCTCCAAGGAGCACAATGCATGGAATGAATTTTTATTTTTTTAATAAACTTTCAACTTAAACAGAAATAAGTATATAAAATGCATGAAAAGGGTTTTTTTTTTTTTTTCACCCAAAAGGTATTAATGCATGAGTTGTATGAAAAAGAATTATTTATATTGACTCAAAAATTTTTAATGCATGTGATGCATGAAGGCACATTTTTCTCTCACAAAAACGGCAATGCATGAGATGACTAATTTTCCTTTTAATTTTTTTATGATGAGATTGAAATACAAAGTAATTAATGCATGTAATGCCTGAAAATGAATTTTTTTATTTCTTTATATTGACTCGAAAAATTAATTAATGCATGAGATGCAAAAAAAAAAAATGATCTTTTCTATTCTTTTACAGGAAATGTGGATGAGTTAGAAAAAAATGATTTACAGAAGTCCTTTTTTGTTATTTTTAGAAATGTAAGAGTTACAAAATATGAAGAATTTTTTTGTTTGTTTTTATTTGTTTGAAAAGCAAAGGGACTTGTGTAAATCAATTTTCTTTAGAAGAAAAAAAATGTGGATTTTTTCTGACATGAAGATGTGTAACAAAAAATGCTCCCTTTGTGTCCTAAGATGGGTAAGACTTAGGGTTTGACACAAGTAAAGTAATGATTTTAACTAGCTAGCCTCTAAGTTTGCTCTATCAGTGAAAATTGGGGAGGGTCTAGATTTCTAAAATCCATGGTCCCCAGATTGCTCCTATCCCGAAAGATAAGGATCCGACTCATGAGTCTAGCCACGAGTAGGGATAAACCTCTCAATATGACCATCCCATGATATCGGGTACAACCTGAGTGGTGAATCGACAAATATCAGGGGGGTACAAGACCTCTTCAATGAAAATGTCGAGACACCGCCTAATCCTTAAGCTTTCACAAGCTCGGGTATAGAGCTAAAAGTGTGTGAAACAAGTGTAACTGATGTGTGTGTTGGTTACATACAAACCTGTACCAAACCTATTAAAACGAATACTGCAACACAAACGCAAAAAGAACAGCTAACAACATAATAATTCTCTACCCTAGGATTGCAAGAATATACAGAGGCATCTATTAAAGCATATAAAACTATTCACAAAACAAGTAAAACAAAGAGGGGTAAAATTAATATTTTCAATGTTATTAAAATAAGTTGTACAATCAACTATGTTAGGCCTGACTCTCAAAAATCCCCAATGGAGTCGCCAACTGTCGCGACCGTCCTGTCCGGGAGCCGCTAAAAGAAGGTAAAAATAGAGGAGTCGCCACCAATATTTTATTTGGGAAAAACATTGGAAAAACCATTTATTTTAAGGAAATTGGTCTTAAAAAAAGAGAGTTTTGAGTTCGGGCGTCGGTTACGAGTAAGGGAGGTGTTAGTACCCTACATCGCCCGTTTAAAAAACGGTACCTCAAGTTAATTGTGTAAAAATTTTAATAACTTTTTAAATATTTATTTTACCTCCAAAATTATTTACAAGAAAGAATTATTTTTACTTTTGATATTTGTATTTTTATTGATTTTAGCATTTTTAAAATTATTGTTGATAAAACCTAAATGAGGTTGAACATGGCACATAAGTCCACAGGGCAACCTCAAATCTAAGGGATTGAACATGGCACCATGTCCATAGAGCATCCCTAAATATCACAAGTTTAATTATTTTGATTAACTATTTGAAAATAAAAAGAGACACTAAAGTAAGGAAAATTTAAATTTTGATTTGGCAGAATGATTGATTCTACTCCTACGTATTCCCGGGTGCGATAGGAAACTCAAAACCACGTAGTTCTTTTAGAAAAAGATTTGATTGGTTGGTTGATTGATTTTAATTTTGAATGGAAATTTGATTTTTTGTAAATGATTTTGAAAATGGATTTTTATTTCAAAAATAAATTCACTCTTGCACGGGGTTCAAGATAGCAATGATAGACGATAAACCCTTACAATTCATACGCCACTTGAGGATGAAAACTTCATACATCAACACTGTGGATTGTTGTGTGAATTAAATTTATTTTCATTTTTTAAAATTTATTAAAATAGTATATTGAAAATATTTATTAGAAAAGGGAATTCACTCTTGCATATGGTTAAAGATAGTCAAACTATACGTTGAACCCTTACAATTCATACGATACTTGAGGCTGAAAATCATACATCAACGTCGTAGATTGTTGTGTGAACTCAAGATATATATTTTTTAAAATTTTATAAAAAGATGTTTTAACAAGACATTTTCTTTTAAAAAAAATTTATTAAACATTTTTCTTTAAGAAAAAGGTCTGACCTCAAATGAAAGGGAGTAGAACAATAAATAAAAAAAATGGGCCAATGTGTTAGTGTAATATTAAATGGACAAAACAACAAAGACACCAACTTGGGCCACACTGCGATCACAAACCCATCAGAGTCTAATAACAACATAATAATTTTTAAAAAAACAATAAAAACAAAAAGGAATAAAAAGAGGAATAAGAAGGCAGGAGCATCCCTCATTACGTTACCAACAATGAAGAAGGGGGTCAAGGAGAACACTGGAAGCAGCAACGGTGCGGCAGGGGCGAACTTGCGGCAGGGGCCAGAAGCGGTTATGGTGCGATGCTAGGCCTGAGATCAGTGGTTCGTGATGGCGGTAGAGGACCAAGGCGGCGACGTACGCGGATCTGCAGTTTCTGGTGGCGGCGACGACGGACCGAGGCGGAGCTAAGAGGTGACAGCGGTGACGCCGTCTGGATGCAGCGAGCTCGAGGCAGCGATGCACAGCTGAACGACACGATGGAGGACGATGGGGAAACTTGAGACTGTTTTGTTTCTTCCCTTTTTTTGGTTTTTTTTGTTACGCAAGTAGTGATGGCATATGGTAGATGGTTGAAAGGGTGATGATAATGGGTAAGGGAGGTGATGGAAGATGTTTCTGGTTTATTGACTCCAGCTGCTTGATATAGAGAAATGGTGATGGAAGTGGGATGGTGACTATGGTGGGAATGGAGGAAAAGATGGTGTTGGCTGTGATGGATTTCAGATTTTTGTTGTGATTCCCCCCTTTGTTTCCACGCACCTCCCCTTTGCTTCTGTTCTGCTACATATATTGACCATCAAGGAAGAAGATGACAAAAAAATTTCTATAGCCAGCTGTGTGGGGAAGGACAATTGATGGGAGCCAAGCAGCTTTGTACATCCGATGGTGCAGTGTAGCAGGATGTACTATGCTATTATTTTTGGAAAAAAAGCTCAAAGAACCAAAAGATAAAAGAAAGAAAGAAAGGAAAACTGTAACACACTAGGAAAGGAAGGGAAAATGATATTACACCGTAGACAAAGCCTTTTTTAGACTTTTCTTTTTTCTTTTTTTTTAGTTCATTAACAATCAGAAAGCTTTTATTTTTCTTTTTTCTTTTTATTTTTTGTTTAGGTTTGGATTATGGGTTTGCAACAATAAAATTGGACTACACCTAATCCTATAATGGGCCAAGAACAAGAACAATTTTTTTTTTTTTTTGCAAAGTTTTTTTTTAATTTTTTATGTTTATTTTTTTTCAAAACATTAATTAAAAAAAGATACCCAGACAAAATTAGATATTCACGGACACTCTTCATCAAATGGAATAATTGAACTAGTTCATTGTGGAACACAAGATCAAGTTGCTGATCTGATGACCAAGCCTCTAAAGTTGGATTCTTTCCAGAAACTTCGAATACAACTAGGAGTGTGTGAGATTCCAGAATTAAACAAATTGCATGACTGCAATTAGTTTATGGGAGGGTTTGTTGAGTTTGTTATTTATCTTATCTTTAGTTTTTCTGTTAGCTAAATCAGATTGCATTCTGATAAGTTAATTATCTTTAGTTAGTTTATCTTTAATTAGCTTTAGTTATCTTTTAGCTAAACTTATCTTATCTTTCTGTTATTGTTGCTTATCAATGCCTATATAATGGCTTGACTTCTATTCAAAAAAGCATTCATTCTCCAATTTGTTTAAAAGAGACTTTGCAATCTTTACAGAAAGCAGGAAAAGAGGGAGAATTTTAATATGAAATTCTAATCTGATCTCAAACCCTTTACAGAACTCTGTTAAACAGGTAACTAAGCTTCTTACTACAAAAATTAACTCCTAAAATACTTGTAACCAACTTCTTTGTATTCTTATTCGTTAGTAGAAATAATGTGTTTTTTTAAAGTAATATTAATGTAGTTCGTAAAACTATCTTTACTCATATTGCCACTACATTTTGGCACTCCTCATTAATCATTTTAATTAGGAAAGATAATGGGTTGTTGACAATCAATATAATGTTCGGATTCATTAAGAAATTCTGTTTGGAGTATATTCTTTCAAGAAATTTCTTTTTCGTGCATAAAAGAGTGTTTTGTCCTTTTAACTTGTGGAAATAATATAGGATTTCAGGTTTAGAATTTTGAATTGGATGTGTTCATACTTCATATATGGTAAAAAACTGATATTGAAACTGATTCCACTAAAAGCTAAGCATCCGCAATTCCGCATACTGATTTACTTTACAAGAAGCCGGTGCAACGGCTGCTTTGGGAATAAAAAAAAAAGGCATATACAAGGATTAATTTTTTTTTTCCAATAACCCTATTTTAAAAATGAACTACCCTATTACCCCACTCCCAAAATTATATACCTATATACCCCCCTTTTTTTTCTATAAGAAGTCGTGATTGGCATTCACGACTTCCCTTATTTAATTTTTTTTATACATTAAGAAGTCGTAACTTTCAAATGCGACTTCTCTTCATCCTTTTTTTTCGTTTAAAATAATTTAATTAAGAAATTTGTTATTTAACTTTTAACTTTGATTAATTAGGCTAGTTAAGTTAATTATTATGTTGATTGATATATTAAAAAGTCAATTTTTATTTAATGATTAATTTTATGAATAAAAAACAGTAATTAAAAATATTAAACATCAATTAATTAGATAGTTTTAATTCTTAATTACGGGATTATCAACGTAATATGGCCCATACATAAATAAAAGTTACATGAAATTTCTAGGGCTGAGAAGAACTTCCGACACAATTAGGGCAACTGTTCTTGTTATGACCTGGCATCCGACAGAGTCCGCATCTTTTTGGCTGGCCTGCTTCCCTCATGTCCATTTCAGAACGAATCCAAGAGGATCGTGGACGGCCCTTACGATCTCTCCGCTGCTCGAGATTATGGCATACCGCAGGGCCATCATATTGTGGCCAGTATGCCTCGTTGCTGACAACCCCAAATTTTCTCGGCATACGTTGGACACATATGTCAACCTGTACTCATCCGCCGCTTGGTTATACGAGTCTAGTGTCGCGCGTGCACAAGCAGCAAGGACATGCGAACAGGGGAGGTGCATTGCCTGAAATTTTCCACAGTCGCACCACTTTTGATCCAAGTTCACTCGAAAGACGCCCCCAATTCGCCCTTCTCTTGGGTTTGCCATCTCTTCCACCAAGAATGCACTCCTTCCCCGATCAAATTCACTCACAAAGTGCGAGTTGGCAATGGCACGATCGTCGTCCACAGACTTGTTGAGGATCTCGGTCCATGTATGCCCTGCTCGGATCATTGTGTCGGCCTTTTGTCCCTTCTCAACAAAGATTTTTAACAATATGTAATAGGTGACCTTAACAATCGCAGTGATTGGAAGATTTCTGACGCCCTTGAGTACGCTGTTGATGCATTCTGCGAGATTGGTTGTCATGTGTCCCTAGCGACGCCCTCCATCCCAAGGCTGAGTCCATTTAACCTTAGGGATATGATTTAGTGACCTAGCGCCCTCTGCGTTGTCCGCTTCTAGATTATTATAGAACCAGTTGAAGGTCGGCTGAGTTAAGGCATATCCTGAAAATATATATATATATATGTGTGTGTGTGTGTGTGTGTGTGTGTTGCTAGGTTTGTATAAAAATTTTGACAAATATAAATTACAAATTAAATGAAATCGGAACTTACCCATATTAACCACCTGTCGTCGTTGGTCCTTATTCTTGAAGTGGGTCATCCAGTTCTGTTCGATGTGACGGATGCAGTACACATGCACCGAGGGAGGGTCTGACCATCCACTACCGCATCGTCTGTAAGCATTTTTGATTGATTCGGCCCCATCCGAAATCAAGCAGAGGTTGGCTTGGGGGGTAACGTGCCATCACAAGTTCTATAGGAAGAAAAACCAGGCGTCCGTCGTCTCTCCCTCGACGATGGCAAAGGCAAGGGGGAATATGTTGTTGTTCCCATCCTGGCCAATTGCCATCAAGAGGGTCCCCTTGTACTTTCCGTACAACCAAGTGCCATTAATCTGGACAACGGGTTTGCAAAATTGAAACCCTTTGATGCACGCGTCAAAGGCCCAGAATAGACGACTGAATCTGACCCTATCCCTCACTAATTGGTAACCTATGTAGTCTGCTGCCGTCTCCAAGTCAACGATCGTGCCCTGGACAAACGTTTGCATGACTAGGAGCCATCTAGGTAGGTCATTGTAAGATTGTTCCCAATTGTCGTAGACCATCTCAATAGCCTTTTGCGTGGCTATCCACCCCTTCCTGTAGCTAGTTGTGTACCCGTAGTGTGTCCTAACGTGTGCAATCAAAACTGAGACTGTAATCGACGGATCCTCTTTAACTAGTCCCTTGATGCTTTCACAGATCATGTTCGAGTCAAGCTTCCGATGATCTTGTGATAGTGCTGCTACTGCACACGTATAATATGCTGGCAGTCTTCTGATCTCCCAGATCCTTTCCTTGGTGCGGATACCTCTACACGTCCACATGCATCCACGCTGCTTGCAACAGGCAGTAAATCTCCCCGCATCAGACTGGATGACCTTGTAGTCCAGTGAGTTTGTGATATGGTATGTCTTGATCGCTGACAAGCAATCGTTTTTTGTGTGGAACTTCATGCCAACGTGAAGTCCTCCCCTCACATCATATGTCTGTAGAGAGGGCGTGGTCAGAGCGTGGCCGTATCCCTTATGATACACTGACTGGTCGAAATTGACATTATGCATGTGTGGGGGCACGTCGTATGGAGGAGCTGTGGATAAGGGGGCCGCCTTATTTTTGGTGTCAAGGGCATCATCATCGTCGGATTCAAGAAGTTCATCGTCGTCGTTGTCGCTGAAAGGACTGACTTCTTCATTGTGAAGTCTAGCTACATTACTTGCTGGGAGTGCCGGTGATGGTTCGAGTGGAAGGGATGTGTAGGCCGGGGTTGTTTGGTCAAATGAATGGTATGTTTGTGGGGGTTCAAATGGAGGGTATGTTTGTGCGGGATCAAACACTGGGGGGTGACTGTAAGATGTTGTTGCCCCCTAGTCGTAGTATGAGGCAGAAGGAATGGTTGTGTGGTAGGGTTCTGCTTCGAAAAAGTTTGCGTAGAAGTCTTGTGTGGGGGCATTAAGATTAATGGCTTGAAGGTTGGGCGAACCAACATGGGGGTCAACATTGTAAGCATCCTCCATGTTAGCGTATACCTCAATAGTTGTTACACCGAGGTTTCTACAATTTTCGACAAACATGTCGAACATCATTGCTACCTCATCATCGGAGGCAAGATAGAGCTGGTGATATCGGACATATCCAGAAGCAATGGTTGTGGGATAACGATAAACAAGATCGACTACCCTCTTGCTGTTGTCTGGTGAGATCTTGCACTAGATAACAGAGTTCAACTTATTCAATTTGATGTTGGTCTTGACCTTCATCAATTTTGGGTGGTCGCACTGAAACATGACTCCTTCTTGGTAGTTTGTTACAATTTGTCCATTGTAATAGACTGAAAGAAAGACAGCTGAGGGACTCATGTTATGAACTGTGTAGGAAGGTATGTGAAATGGGAAAGAAGTTTCACACAGAGGGAAGTTGAGAGAAGGTGGAAGTGATTGTGCGGTTGAGTGAATATAGGGGTTCTATTTATAGGTGTCGCGGTTCTGATGACGATGACACATGGGACCCACAATCACGTAACACCTGCTGTCCCGTAGCTGCCGACGGTGACTTGATGATGATGCATGGGGCCCGCCTCGCGTCGCGTGTTGTCCCGTAGCTGTCGATGGTGACATGATGATGATGCATGGGACCCACAATCACGTAACTCATGCTGTCCCGTAGGTCGGTGACATGATGATGACGCGTGGGACCCGCCTCGCATCACGTGCTATCCCGTAGCTGTCGACGGTGACATGACGATGACGCGTGGGACCCGCAATCACGTAACGCATGTTGTCCCGTAGCTGCCGACGGTGACATGATGATGACGCGTGGGACCCGCCTCGCGTTACCCGTGCTGTCCCGTAGCTGCCGACGGTGACATGATGATGACGTGTGGGTCCCGCCTCACTTTACGCGTGCTGTCCCTTAGCTGCCGACGGTGACATGACGATGATGAAATGAACCGACAAAATGAACGGCCTAGATCAGTCCCGTCTCCTATATAAAATCCTCACTTCATCATGCGATATTCATTAGGTACTCCAAACCAACACTTTCTTCTCATTCGTCCTCATCCGACGCACAACCATGGAGCTTGATATCGTAGAATTCAATCCTACCCAGGAAGCTGATGTTGAACCAAGCTTAGATAGTGAGCTCGCTTTTGTTTACTTCAATGGACAAATAACAAATGGTACCGACGGCGTCAGGTTCCACTGCTATTACCCAAGGCGTATCTGTATAAAAAAGGACATTTCTCTACAGGAATTGAAACAGATGGTGCATGCCAAGCTCCAAGCTGGCAGCAAACTTATTGGTGATCTTTCGAAAAATCACTCGGGGGGGGGGGGGGGGTCCACTTTGGTGAAATGACAGTAGCGAGGGATAATGATGTACGCCGCATGTTTACTATGTTTAATGAACATAGGAGGGCGAGCCCTATTGAGCTGCATGCTATGTTGGGACGTTACCCTAACGAGATATTGGCCTTGCTTAGGAGGCCATCTGGATCTAGTGGGTCTGAATGACTCAACAAACAGTTTGTTCCTGTCGCAGTTATCTAGTTTTTTGTTGGTGTGTGTTTAAGTCTTGTAACTCCATCTGCTCTTATAACTCTTTGATAAATTTATAGAATATGAATGTTTATTGTCTTTACTTTGAATAAATTAAAGTCATCACCCAAAATAAGTTAATATCACGTTCATTGACCCCACGATGACATGTGGGGCTGGCCCTTGGACAACGTGTGTTTTCCCGTAGCTGCTGACGGTGACATGACGATGACGCGTGGGGAAAGTGATTGGACGATGACATTTTTTCGTTTTCTGTTGACGGAAATGAACGGGCTAGATTGAACCGACGAAATGAACGGCCCAGATCGGTCCCGTAAACTCTATAAAACCCAGACGCCTCATTCATTCAAAAACAAACCATTCGTCGTGGAGAGAGTCATATTCAGCAGCTACTCCAAAATTCTTTTGTCTTCCTCATAACCCGAAGTCATTTCAATGGAGGCTCAACCGTTGCTCAAGCTGCAACACGTTCACCGATCAACCACCATCAGCGAAGAGGTAACTGGTAGCCAGTGATTAATAACGTTAGCTATAATATTATGCAACTTACGTTATTTAGTAACCCACTTAACTTTTTTTTTCCAGAACCCTCAAAATGTGAGCATTAAAGGCCACTTGCATACCATTTCCCCTCTGAACCATCAAATTGAACCGTTGTTGCAGGGAGCTGGGTTATTGATGGCTGCGAAAGTCGGTCACTGCAGGATTGACATGGCCTTGATAACTGCAATGCTTGAAAGGTGGAGGCCTGAAACACACATGTTTCATCTTCCTGTGGGTGAATGCACGATAACTATGGAGGATGTTGCGCTTCAGCTGGGTCTGAAAGTTAGCGGATTACCAGTTATTGGCCCCAATTATTTGGATTTTGATCAACTCTGTGCTGAACTACTGGGTGTGGTGCCTCCTGAAGATCAGAAGAAAGGCTCTACCGTAAAGGTTAGATGGTTGGAAGAAACCTTTTCCAGATGAAGCAACACCCTTCGATGTTGAGGTGCATTGCAGAGGGTACATACTATGCTTGATCGGGGGGGTGTTGATACCTGACAAATCAAACAACAGAGTTCACCTCATGTACATGCCTTTGCTGCGAGATCTTCAGCAGGCTGGCCGCTACAGTTGGGGATCGACATGTTTGGCATGCCTTTACAGAGAAATGTGCCGCACAACCTTACCCGGTGCCCTTTTAATGGGTGGTTGTCTTCTACTTCTATAGTCCTAGGCATGGTATCAGATGCCCTTCATTGCACCACAGTGCCCCCGTGATGGGACATGACTGCTGGCACACAGGTTAATAAAAAATTATCTTACATTAGATCTACTTTAATTTCTGAATAGTGGACTGACTTAAAAATGCTTATTTACTAGATGGAGTGGGGGGAAGCTGCAATATACCGGAACTCCTCAACACTCCGTTTCCGATTACAAAACAACGATTGATCACATGGGACCTGACCAGGTTGAATATGTCACTGCCAAAAACATTCACTTGTACTTGCTGCCATCATGCTTAATATTACTGATCATGCTTTTATCTTTCAGTTTTTGTGGACGCCGTATGAAAGTTATCGAAATGTCCTGCCAACCAGAGCATTCAGAGACAGATGATCATGGAGTGCTTGTACTGTGTTGATTTGTTTCTCTATGATTGAATGGCACCAAACAGATAGGGCAAAGCTCTAGTTTGGCATCCAACAGGACATACCCGAACCACCTAATGATTTGGATACCGAACATAACCTTGACATGAGGGGTCAACATTACACAAATTGGCTGTCCCGCCGGTGACGATGATCAAGAAGCTGTCCCGCAACGCAGGCAACTTCCACCACGTAACAGACGTCGAACACGTTGTGGAACTGGACACCACCTTGGGGATTAGTTTTCTGTGTTGATGGTGTTAGGATTTTAATTTATGGTTTTCATTATTGTTTTAATTTAGGCTTTCGCTTCTTAATATTAATGGTTAATGTGTTTAATTCTCAAATTTATGTTGCAATCACATATTTTATTTGTAAACCGTATAATTAACACATTAAGTAACTAGATTTAAGAATTAAAACTATCTAATTAATTGATGTTTAATATTTTTAATTACTGTTTTTTATTCATAAAATTAATCATTAAATAAAAATTGACTTCTTAATATACCAACCAACACAATAATTAACTTAACTAGCCTAATTAATCAAAGTTAAAAATTAATTAACAAATTTCTTAATTAAATTATTTTAAACGAAAAAAAAGGATGAAGAGGTCGCATTTGGAAATTGCGACTTCTCAATATATAGGGGAAAAAAATTTAAAGAAGGGAAGTCGTGAATGTCAATCACGACTTCTTATAGAAAAGAAAAAGGGGGGTATATAGGTATATAATTTTGGGAGTGTGGTAATAGGATAGTTAATTTTTAAAATAGGGTTATTGGAAAAAAAAATCCCATATACAAGGGAGGCTAATACTAGAATCCTACATACCCACATTTTGACATTTATTATTTGAAGAATATTATCCTTCTTCATCAGAATCATCACTGGTGATTGAAAGGAAAAACTTTGTTCTATTATGTTCAGCTTGCTATGAGGATCAAAATTGGGTAAAATAAAATAAAATTGAATGAGATTTCAATACAGTTTTACAGATAAAAAACTTATTCATCAACTTCTCACCGCCACTTTATCACATACCAAACTTACCCTTAATGTGAAATATGAAGAACTTTGAACATCAAAAAGGAAACAAGACAGTTAAGAGAAAATACTTGTACAAAACTGAAAAGATCTTTATCAACAGGTTAAGCGAGAAACTAAAAATAGTGGGTCTAAATGATCCAAATTTTAAGATAATGAGTCTATGATACGAGTATTCCTCACTTGATCCATCTCTTACTTTGTGAAACTCCAGCAGTTATACTTGAATTTCAAACATGATTTAAATTGTTTTTGTTTAGAAAGGTCAAGATTAAAGACATACAACTTGTTCTAGCTCAGAAAACAATGGAAGAAAAACCACTTGTAATCTATTTTGGAAAGAGTTTGGTCGACGAAACAATATTCAACTGTTATAAAACTACATGGTTGTGTTTAAGTTTCTATCTTTATTGACTGCATTACTGTGATACCCCAAGAAGGGGTGTCGCATTAGTGTTTCCCAGAAAACGTGCGAGTGAGGACAAAACATGTTGAAAAGATTCGTTTGATTTGTGGGGACAGTCGCCAATCCATAAAACAGCTGGGGATGTTACAATTACCATTATTTGTTATATACTAATTGTTCAAAGTTCTTTCTAGTGTGTTCTCTATTTAGTTGCTTTAATCCCTTTTCTTTATTGGAGCCTTCTCTGTTTTGCCGTGTTTCTGTATTTGTTTCTGCATAACTCCTCACTGTTCCATTTAATATCTGTCATCAACCTTTCTTAAGCTTGTCTCCATTTAATTAACATTTGTCTGCATCAAGCTTGAAGTTTTATGTTGTTGAACCTTCTATAAAAACCTCTTTTCTTGGTTGAGTCATAGGAGGAAACTTGATTTTCAAAATGATTATTTTGGGTAGGTTCCTAGCAAATACAATCTATCATTTCCACTGCCGTACTCAAGTACTAAATTTTTTAGGTCTAACTTTTAAATGCGAAGTGTAAGGATATTGTAATCATAAGGATTTGAGGAATGATTTCTTTTACACAAAATGAGGAAATCATAAGATGTCCTCTTTGTTTTTTGAATATATTTTTGAGGAGATAAAAAATAAGTAAGAAATAAAGATAAACATATACGATATCACATACGATGTCCAAAATTTGTGTTCAAATAACATAACTCACAAAGTAGGATGACTACGATAGAAGTTGAGGCATTTATGATGGACTTTAATCAGAATCTACTAAGTCAAGTTGATTTGGTGTGCTGTAAAAGAAAGGATTCTTCATTGCTCAAGAGAATTTGGTGGCACCCGAGTCTCACATTAAAGTTTTGATAGGTAGATTGGAATGATCAATTGATGCCTCCCTTCAAAACGCACTAGAGCTTGTGCATGGCAATCTAAATCAAGCTCAATGGATTGGTCATCAAGAAGTGCTGATCTTATATTCAGCTCTATGTTATCCTAAAGATATCAAGGTAACCATCAAGAGATGCTAGAGTAAAATAAGGTGCTGTTATTGGTCTTGCTGATGAAATGTTGACATGAAAACATCACTTTCAATAACCAGAGGAACTTGTTCCATTGCACTGGATGAGGATGACAGTTGATTGAATTTGATGGATCCAAAGTAATACAAATGGTTATTCTCTAATCTCTATCAAACCGGTTTAAGCCAAACGGGAGCAACATTAACAAGGAATCTCACAGGTTATCTTTCTATTGCTGCAGACAGTGTTTCACATTTTTCATATGATGGTTTATATATTAATCATTTTACACCTTTTTAACAAATGGTTCGAGTAATCCCATGCTAGAGTAAATAGTCACATAAAACCCTCCCTAAAGTGAGCACTTCAAAATTTAATCATTGTATACATTGATAATATGGTTACATACATTTCAAATAATAATCCTTGCACAAACTTGTACCCACACATTCCTATTGAGTTACTCTCATGCAAACATTTAGATAACCCTTGTCCAATGATAATTTTTTCAAGGAACCAAATTATGTACATACCCACAGTGTATACAAGTATCTTGTCCCGTAAGGTAAGTTTTAGTCAAATAGCAGGTGAGGGTTCTACTGCAAGTTTTACTTGACACACTATTACACTAAGACAAATGTGGGATACACTAGTACAAGATGAAGATGCAAAGTGATAGTTTTTTGTTAACCCCAAGTAAGGCATTGCTTACGGATTTAATCCCTACAGACGCTCTGATGGAATCCTGATTGTGACGCTTATTGTTGATTTTTAGGGAATATGAAATGTTAAAAAAATGTAAAACAGATAAGAACAATTTTGAATTGTAGGAGGATATATTTATTGATCCATCATCATCAAATTTATATAGCAAAAAAAATCTACTGATAAGCATCTAAAAACTAGAAGATAAAATATTCTATCCTAGAATGTTATTTTTCTAAACAATAGCATAACAAACTGATGTTCAAAACTCCTAAAACTAAGTTATCCATTCTAACTTCTAAGCTGCAGATATTTAGGCATATTTTTCAACACTTATCAATCTCATTAGCAGCCACAATACAAAGAACTATTTGAACAAAAAGAACATATTCTGTGAAAGAATGTAATATAGCTAATTGTTGGGCAAAGAAACATTACATTATGTCCGAGTAGCTAGCATTAGCAGGCATCAAATCAAAACCATGATCAGGTTTCCATAGCACTTTCTAAACCATGCCCAACCCAACAAAAAATGCTTTTGCAATTCTCATTCTGGTTAATCGGACTCAGTGAGATCCTGTCTTTACATTCTTTAATATATTTTAGTGAGCAAACCTATTTTGGTAAATAGACTCCACTTCTAAACATATATGATACATATTTTCATGCTTGAAAAGAAAGGAACATACAAGAATACTGCACTACTTCCTCTAACCTAGAGTCAGTCCCGCTGCATGGGTATGTGACTGCCCCCTGAGGCCTTGAAACCAGGTGTTACTCAGTAGCATCTCGACTAGAATATACCACGGGGTAAATATGATTGTGGTTATGGCTTTCAAGTTTTGTAAGTCATATGTGAAACTGAGCATAGTTATTTCCATCTGACTAGAATGCAAACCAAATACACGCAGTAGCGAAGATGAGCGATATGAAGACTGAAAATCAAAGTTCAACTTTCATTTGAGTTGCTGGTACATTACCTACAAGAGCATGTAACAAGGTAATTTGATTGAGAAAATGTAACTTACAAAAAGAGCTAATTTGTTGGGGAATGAATACCATCCACATCTTGGCTGCTCAGGGTTGCAGTTGGTGCAAAGCTCATCTGTACAACATTGTGAAGCTCATCCTCCCATACATCAGGCAGCTATTGCAAATTTTATTAAAATATGTGCATAAAGATTATAAAATATGGTCAGGCAAAACCTTAGGAGGAAGAATATTATTTCACAGAAACATAGGCAATTAGCTATATAGCTACAAATAAAGGGCCAATGTACCACCAAGTTTGGTTCTTGGAGGATTCTTAATATTCCTCACCAGCAGTAATCTATAACAACTATAGTCCATTCATATAGTTATTTTTAATTACTATCAGTATGCTGTAGCAACCAAATTTGAAGTGTTTAATTCATATTAACATATGTGTTAAGGAAAATGCAGTGCTTGCAATGGATTATTACCTGATTTGGCTCCTTGAATCCTCCACTCAAGGGTGCCAACTGTGGATGAATGGTTCTCCGAAGGATATCAGATGAGTTTGCCATGCTAGGAAGAGTTGACTGTATCAGTCCTGGTTGAGATGGATGTAATGGAGGGTAAGCCATAGACATTTCTAGAGGAAACCCCAGTGCAGATGAAGGACCAGGCCGTTGGTGAAGAATCTATAAAATGTTCAAAATGCATTATGGTGATGCCAGGCACTTCTGCAAGTACAAGCTTTTTTGCACACTGATATGCAAATAGACTAACAACTTACATCTTTAGCAAGAAGTCCTTCGACATTAAAATCCAGCCGAGGATTTACTGTTGCAAGTTTCATAGACAAAAACTGCCAGCAGATAAAAGGGGTGTGTCAATTTAATTTGGATAATACAAAGGTTATAAATAAATATCAAGCATCAATCTAATATAAATGAAATGGTAAAACAGTTTATCTTGTTATTATTCATCTTCATCCAAAATGCAACAAAAGATGGCAGTGATCATACAAGCCATCAGAAGGAATCATTCAAATAAGAAGAATGTTATCAACTTATCATTGTTAAAGATACTAATGAGAAATTTTATTGAAACATAGATGTTGATACTATGCTGAATAAGAACCAAAAGATAGAGGAGAATTCAGTTAGATGGCATAGGAATCATTGGTTGACAAATAGGGAGAGAATATAAGCTTTCATCCATACCTCAACCTGTCGTTGAAGTGACTGTACATAGTTAATGATTTCATCTAACATCACTGCCTTGCCAGTGACCTACAAACAGCAACAAGTTTCATGTTAAAAGAAACCTCATAAGAATGACAAAGTGAATTCTTCGAGTTT
The DNA here is from genome assembly GCA_030762895.1 of Sophora flavescens. Lineage (NCBI taxonomy): Eukaryota > Viridiplantae > Streptophyta > Magnoliopsida > Fabales > Fabaceae > Sophora > Sophora flavescens. The sequence continues at coordinate 120,505,353 of CM061065.1, forward strand.
CAAGTTATCAGAAGTCACTTTGCTGCATCCAGGTACAAGGTCCTGAAGGAACTTCATCCTCTCACTTATCTTTTCCCTCCTCACCTGCAGTTAAAACCTAAATAATTTTAAATTCTTCATTCAAAAATTCTTTTCTCATCACAGATAATTTCTTACAACGTCTTACTCTCTCTGCAAGGCTATGGCTATTTGTTGCTTGACCCCGGCGAGCCCTAACATGTATGTATTCCTCCTTAGGTGGATCAGAAGCTTGAGACCCTTGTTTGACATTCTTCCCAGAAGGCTTGATTGTTGATGTTGGCTGTTGATCTACTTTCTGTTGACTCTCAGAGTTGCCCTTTGCACCTTCATTGGGTAGTTCTGGAGCTCCATTGCCTTTATCACTATCAGCATCCTATCACAAGAAAAAAAAAAAACACATGGATAAGGGGGGAAAGCATTACACTTACTGCAGAATGCAGAACACAAGTCACAACCATACCTGCCCACTTCTTTTCCTTTTCTTTTGGTTTAGTCCTTTAAGAGAAGGTTCCCCACTAGTGCCCTCCAACATTGGGGAATCATCCTGGCCACCACCATCTTCATCACTAGATTCAGCTCTATCAGACTCATTGGCAGACATAACAAGAGCTTGCTTCCCATCATCTTGAGATATAACACGACTTTCGCTTCTTTTGTCATTCTTGAGTGGGCTTCCTTTAGTAGCCAAATGTTCAACAGATGGAGACACATCTTTTGCAGCTTCAACTACATTCAGGTTGCTTTCTTGAGATTGTCCTCCAGGTGGTGATTTTAATCCATGGCCTGCAAGGGCATTTCTTGTTCCATGCATTGTACCACCAGTCCCAGCATACAGACCCATAGATTGAGGAATCCCATATGAGTTCACCATATCACCGAAATTCCCTCCACCGAAGCATGAGAACCTTGCAGCCCGCTCGATAAACCCAGAGTCAGTTGGAAACTGAGATAAACTCTGGGGAAACATACCTGGTCCATTTGGTAAAAAACCTTCCCCCTTCAACATAGAGTTAGCTGGGTTCCAACCCATTTCAAGTGTTCCATGATCATGACCAGCTCTTACAAAGTCAAAGCTGCCTTTTCTGATTCCAATTGTGTTTGAAGAGCTCCCATTGTTATGGACATTAATGTCACAAAATCCCAAGTTTTGGGAATTGGTGGGATGGTCCCAAAAGTTTGGACCAAATGAATCCACCATTGAAGCAGAGGAACATGAAGAAGAACCAATCAGATCCCCTCTGCTGACATTCACAGAATTCCCTAAGGCAACCAAACCCACAGATGAATTTGCAGGATTGCCACCCCCAAATCTCCAATCCAAGTTCATACCAGTTGAATAACTCATAGGATCCTGGTTTCTATCCAGCTCAAACTTTTCCTTGTCACTCATATCCAACTCTCCCTAACAAGTAATATCAAAGAAGCCCCTAGCAGATTCTTTTTTACAATGAAATCAGAGAAAATTTTCACAGAAAGTGCCTTCAACACTGGCCAAATGGAAGCTTGTACAGCTTGAAACGGTGATCAAAATAGAAGTTAAACTTAAAACAAATTAACCAACAAATGAAACCTCCCAAGCCCCAACATAATTGAACAAACAGGACTCCATGACAAGGTTCAACTACAATCCTGGGTACCCTTGAAAACTTGAAGGAACTAGAAACTTGTCCCAAGTTTGAAGTATGTGAAGCTAAAAAGAGAAGCAGGTTTAGCTAGAAGCTGAGAGAGGGAGAGAGAAAGAGAAAATAGCAGCTTCACTTAATGATGTGGGAAAATTGCAAAAGGGCCAAAACAAAACCCAAGTACCAAAAAGATGTACCAAAGCTCACACGAGTTTGGCAGCTACCATTTCCAAAGCCAACACTGAACTTGAAGTACCAAGTTTCATAAAGGAAGGCCCCTCAAGTGTGTGTGAGAGAGAGAGAGAGAGAGATAAAAGGCTAAAAAAGACTGTTCAAAGAAAGAGCTGAAAAGAAGTCCATGGAAGTAGTCAATTATGCAAACAACATTGATTTCAGCATAATAAATACACCCCCCATTCAAACCCTAGTCAGAGTTGCAGAACCCAACCCCTGCAAGAGAGAAAATAAAAAAATAAAAAAAAATAAAAAAGAAACCAACTTTAAAAGTGGTAAGAGAAAGATACCCATTTCTGATCTAGTGCTACTTTTGGCACCCTCCCTTCCATTCAAGCCCTTCACTCAAAACACTTTATTCAATTTGGTCTTGCTTCAAACTCCCATCTTGATAACAAACCTGCCATTCACTGTGCCAGGAGAGAGAGGGAACTTGAAAAGGTTGGAACTTTTTAGAGAGAGAGGTATCTAAAGGTTAGACTTTTAGAAAGAGAAAAGCAAGAGTGGCAGAAGGGGGGAAAATTATACAGCTAAAAAACCAATGTGTAATTTGAAGGAGAGAGTGCCAGCAAAGAGAAGAGCATAATGGTAAAGACCCTTCATTTATATACCCCACGCTTACATCAAAAAGAGAGCATTTGATGATTAACCACCGCCACTGCCACTGTAAAATACTAATAAAAATAGCCCATTACCTGCCCCCTAAGCTCTTCCTCCTCAACTTTGAGAAATTAATAATCATTGTTTTGCTTCATTAGTTTAATGATTTATCAATTAATCTTGTTTGAGTGTGCTAAATACATTGATTAATAAAAAAAATTGTATTGAAAAATTAAATGTAGTATTTTTTAATATATTATTTACGTCATTTTCTTATACAAAGTTTCCATTTTTAGTTCATTAGGCAATGTCTTATGGACACTCATTAAGATTCTGTTTTATCAATTTCACACAAAGGGTTGGGCGTAATGAATGCGTGTTAGATCCGTCAAGTAGAAGAGAGTGTACATAAATACTCTTATATAAGATGTCCCTGACTCGATCCTAACGAAAAATAAACTTATTAGGAATAGATGGTATCCATATCGCTCCAGACCTTAGATGGGTAGTTCGCTCGTAACCATTTTATTTAATAGAAAAAATGATTTATCAATTTCAAAAACCTTGCTTTTCAGTTTTTAACTCAACGGAGGTACAATTTTTAAGTGATAATCATAACTGTTTGAGCTAGCAACTGACATTGCCAACTCTTACATGGGCTGTTTTTCTTTTATCTTATTGTGTTGTCCTTTATTACACCTTGAAAGAAGTGCTTAAGATCTTTAATAAGGGTAGTTGTTGTTTTTGGTCAAGGCCCCCAAATCTAGCTGGGGTAATCTATGCATTTCTTTTTTGCCTTTTGTAATATTAAAATTAAACTAAATTCCAAAGGAAAACAAGTCATATGGGGCTTGCTATGTGGACTATTATTGGTGTTAGATGCATTGTGTTCTTAGTGAGAAAGAGATAAAGAAATGAAATAACAACATGAAAAGAAGATACATTGTCTATTGCATCTCATTGTGATAAATAACTTCGCCATCTTATGCATCATGCTCTCTTGTTTGTTTGTAGTGTTTGTGGAAACAAAGAAAAATATTTGTTTGAAGAATTAATGCTTAATATAAATAATTGCAAATATATTTGATATCTTCTTATACTTCTCTCGAGAATGATAATCTTGAAACATCCATGCCCCAAAAGATTTCGAAGATTTTTTATTTAAAAAACAAAAGGCTTGAAGTTTGAAAGGAAAAAAAGACTATCTTATTTCATGGTCAAAACATATTAAAAGATTAAGTGAAATTTTACATTAATACTAACACATTATCGATGAAGAAAAAGATTATTAAGAACTAAAATGCAATCTAAACTTTACAAGTAAAGTGTTGTGTTCGAGTTTCCGGTGCGACTAGATCTCCTCCTAAGGTTTTGTCTATTCTCCTCTTGTTTAACATGTCCGTCTATCATAGGACGGTCAGTGGTATAATGAAAATATCGTACCTGCAATGACACTAACGCTTAAGGTTATATTTGGGAGGATGAAGTAGAATGATTAATAATGGAGTTGAGTGGTTAAAAGGCATTAACATATTGTTTTGGAGTTTCTTAATTGGGATGTTTAAGATGGTAACTCAAACCACTTCATAACACTCAAACCTTTCGATTTGGAGAGTTTAATCGTCCTGAATTCCCTCGTTAAACTTCCAAAAAATAGAGTAATATAAATTTACTTTTACACTCTATTATTAATCACTTCACTCTGTGTCCTTATAACTCCTAAACATAGCCTAAGTTGCTTACGGATATGAAGAGTTTGAAAAATAAGTGAATGAAGGGAAGACTGATGACGAGACACTCCTGGATGCTTTGGTAAGGAGGATCCTGCTAATGAAAGGGGCGATGAAGCTGCCCAACCGCTTGCATTTAAAAGGGGCAATCATATAATGTCTATGCTTTCGGGTTAGTCCTGTATTGGGCTACTAGCTACCCGACCCGACATGTGTGATCGGCCTAATGGATTGTGAATCAAAAAACATGATCCGAAACATAAAATATTGTCATTCTTGTTGCCGCCTTGTATTTTTAGAAGTAGTCAATCTGAACCGAAAAAGATAGCAAGTGATTATTATGATAGTATTCACTTATCTTCATCTCTTTAATTCAGGTATTTTTTATTTTTTATTTTAGAGTTATCTTTTCTTTTTGAATTATTGTATTGTCAAGACTAATTCACTACTCTGTGGGTCCAGCTTTTATCTTCAAAATATCTCATAGATTCCCACATTCTGCATCGCCCCTCCCATTTGGGTGCATCCTATAGTTGGAGATCAATTGTGAAGGCTGCTGAAATCTTGACTGGATGGATAAGGGATACCTTTATGATCAAGTCCTTTTTGTCACTATTCATGATACTCAACTTCTTTTTAAGGATGTTTTCTATGATGGTTTGTGGCATTTTGAAAAACTTGTTACCCAGCTGCCTAGGGAGATACAATTGGAGATGCAATGTTTTTTCACTAATGTAGGCTCTTAGGATTTGATAATTTAAATGGCTTTAAATTCGGGACAGTACTCTATCAAAAGTGCCTACCAATGGTTGGTTCATCAGGATACTCTCTCATCTCTGTTAATCTAGATAGTTGGTCTTGGATTTGGAGGGTTAAATTACATGAGAATCTGAAGCACTTTATTTGGTTGATTATGCATGGTAGTCTTCAAACTAATCACTTTCGATATACTCTTCATGTGACTAATGCTTCCTCTTGTCATAGGTATAAGGGCAATAGTGAAGATTAATGTTGATAGCAGCTCCTTGGGCAATCCTGGCAAGTCAGAATATGGAGGCCTGATTCGAAATAGAGATGGAGAATGCTGGTTATCGAGAGATAATTTGTGAGTCATACTCTAAAACAACTCTGCCCCTGATTGAGGAGGGAGTCCATTGAGCACATCCATATGCTCCTTTGGTGAATCATATCAGAAGCTTTCGAGAACACTCTTGGAAGATGACCTTACAACGCACGTTAAGGGAAGGTAATGCTTGTACTGATTGACTTGCTAAACATGGAACTAATTCGGATAAAGGATTCACAATTTAGAATATTTGCCCTTATGAACTCTCCAACACATTACTAGTTGATGCCTTGGGAGTATTACACATATAAGGACTTAGTTCCTGTCTTTGTTCCTTTTTGTTTCTTTGCTTCCTTTTTTTTTTTAAATTCTGACCGACAAAACCAATATTGTCATGACCAAATATCTTATGCGATGAGAAATGAAAATAGCTTGACAATTGAAGGGTGTCTAATATAACATGTCATGGGTAGGCAAACATTTTCTCTCTAGTCATAGATATGTAATTTATAAAATAATGTGATATGTAATTTTATAAAATAATGTCCAAACTAACCATTTTAGCTGCACATGTTAGAAGCTCTTCTCTTCTTTTAATTCATCTCTGCAAAAGAGATTACCACGACTATTAGAATTTCACTTCAAAATTTTCTCATTTTCTTTAGATGTATATATACAGTACACCTTTAGTTAAATAAATAAACTTGACAAATCAATTCCAAAATTCTTCGTGTTATATGCCCACTAACAGTTAACACAAAGTAAAACAATAACATAGCAACATTAACAACATTAAAATTACAGCTTGCATGCTATGGGTTCTAAGTTCTAACTACTTTAGACTGAGAGTGGTCAGGCTTTAACCAGTGCCCCTTCTTAATATTTTGGAATAAAAGAATGCAACATACTCAAGTAAGAAAAACGAAGAAGAATAGGGAGAAAATGAGATATTGTATTCCTAAAGAAGTTTGCATTTATAGGAAAGGAAAACAAGTGCACATTAAGCTAGCCTAGTCATTACTCCATTGTATCATGCTCATCCGAGTTTGTTAGAGGAGGTGAAGGAGGGAGCTCATCAGGGTGCTACTCATGGAATTTGTTGGAGGTGGATGGAGAATTGAGAGTGAAGGGAGTGAGGGAAGGAAACCGTTGCAGCTGCTGCTGACTAAGTGTGACACCCTAAACTTGGGTGTCACTTTGTTACCCATTGCGAAAAATAAAATAATTAAATTGCTGGTTGCTTCCGGTAAATGACATTTTCTTAATAAGTGAGTATTCTCAAAATGGTGATATTTTTTAAAAAAAAAAACAAGGGTAAGTGTGAACATTCAGAACATGAATTCTTGATTCTCAAAATTTGATATTTTTTTAAAAAAAGATTCAAGAAGGATTAATCCCTACCAAATTCTTTGAGAAGACCTCGGAGAAGTTGAGTGCAGCAAATGGTTCTAAACTTAGAATCAATTATAAGTTGTCTAAAGCCCTAATAGAAAACCAAGGTCTCCAAGTGGAAACTCCTTTTCTATTAGTTAGAAATCTTATATATATATATATATATATATATAATCTATCTCAGTGGGATTCAGAGTTTAGTACAGAAACTAAGGTCTGATCAGGATGACCATTAATAACAGAGTTACAAAACATACTGTTAACAGCTGTAAACTAAGTAAAGCAAAATAGAGGGAGGGTCCGGAACCACGCATCAAAAGGGTGGCTCTAAGAAACCAAATACAGTCGGACCGAGACAGACTACCCACAAAAGATACACCTCTAAGCTGGTCACTACTAACGACTAAAAGGAAGACTCGTCACGAACACTCCCACAAGAAGAGACCCCGGGTGATGGGTCCACGACGTCTCCTCCCTCATCAGGAGAGTTGGAATCATAAAAATCTGGATCGTCATCAAGCACGTACTCCGGCACCTCACCAAGATCATCATCGTGATCCAAGACGTGGTACATAGGCTCATCCTCCAGGTACTCCTCGGGGTCCTCCTAAATCGGTTAAGCCGGCTTGACTCCAAGTAATGGTACCCCTAGAGGTGGGTGCTCATGTAGCTGTCCATTCATCTGTAGCACGTGTAAGTAGTACCAAGGTGGTGGGAGAGCAATCCTCCTCGTCTCAACTGTCTGAACTCTGCGACATGGTTCACCCTCGGCATTCTTCTCCAGTGTGGTTATCGGTCCATGATAGGTAGCCGATGTAGATCCGGGGTGAATCTGCCACGCTCCGCATTCCCCACATCATTGAAGATCCCAGTCTTCAATTCCGACGGTACCAATGGGATGTTCGGATCCATCTAAACTCATAGATATACAACGATGTCATAAAGCAAAGAGAAATAACAAGAAGATATGCAAGACTGTTAGCCTATAACATCATGATTAAGACTCTCGGTCCACAATACTTAACACGGATCAAAGATCAACATGCACATTATAGAATACTAGAAGCGACGTCTCGCGAACTAGATTCGATTTCACCTGTTCTTACTTTTCGTTCAGTGAAAATCAAATATCAAAATAAAACCTCGGTAACCCATCCAAGTTACCGGAATATTTTCGAAAGTATTTCTTTACAGGAAATCTTTTCATTGGAAAATCATTTGTAAACTATTATAAGAAATCCATTTTCTCTTGAAATCCTTTTCTTAAAATCATCTCTATTTAAGGTCAAATATTTTCCAAAGGTTTTTCCTTCCGTAAAAACACATATTTTCTAAATGATTTTCTCTTGTACAAAAACTTAGTTCGTAAGAAAATAATTTCCTTAACTTGAAATTATTTAACACAAGTTCCAAAGTTTTATCCTTCCGAAATAAATACAGGTAAGATCACTTACTTTCCAAAACACATACTTTACTAAAGACCATTTTAAAATAAACACCTTTACTTTCAAAGTTCTCTTTGAAGCTTATTTATACTTTTAATCATATGATTAGTTGAGCGCCGACTAACGTCGGGCTTTTCAGACATCAATCAATATCATCATAATCTCAGTCAACAATATAGCAGTTAATGACAGTTCATAACATATATGATTCACAACACTTTAAATCAAGTAAGGATCAACTTCAAACAGTTATCACAACAGTTCAAGTATACAAATCATTCAAACTTTGATTCAATATAATAACAATATTCAAATAAATCAAGCAAACCACATACACACATGTACATAGCTATTGAATATCCCTCAGGTTGTCCCATCTTACCTTTTGTGAAGGTAAAGGTACGTGATGCTTGAGGAAGTGTACTACGAATGTCCTCGTCTACTCCGCGACGAAAGTCTAGGTTTATGACACAAAACCACAAGTTAAAAGTTAACCAAGAACACTAAACCAAGAAGGTATAGGTTCAGCCATGGCATAAAATAGGGTTTAGAGGTTTTCAAAAAAAAAAATTACAACTCATGGATTAATGATCCTTAAGTGTTAGGAGTTCATAACCAAGGTTCACTTTACAAAGATAGAACAAAATCCCACTAAATCCATGCTAAGGGTTTCGACCTCTTTAGTATAAGTAGGCTAAAAAATTTCCAACCCTTCTAAGCTCTTAGATTTAGTGTTAAAAGATACCAAGAAGTCTAATTCATGATTATATTGGAAAATAAAAACAAAACATCCTAGGTTCACAACCATCATAGGTTCGGCCATCATAGGATAAATAGGATAGAAATTTTTAAACCTTCCAATCTCTTAGATTTAGCATCCAAATGTATTAAGGATCTTAAGTACATGATCATATTGGAAAATGAAAACAAAACATCCTAGGTTCACAACCATCAAAGGATAAATAGGCTAGAAATCTTTAAACTTTCCAATCTCTTAGACTTAGCATCCAAATGTATTAAGGAGCTTAAGTCCATGATCATATTGGAAAATGAAAACAAAACATCCTATGTTCACAACCATCATAGGATAAATAGGCTAGAAATATTTAAACTTTCCAATCTCTTAGACTTAGCATCCAAATGTATTAAGGAGCTCAAATCCATGATCATATTGGAAAATAAAAACAAAACATCCTAGGTCCACAACCTACTAGGTTCGGCCATCATAGGATCACAAAAAGCTAGGAATTTTCAAACTTTCCAAGACTTTAGATTTAAGATCAAGAGGTATCTAGAAGCTCAAATACATGATCATCTTTCAAAAAGTTGAAACAAAACTTCATAGGCCACTAATACATAGATTCGACCATCCTTGGAAAAATAGGTTAGAGATGTTTGTTTGATACAAGCTCTTAGAATATGAAAGTAGAGATTAATAGAAGTCCATAGAAATTGGTTTCAACTCAAACGGAGTTTTCTACCATTTTCTAGAGATTTTAGAAGTTAAAAGAGCTTTAAGAACATTTTAAGAAGACATAAAGTAAACTCATGAAATAAATGTAAAACTTGAAATAAAAGAGTATGAGGGTGTTACCCTTGAAACTGGAAAGAAAAAGTATGAAGAACTTGAAGCTTGAAACTAAGTAAAAATGGAAACTTTAAGTGTTAGAAACTTAAAAATGAGAAAGTGAAGAAGTAGGAAAGTGATGAAGAGAAAATGAAATGGGTATTTATAGAGGGAGGGGTGAGATTGGAGTGAAAGAGAAGGGGAGGGCAAGCCTTGATGGCCAAGTTTTGGCTTATACCTTGTTTGGTTGAAGAAGAGAGAGAAAAATGGGTTTTTAGCATATAATATGATATAATTTGAAAAGTGTGATGATTACACTTTTGGAGTGTATCCGGTTCAAGTTTCCGATCGTATTTCACCCGGAATAAATATTATATTTTATTTCCAAACTCAAATTTTCGAACATTTCCAATATCATACAAAACATCACAAAAACACTAACCGTTTCGTTCACGGTTCAAAATTAGGTTTTCTACGCTCATGGAACTTGTACTTGGACAAGTGAAAATGCAGACCGCTTTCATCTGAATTTTCAACTGAAAATTTAACCATGACTTCATACGATAAAACAACATAAGAAAATTATTTTAGTTTATTTAAAATCACTCTCTGGATTTTATAAAAAATTAATAAATATACACATGTATTTACTGCTACAGAAATCGGGGCGTTACACTAAGCACCTTTTGTGATTCACCAGATTTTGTTACCTCATGTATTTTGTCCTCTTCCGACCTCGTTACGGAATTAGAATATTCCATGGAATTTGAGTAATTAGAGTATTTTAACATTCCCCCGCAAGCTGGAGCATGGTATAGATCTAGCATGCCCAACTTGGAGATGAATGGCTTGAAGGATGCAGGAGGTAGAGCCTTTGTGAAGAAATCAGCCAATTGTTCCTTAGAAGAGATAGGCAGCAGGTGAATGACTCCACTTTGGACTTTGTCTCGAACGAAATGGCAATCTATTTCCAAGTGCTTTGTCCTTTTGTGAAAGACTGGGTTAGTTGCTATGTGGAGGGCACTTTGGTTGTCACAATACAGCACTGGTGCTTTTGTGCAAATGGTATTCAAGTCAGCTAACAGGTATAACAGCCACTGTAATTCACATGTGGCAGTAGATAGGGCTCGATACTCTGCCTCTGAGGAGGACCTTGACATAGTTTGTTGCTTCTTAGCTCTCCAAGAAACCAAGGATGACCTCAAAAAGAAGCAATACCATGTAGTTGACCTTCGGGTATCAACACAACCAGCCCAATCCGCATCAGAAAATCCCAAAAGTTGTATTGCTGAATTCCCGGGAAAGAACAAGCCACGACCGGGATTGTTTTTGAGATACCTCACCACTCTACATGCAGCATGATAATGAATCATGGTAGGCTTGCTGAGATATTGACTGAGTTGTTGTGTTGCAAATGTGATATCATGCCGTGTGGTGTTAAGGTACAAGAGTCTACCAATCAATCTCCTGTAGGATGCAATGTCTTCATACAACTTTTCTTCATCTTGGCATAATTTTACAGAATTATCAATAGGGGTTTTGGCAGGTTTAGAGCCTAGCAAACCTAGTTCATTTAACAGATCCAGACAATATTTCCTTTCATAAACAGATATTCCCAATTTTGAGTGAGCTACTTCTAAGCCTAGGAAGTATTTTAGCGCCCCCAAGTCCTTAATTTTGAAGCTGAAATCTAGGATGCCTTTGATTCGGGTGAATACTTCAATTGATTTTCCTACCAAGATCACATCATCTACATACACTTGAAGGGTTGGGAAGCTGTTTCCTTTGTTGAGTGTGAAAAGGGAATGATCAGCATTTGATTGACAGTAGCATTATTGAAGAAGTAAGGATGCCAACTTCTCATACCACTTTCGGCTAGCCTGCTTAAGTCTATAGAGGGACTTGAACAGTTTACAAACTTGATTAGGCCTTGAGCACTTAATACCTTGAGGGAATACCATGTACACATCTTCATTTAGATCTCCACGTAAAAAGGCATTATTTACATCTAATTGATGCAAATACCAATTGTTAATGGACGCAAGAGAAAGCAAGGTCCTTACTGTGGTGAGTTTGGCCACTGGTGAGAAATTGTCAAAAAATTCCAGGCCCTCTATTTGGTTGTACCCCTTTGCCACCAATCTAGCTTTGTACCTTTCTATGGTTCCATCAGCCCTATGCTTCACTTTGTAAACCCATTTATTGCCAATTGGTTTCACATTCTTTGGCAAGTCAACCAAAATCCATGTGCCATTCCTTTCAAGAGCCTCCAATTCAAGTTTCATAGCTTGTTCCATCACTTATACTGACTAGCTTCCTGGTATGTGTGTGGCTCTAAGGAGTGTGTGAGTGACAAAGAAAAAGCATGATGTGATGGAGATAAATTTGAAAAAGAGTGAAAATATGAGATTGGATAAGGAGTACCTAAGGCAACTGGTTCTGTTAAGCTAGATGAAAGGCTACACACATAGTCTGCAAGGTACAATGGTTTCTGTAACATCCGTGATTTCATTTGTGGTTTACGTAGAAGGATTAGGTTTAGGGCTTGAATTATATAGGGGGGATGTGGTTTGAGGTATAGAGACCTTTGCATGTTAAGTACGCAGCATTTTCGGGAGAGTTTGAACGTAAGAACCAAATTAGGGTTTTTCCGGTGAGGTCTTTGAGACGTCTGAGTGTGAAATAAGAATTTTGGAGTTAGAGTTGAGATTAGGTCTTTTTGAGGGTTTTAGGTTGTTTATTAGGTCATAATGAGCCTATATCTCAAATTTGAGTGCAACCGGACGTTGAACGGACCCTGAACGTAAGGAGTTGAATTTTTGCCGGAAGCCAACGCTCGAGCGTGGGTGTATCCACGCTCAAGCGCCCAAGTCAACCAGACAAGGACCATGCTTTGATTTGCCACGTGTCATCAGGGCTTACGTGGCAGCCTGCGAGTGGATGCATGGTGCAGTGGCTTTCCACGCTTAAGCGTGGCAATTCCCACGAGCGTGGCCACGCTCAAGCATGGAATTTCTCACGCTCGAGCGCGGGAACGTGTTTCAGTAAAAATAAAATGACTTAAGTGACATAAGTCACTTAAGTCATAAACAAAAAGATACGAGGCTGAGACCTTAGAGAGAAGCCAGAGAACAAAAAGGAGAGTTTAGAGAGAGGAAAAGAGAAAATCTAGAGAGAGAGATAGTGAGTAAAGAAGGAAGGCTACCAAGAACCCTAAATCACCATTGTTAAGGACTTTGAAGCTGGAACAACTTCTGTAAAATCGTCACCTCCCCTTCTTCCACCGTTGGATTGTGTTAAAATTTGATATGTAGGTTCTAGACTAGTAGTTCTTCCTATCCAACGGTTAAAATTTTTGTATCCTCCCTAAAGTGTGAGTTATTCAGCCTAGAAGTTGGAGTTGAGTTCAACTCGGATAGCTCCAGACCAGTCGTCTTGAGAGGTTCATCCCAGGCTCATCCACCATTGGGTCGAGCTGAAAATTTTGGAGAAGGTAAAGAAAGGTGGTTCTTTAATCTCACCGTTCGATTTTTGAAACAAATGTATGGATTGTGAGATATGAGACCAAATCAGTGCCGGATTTTTGTGGTGTTTGCTGCCAATTTTGAGTTCCTTACAATATGCCTTTCACAATGTGATTCGTAGGTGAATTTTGAGGCTCGGAGGCCCTGTTTCTGAGAGAGGCATAATCGAGGAGTTCGGGGACTCTTTGTTTTAGTTCGTTTCATCTCGTTCTGTTTAGCGCGCGACTCTCCAAGTGGGGTAAAGAAACTATTTAATGTCGGAAACGGCACGGTTACATTTAATTCGATAATGGCGTAGGGCGACCCAAACCCTACACGAGAGTGAGTAATGGACAATATCTATACCACATTGGGGACTACTTAGTGGTACCAATGATGATATAGGAATTGTGCGTTTATCGTCGTTACGATATATATATATATATATATATACATATGATTATTTTATTACGCAATGATTGCATGTTTGACTGGTTGACTTGATATTGGTACTTGATGTATGATAACATGAATTTATAATTATTTTTTAAAGTGTTTATATTTATTATTATTATATTTTGGTATTTATTATTATGGAATTAATGACATGAGGAAATATGATGACGATTGTGATGATATGATGAGTGTTATGATTGTGCTTAGAGGATTGAGTAAATCATAAGTTATGTTGAGACACGAGGATGTATTGAGGATTGCATACGATATGTGATAGCAGTGCCTAATCGAGATGATTATCGTGATATGAGACTGAGATTGACGAGATGAGATTATTTTGAGGTTATTTATGAGATTATGATGAGCAGTTAGGGCACTAGGAGGTGACCTGAAACATGGTTTGTGATATGAGGGACCTGAAACATGGTCGAGTGGACCTGAAACATGGTTGAGTGGGGTCTATACGTCGGAGGGAGAATTCCCGGGGATAGGCTAACGACGGACCGTCTGATAGCGGTCAAGGGGGGGCAAGTCAACTTTACAACAAGAATTATTTGAGCCCAATGAAGACCATGGATCAAGAATCAAAACAAGGACTTGGTGGGCCCATGACAAGAGTTAGATACAAGAAAACCCAACAAGCTCTTAATTACATGGTGGCTATTTTGATAGAAGCAAGCCCAAGAATGAGACCATGTGGAATGGAGCCCAAATTGATAACTTATCTCATTCAATTAGAAGACCCATAAACATGCTTAAGTGGGGCGTGCACTAGTTATGAGCATATTTTACTTGTTTTGTTTTAATTCAATAAGTGTAATGGGTTATTTGAGTGGATCCAAGTTTGTTAGTGTTGCAATTGGGTCAAGCCCATTTAATCTCATGTTGAACACGAAATTACATAGGTTAGTTGGGAGGAATCTTTTTGGTTTGCATACCAAAAGTAACTCCATTTTGAATTATTAGTCTTTTATGTTTTTAGTTAATTGTGTGGTGGTTACACTTTTAATTTGAGAAATAAGTGTGGCTGTTACATAATGATATAGAGAGTGGGTAATAAGTCACCTTTATGTGGCTGAGTTAAAGAAGGGTTTAGTGAGTCATTAGTTGTGGAATTAAGTGACATTATTATTTGGGGGTTATGGAATGTGGGGGAATACAATGTAATTCAGATTTGGGCAGCCATGGCTATATATATTGGGGCCCAAACACATGAATGGGAACTTGGATGTTGAATTTGGATTAAATCCATTTGTGAGGGAATTGTCTCTCTTTGGTTCTTGGTTGAGCCATCTTGTTCTTATCAAGAATCCACGATTCTTGTGGCGAACCTCACTTGGCTTATCAAACTCTCTAGTTTGTGGCGCCATCACCATCTCTAATCTTCACCATTTTCATATTTTCTTCCTTTTATGTTACAACTCAATTATGACTTGGATTTGTAATTGTTAAAATTCAACCAAAAAGATCATCAAAGGCAACCTCACCATTTGGTTGTCATCACCGTCCAGAGATGATTTCATTTTAGTCGCAGCTATAGTTCATGCATTGCATGAGCATCCTGGATTGTGGTCCAGAGGTGTGCACCAGGTTGTGTAGCTATAGTGCCATTGCTTTGCGTGGGCACCCACCATCCACGGACGAGGGTGTGCGCCGAGGACTCTGGGATGTGTCGATTATATTGTTGTGATATCCGGATATGGTCGATACCTGAGGAGATTATTCATACAACATTTGTATTGCATCATGATGGAGGGTAGAGGAAAGATCCTAGATGTGGATTGAGGATGATTGTGTTACATATATTTATACTTGGGAAACAGATGTTTAGTGTGTCGTTATTTAATTAAATGTAGCTAAACCCTTTCCACGTTTGATGTTATATGGTTTCTTATCCCTATCTTCTATATATTTCATATGTTTTTTTATGTGATTTTGATGAGAAGATTCTACGGGGGAGCCAGTTGTGGAGGAGCTTGATGGGACCTCGTATGAGTCAGACGTTGGAGGACGAACAGTGGATTCTCATAGTTGAGTACAGAGTCTATGGCCAGTGCGTCTTGTCTCTTTGGGATGTTGTTTTTATTTTCTGATTGATTATCAGTTTGTACATTTTGGGATCCGACTGATGGGATTCCCTCTAATGTATTGTATCAGGTCTTGATGTGTATATGTTATGTATGTATGTATATATGTTGTGTATATTTTAAGTTTTTAATTTTTTCACTGTTTTAATATATCAACTTAACGAAAATAACGAAATTAGGTCTTAATATTTTGGGTTCTCTTTAATGGGACGTCGGGGCGTCTCAGTTTCTGCCTCTGCCTATTTGATTGCCTTGCCTGTTCTGGAATTGGCTCTGCTACTAATGGCTCATATGGTTTAGGGTCACTAGGCGCAGGGTTTATCTCAGCAGGTGCAGGTTGTGTGGGTTATGTTTCAGTGGTTGCAGGTTGTGTGGGTTGTGATTGGGTGGCAGGTTGTTTTGGTTGGGAGTTTGAGGTAGAAATGTCATTTTTAAGGTGATGTGGGAAGGAAGTGTGATAATGTAGGTGGATGCTTGTGAGGAAGGTTTGTAGGGTAGTATATGTTCATGATGAGTGATGTTTCTTGAGAGAAAAATTTCCTTGTTGCTAAGATCCAATAGGACAACTCCCTTCACACCAACTTTGTATCCAAGGAAAATACACTTCCTAGATCTAGGTGTAAGTTTAGTTCTATGTGAGTGAAGTGTGGATGCATAGCACAAGGATCCAAAAACCTTTAAATCATGCAAGTTTGGTGCCTGCTCATGTAAAAGGAAAAAGGGTGATTTGTTTTGGAGAAGAGGGTTAGGCACCCTATTTATGATATATGTGGCATGCAACACAACATATGACCAAAGTTGTTTTGGGTGTTTAGATTGAAATATAAGAGCTCTTCCTACATTTAAAATATGGTGGTGTTTTCTTTCAACCCTGCCATTTTGTTGTGGGGCCTCCACACAACTAGTTTGATGTAGTATCCCCCTTGAAGCATAGAATTGAGGCATCAAAAACTCAGGTCCATTATTAGACCTTATTGCCTTTACTTTTGTGTTGTTTTGATTCTCAATTAAGTTAATGAAGTCTTTCACATGTTTTCTTACTTCTCCTTTTGATTTTAGCAAAATAACCCAAGTGAATCTATTGTAGTCATCTAGAGCAGTCAAAAAAATAACTATGGCCATGCACTGATTGTATTGAAATGGGACCCCAAATATCAAAGTGAATTAACTAATAAGGTGCAATAGCTTTATTTGAACTCAAACTGTATAGTAATCTTTTATGTTTAGCAAAGTGGCATACATCATAAACTGCCTTTGGATCATTAACAATGAAAGGAAACTCAAAGTAAAGTGAACATTCTAGAATGAGATAAATGGGCTAGCCTAAAATGCCATAGAGCAGTCTCAAGTAGCACTGTAGTATCAGTAGCTTGAGTGTTATTGCTATAAGCCTGCTTTGCACCAACATCTAAGTTATATAGCCCTTCGAATTTCTCAGTAGAACCAATCGTCCTCTGTGACTTCTGGTCCTGTATGAGACATTTTGAACCATTAAAAGAGACAACACAGTCCAATTCAGTACACAGTTTTGAAACAAAAACTAAATTCAAAGAAAAATTGGGCACATATAGAACATTTGTGATGCTTAAACAAGGGGAAAATAAAGTTGGGCCAGCATACTTTGCAATTGAGAAATGTCCATTTGGTAGTTTTATGCTTATTGGTTTAATTTCATTAAATGATTCAAAATTCTTCAAAGAAGCACATATATGATCACTGGCTCCTGAATCTATTATCCAAGAGCCAAGAGAAAAGCTATTAAAAGAAGATGAAATTAAGACTTTACCTGTTTTGGTTTTCTCAATTTGTGAATGACCAACCTGAGGAGATGAGCTAACTTGGTTAGCTATGCCAATAGCTTGTTGGTTCATGCCTGATCCTTGAATTAGAGTGAGTAATTTTTCATATTGCTCATGAATGAAAGTAGGAAGGGCAGTCCTAATATCAGTGCTGACTGAGACATCTTCCCTCTGATCTGAAGCTTCACCAACAGTGTTGTTGATCATTGTGCCAGAATGTAACGCCCTTTGTTACATTAGAGATCCCAAGATAAAATCAATAGAATATCCTTTAAAACATTTAATTAAAACATATATCTCATAAATAAAAATTAGAAAAAAACATTAAAGTCTGAAAATGCCTCATATTAAATAATATAGTATTAAATTATCCACGTAATGAATATAGATATAAATAAATAAATAAATAAAAATCAAAAACCTCAAAACCGGGCGTCTAACTACAATCCCAACGATAAATAATTGCGTCTAGCCACATACAGCTCCTTATTTAAGAACAGACTAACCAAACTAGAAAGGTTATCTAATGGAGTCCACTAAGTCTTCACGCCTCTTCAGCCTCAATGACGTCCTCCTCGTGCTCTGAAAACAATGCTTAATAATGAGATATAAAATCCCAATGATCAACAATACAGTTTTATAAAAACATTTTCGAAAATAGCATTGTTCTCAGCCGGTGCGGTAACCGGAAAAACTGTCCATGGCACCCGCTAATTTTCAAAATAATATATATAAAGAAAATACTTTTAACATTAATAATAATCTCATCTCAATACATCACATTCCATATACCAGATAAATTCAAGTTTAATCCAAGCGGTCCGAAGACCCCCTAATTAAATTGGCCTCTTGCCAGCATGCCATATATTCACACATCACACGACAACGGCGTCCCATTGCCCACCCCTACTCACGAGGAGTGTTTCGATGTCACCCTCCTGTCGGGGACATTTCCATTTCGATACCTCCCATGTGCACATGGTGGTATTTCTCTTTTTTCGCCACCCCAACCTGTGGCGGTGTTACTTTCGATACTCCATTTTAGGTAGTATTACTTTTCGACATCCCAATCACATGGTGATGTTACTTTCGATACCCCTTAAGGCGGTATTTCTCTTCGATACCCCTATCGTAGGTGGTATTGCGGAAAACATCATACAATTCATCATAAGGCACACTTTCATGACTCATATGTGTAACAAATCATTTACCAAAAATTAAATGTTTGATCTTATCATGCATGTCAAATAAACTCACATGGCATAGCATATGCCGATAAGCACGTCATTCAACTAATACAATATCAATCATGTATGTCATACCATCAGTAACAAGAATAAATACCCAATTTAATAATCCTTTTTATTTTAATTCAAAACCCCAAAAAATTAGTTTATTAATAACATGCATCATTCAATTAAAATCCCTCAAAATCATAGGTAAATCACTCAACACAACAAACACATGGACCATGGAAAGGGTTATTAAAAGGTACTGTTACTCACCTCTCGAAGACATCCAATGTGCTCTAAAAATTATTTATGATAAGACTAATGGTTCTGTAAAAAAATCTTTTTCCCTTCAGTATCACGATTGCACTACCAAAGAAAAGAAACGCGTCTCAGGAACATCTCCCTATCAAATGCACTATGCGGCGTTCTCATTGAGCCAGTTTTGGATCTGATTAGGGGTGTTCGCGGATTGGATTGGATCGGTTTTGAGTAAAAAAGTCATCCGATCCAATGATAAAAACAACATGCGGTTTGGATTGGATCGGTTTGCTTCCTTCAAAAAATCCGATCGGATCCGATCCAATCAAATGCGGTTTGGATTGGATTGGATAATTCAGTTTTTATCGATACATATTTACATAGTTATTTACATCAAAGAACGTCCAATATTTCGGTTCGATTTGGATTTGATTGAGTATTTAAAGAGTCATATGAATTTGTTACTTATTTAAAATAAAAATTAATTTTAAAATATTATATTGACAATTTCTAATAAGTGTTTGAACGGGATATACATGAATTGATATGAACTCTCATATGTAAAGATATTTTACACTATCAACTAATTATAAATTGTTAAATCATTATAAATGTTTGATTATTGTCCTAAATATATTAAAAGTTACTCATAACATGATTTATAATTGGTTAACGGTATAAAAGTTTTTACACTAACATTACATTTACATACCAATTAAATTCTATAATATAAGGACTAGTTGATAACTTATAAAAATATAAAGAGTAATAATTACTTTTATAATATAAAGATCAAATTATTTTCATTGAACTAAATAATTTCGGTTCGGTTTGGATTGGATCGGTTTTACATATAGGATCCGAAATCCGATCCAATCCAATAAAAAATTTCGGTTTTTTTCGATTTTCGATTTTTTCGGTTTTCAGTTTTTTCGGTTTCGGTTTTTTGGTGAACACCCCTAGATCTGATGGTGGATCGACCTTTGTAGTCAATAGCACCGTGAACCGTATCATCATCTCTATGGTAACCGGAAAGAGATGAGCTTTCAAGGAAACGTCGTCGGATTGGGTGGATATGGACATCTTACGATTCTTACCACTAATTACCACCTGAACCTAGCTATTGACTATGTGTGGCTTATAGAATCTCTTTCTTGTTGAGACACAAGAAGATAGCAATCGCATTTGTCTCTGATTCTGGGGTTTTCATTTATTTATTTATTTATTTTCTTTTCTAAAACAACTTTCTTTTATATATATATATATATATATATATATATATATATATATATATATATATATACTTACTTACTTACTGCACCTTAGACAGTGTAACAGGCTTTAGGTTTTTTTTTTTTTATAGAATAATTAGGCCCACTTGACTTATGAGCTACCCCTAGACCCTTACGTGAAAAGTCTGTACTTATGTTTACATTCACACACACACACACACACACACATATATATATATATATATATATATATATATATATATATATATATATGTATATTTTAATTCATTATTCCCATTGCAATTCCTAACCAACTCTAATAAATTTTATACTAACAAATCCTTTACACTAAACCTCTTAATTATATTCTATTTTTATTATATCATTATTATTTATTTTTATTTTTATTTTTATTTTTATTTTTATTTTTCTTTTTTTATAACTTCATTTTTTTTTCAAATTAATTATATTATAATTTTAGGATGTTACACAGAATTCTTTCCAAAGTGAGGAGGAAATCCATGTTTCCTATAGCAAGTCTCAATGGTATGCCCTGATTTGCCACAATAGGTGCAAACCCTGTTGGAATTCTTGGAGTTAGAATTCTGAACAAAACCTCTTCCTCTCCCTTGTGGTCTTCTATAGTCCACAGCATTCACAAGTACCTTGGATTCATCAGTTACTGACAGATTGCCTTGCCTTTCATGTTGAATCACCATGGAAAAGATTCTATTCATGCTAGGCAAGGGACCCTATAACATTCCTGGCTACTTTATGGATTGACGACTGTCCCCACAAACCAACACGGGTCTTTTCAGCGCGTTTTTTCCTCATTCACACGCTTCCTGGGAAAACTCCCCAGGAGGTTGCCCATCCCAAAATTGCTCCAAGTCAAGCATGCTTTACTGTGGAGTTCTTAAGTGACGGACTCCCGAAAAGAAGATGCATCTTGTTAGTATAGGTAGTACCAATCAATTTATATAAGACATTCTCAACTGTATAGTCCCATACCTACACGGTCCCAGGATCCCTCTCATTCCGATATGTAATCGGTTCATTCATGTGTCCCTCCGCCTAGAAGCCTGCCAGGACCCACTCCTTATCCGTGCCTTCTTGCACCGGCGATCACTTTCCGCCCTCGTCAGCCCCTGGTGTCACATGACCACCAATTTCCGCTTGGTTCGTCTCCGAACCACATCGTACTGGGAGAGGTGCTGCTCTGGTACCATTTGTAACATCCCTGACTACTTTATGGATTGACTGTCCCCACAAACCAACACGGGTCTTTTCAGCATGCTTTGTCCTCACTTACATGCTTCAACGGAAAACTTCCCAGGAGATCACCCATCCCAAAATTTCTCCAAGTCAAGCACGCTTAACTGTGGAGTTCTTAAGTGATGGGCTCCCGAAAAGAAGATGCATCTTGTTAGTATAGGTAGTACCAATCAATTCATATAAGACATCCTCAACTGTATAGTCTCATACCTACACAGTCTCAGGATCCCTCTTATTCCGGTGTGTAATCGGTTCATTCATGTGTCCCTCCTCCTAGAAGTCTGCTAGGAGCCGCTCCTTGTCCGTGCCTTCTTGCACCGGTGATCACTCCCCACCCTCGTCAGCCCCTGGTGTCATAGATTCATCAGCAAAATTTGGGATTTAACAACTGAAAAGTTCTCATTCAAACCAGTTAAAAATCTTATGGCATAGTTTAGAGTGTGGTTGTGTCTAGCATTTCTCATAGCAGCACAAGAGCATTTGATTGGACAAGCACAAGCAGGCATAGGCATATAGGTTTCAAGTTCTTCCCAAAGAATTTTCAGCTCAGAATAAAACTCAGTAACAGAATGGGGGCCTTGCCTGAGAGCATAAATGTCTTGTTGGAGCTCTGAAATTCGAATCAAGTCTCCCTGAGAGAAGCATTCCTTCAAGTCATTCCATACATCAATTGCATTTTCCAGAAAAATAATGCTTTGGCCAATTGACTCAGTCACAGTTCATTATCCAAGAATGAATCAACATGTTGCAGCGACTGCAAGCTCTGTGACTTGGGTAGAAAGGGTTAGGAATGGGTATGCTACCATCGATGAAATCAAATTTGTTCTTTCCACCAAGGGCACATCTCATGGAGTGAGCCCAGGCATGATAATTGAAGCCAATCAGCAATGAGGTTACTGAAACAGAAGTAGGGCCATCTCCTGGGTGTACAAAATAGGGACTAGAAGGGTTTTGTGATGGATCTGTATTCTCATTGTTGTTATTGTTGAGGTCGGAGCCAGAGCTACGAGCCATCAGAGTCGCACAGGATAGTTTTTCAACTCTTTGGTACCATCTTAAGATTTTGGAATAAAAGAATGCAACATACTCAAGTAAGAAAAACGAAGAAGAATAGGGAGAAAATGAGATATTGTATTCCTCAATTTCTACGTTACAAGAAGAAGAGCTGCTGCATTTATAGGATAGGAAAACAAGTGCACATTAAGCTAGCCTAGTCACTACTCCACTGTATCATGCTCATCCGAGTTTGTTAGGGGAGGTGAAGGAGGGAGCTCATCAGTGTGCTACTCATGGAATTTGTTGGAGGTGGATGGAGAATTGAGAGTGAAGGGAGTGAGGGAAGGAAACCGTTGCAGCTGCTGCTGACTCAGCACCTTTTGTGATTCACCAGATTTTGTTGCCTCATGTATTTTGTCCTCTTGCGACTTCATTATGGAATTAGAATATTCCATGGAATCTGAGTAATTAGAGTATTTTAACACCCCTTACAAAAACTTTGTAGGACAATAGGAGCTAACATATAGATTAGAGTTATGATATTTTGATACCAAAATTTGACATGGGGGACACCCTAGTTTTGAGTAGATTGCTTATCACTTTACCCTTTCTCTCTCTTTATTTCATTGATTCATAACCTACTCAAAACTAAAGTATCCCCATGGTGTCAAATTTGGTGTCAAAATATCATAACTCGATAGATTATCCATGAAAGTGAAAAAAGTAAAAGAATCATTAAAAGAAAGATAGAAAGAGCAAGAAGACAGCACTTTAATTAGTAAACATGTCTCCATTTGTTACACAATAATATTTTTTCATTGAATTTGATTTTTTAACGAGACATCGTAACTTTATGCGCACAGAATTAAATACTACTATATAATATAATATATATAACAAATAATAAAAATGTTTATATATAAATGTAAATAATGTGTCATTTCAATATTAAATTTAATTATGCACATAACTAACAAAATTGTTTTTTTCTTCTAAACTATATTTTTGTTCTCTTATATTTATAAGTTTCAATTTGATCCCTCTTTTAATTTCATCCCAACTTGGTCCTTTAAGTTTTAAAATTGTTTCAAGTTGGTCCTTTCTGTCGACATCATTATAACGATGTTAGATTTCCGGCGTTAAGTCACCGAAATCTGGGTATACTCATGGGAGACTGGGTATACCTGCCGGCAGCCACGAATCTTGAGTAAAAATTTGGGGGGACCCACTAAATACTAGACAAAATGATACACTTAAATTTATAATTTTTAATGCATAATTTTATCACTTAAACAGGTAAATTGAGTAAACATTCAATTTGTGAAATCGTAGTTAGTGTTTTCTCATCTTGTAATGGTGCGATGCACACGCAAGAGAGATTAGGAAGCTTAAAGTAGATGTGTGAAGAAGAAGAACATAGTTATAGTAGGCCCTACTGATATTGAGGAAATAATACTCGTTTTGATGAAATTGTTTAGCTTTTTTTTTTGGATAAGTAAACAACTTGTATCGAATACGAGTCCAAGCGTAATCTAACTCAATACAACAAATAACTTAGAAGTATAAAAGAATCCAATGTAACTAATACATGAAAAAAAAAAAAAACTAGAAGGTGGAATATTTTATTGATTAAAGTAGTATATACTGTCGTTGTAAAAATTTGTACGGTGACATCCACTAAGATTTTGACATGTGTGTTTTTAATTTTAATAATTAAGAGAGAGAAATAATAATTATGCTGATTTGTCAATATATTATTGGATGTCTGTGTAAAAATCTTACACTGACAGTGCATAGAAATTAAACTCTTTTTTTTTTTCAAAGAAATTAAACTCTATTTTTAAAATCAATATTGTCTAATAATAATGTTCCACAAAAAAGTATATGAAAGTTTGTGAGCTTTGCATGTTTATATTGTACAAGTTATTTTAAGGGTGTCATACATAACTTTTGTTTAACTATTTGAATATTTTTAAATAAATAAAATCTAATAATAATGTTCCATAAATAAAATATATGATAATTAGTGAATTTTACATGTAATATATGTTGCACAAATTATTTTAACAGTGTATACATAATTTTTTATATAAAATATTTAAGGAAAAAAAAAAAGTTTAGGGGGGCCATGGCTTGCCCCACTACTGTGACACTCTCTACCCCGCATACATACAAAGCATTAAAGGATAAGATAATTAAAATAAAAAATGCATTGATTGATAAAAATTAAAAACCAAACAATGGGTACGTAGAGAAAACATAACATAACATTAAAGAAAACCCAACCCCGGTGTCACATTACAGAGCTGGTATAACCAATCCAGAATAAATCCTCGGATACAACTGAAAACTGGAAATCCTAACTACGAGTCGCGGCTCCTCAGTGTCACTCCTCAACTGGCTACTCGCGTCCTCCGCAGAAAAGATACATGCCGCAACAAGAAACATAGAAATAGGGAGTAAGAAACATGTATACGAATATAACGGCAAGGAAGCAGTTACCAAGACGAACATACATGAAACAATCATGTTATAGCAGGCAACAATATAACATATCAATATCATCATACAAACGTGTATGCTGTGCAATGCAAACTCTACTCCACTACTCCTTTATGCACTTGGATCCATCTATCTCAGGAAGTCAACTTCAGAGTTACATCTCCATATTGTCCAATAACCACCAACGCCGGGGCAGTTCACCTTACCATGGGTGGACCCCTAGGATAGCCGACGCACCTTACTCTCCGATGCGCCACCACGGTTGTACATGATTCACTTGAATCGTCGCGGATGGCCAAATCGTCTTACTCTCGGACGACCTCCCCTATGTTGAACATCCTACACTATCATCTCCGATGCGTGAATGCATGCTCAACACAACACACAAGCACAACCACCACCTCTGCTTGGGCCCATAGGCTACCCAAGTTTTAACACCATCAACACCTCGACCACTCGGCTATCGAGGATTATCATTATATTTCATATTCATTAATTAAACACTCTAGTTGTTCTGTACTAGAGATTACCACCTTGACCATCAAGTACCAAGGCCCCCTTGGCCACTAGGATACCAAGGTACCATACCATCATTAACACTCTAGCCATTAAGCACTACTGATTACCACCTTGACCATCATGCATCAAGGCCCTCCTGACCACTAAGTTACCAAGGTACAATAATCTTATCACTTGTCTTTGGTCTTCATGTTTCGTTGGTATTTTATTAAGTCTTTTAGAGCATTTTGAGGTGAAACCCCTGCTTCAGCACTGTTCTGCATTCTGTTCTGCATAGGTGAGCACGGTCGTACTGAGCTCACAGTCAAGCACGATTGTGCTAACTATTGAGCATGGGCGTGCTTAAGCAGCACGCCCAGTTCTGGGTTGAATGGGAGCACGGGCGTGCTCCCTATTAAGCACCGGCGTGCTCGAGTGCACGCCCTGCTGGTCTGGGCAGAAGGGTCACATACCTCTTGCCAATACATTGGGAGCAATTCATATTCAATACTAAGGGTTCTTACTAACCCATTGATAATCAGTTTCACTAGTATTGATTCAGTGTTCATGTCTTACAATTATAGGGGAATTAATCCTTTAGTTTCTTTCCATTAATTGTCCCTAATCGCTCAAGATCAATCCCTACCATTCTTGACTAAGCCATTGGCATAATCCTCACTCATTACTAACATTTAGTCTTATGAACAAGGGGAACAACCTCTCTTAACTTTGTTTAACAGTTTTATTGTATTTATGCCACACATTCATAATACCAACAACAGCCAATATATCACAATATCTTAATTATGATTAAAAATACTCAATCATGGCATCGTTACGTCAACATGAACATAATAGACATCAATAAACAATTAATAATAGTCATGCCAATATCATAACAACAAACAGTTTAACATCAGATAACAATTAGGCATATAGGCATATAACATGTTATCAAACATAAAGGGTTATGGGAACCCTTCGTCTTACGCTACCCCCAAACCTACATACTCATACTATTCCTTATCCTCATACCTGATATGAAGAATTCCCGTTAAACCGAAGACGCTCCTAGACTGGTTCCCTCGAATGGCTCGACGAACAATTCCAAGCCTTGGTCAACACAAACAGGGTTAACCCATTAGTTCCTAATTCATGAAACAGAAAAGGAAACAGAAGAGGGAAAGACCATTACCTTTGCTAATTGGCACTAGCGCGTGATTGTATTCTCTCAACTACGAACAGAACACTAAACAAGGATTAGGTTCAAATGGGAAGAATGAGAGAGGCTGCCGTCACATTTAGGATTGCCTAAAGTGTCAATTTTGAGGGTTTCACTCGTAACCCTCACTTCTTACTATCTATTTATAGACTCTGCACCGAGCACGGTCGTGCTCCACTTAGCGTCAACGAGACGCGTTTCCCCCTTGAGCACGGTCGTGCTTCCTAACAAGCACGACCGTGCTTGTGGCTTTGGCAGCCACAAGACACGTGCATCAAGCACGAGCATGCTGATACATGAGCATGATCGTGCTCATGTATCAGGAAGGGTTTTAAAGCCTAAATTCTCACTTAGCCCCTTCTAAACAGAACTAAAGCAAATAAGACATACACAAAATCACTTATACAAAAAACGGAGTGTTACAACTACTATTAACGTCTATGCTAGCAGGAAATATTCTCTCATTTTTCTCTTTCTTTTTATACTTCCTTCCCTTCCTCCTTCGAACCTCCTTCCTCCTCCCCTCCAAATCTACCTTCATCACATACAAACCATATTTTTAAACTACAAATCGCCAAACAAATCCTAACTGTAATAAAACCCTAACTCTCAAATTAATTTTGATAATTGAAAATTGACAATCCAATCTCCTAATTTAGGGACCTTCACCTCTCCTCAGGTTTCGTTTTTCATTTTCGGTTATCGATTTATTTCATTTTTTGATTTCTGAAAGGAATTGATGCATTTTATTAGATTATTATTCTAATGTTAGATGATGATTTTTTTTTTTTTGTTTACAAACTTGGACGGTCTCTCTTTTATCCCATGTCATTATTAGTTGGCATTGGAAACTGCATTCACATTTCACGAAGACCAAAGGTTTAGAATAATGGGATCCCTTACCACACCGCTATATATGTATATCTAAGAGACCAAGACCCTGATACATGCTCAATTACGCAACCTTACATTTGAAGAGGAATTGCACAGATAAGAGGTTAAGATCCTATCCTATACTAATAAAATATTCAAGGTGGCAGTGTCTAGTTGGTGTTTTATGTTTGAGAAGCAATGAAAGTTGATATTGCACACACAGCCTAACATGGGAAATTGTAAATTGTAAATTTTACTAATTGATGGAAAAGCCTATTCTTTCTTCATTAAATATGAGAAGATCTTGTATTTAGCATACAAATGAGTACTTAGTATGAGAAATTATATGGACAAACACTGAGAGATATAGTCCAAGGGAGAAAAGATTATAAAAAACAGCAGCCTTATACAGAAAAGGGATTAGATTCCATAATACCATTTCTTGTACTATGTATTTTGAAAAGGCCAAAAACTGAGCAAATGGGGGTAGCCACCTGTAAATTATGGTCTGCCCTTTTATGTGGAGGCCCTGTTCATTGGTAGTACCATGTTAAAAAAAATTAAGTAAAGAACTTTAGAAATATAATATTATTAATTAATATTGTATTAGTGAGAGTTGGTTCATGGTTGGCATGGCTCTCCTTTTGGAAAAGTTAAATAGCAAGCAACCGAATCTCATCCAAATCAACGTGGGATAGGAGTTGGGGATTCGAGATCACTTAAACATAGCTATGCAATTCTTTAACCTGAATCAAGGACTGTTAATTTGATTATTACTCACTCTCTCTTTCTCTTTCTAGCCCCATAGTATATATTATAGTAACTAAGTTAGTAACAAGTAGCACGGTTCATGGCATGATGAGATTATGTCCTAAAAATATTGTTCACTCTTTTGCTTTAATCATTTAAAAGTCGCATGTTTGAAACTTTTAATTATGTTCATTTTTATATACTTGTACGTCATACCATGCTTAATTATATAAACATGCTTCTGCAATAGTTTTATCTTCAACACTTATTTCAAAACCAAATTATTGATGTGAATAAAATAGGCAGTATATGGTCATTCTTTGGAAATTGGAATACAAGAGAAGTTTAGTTTTTATTTTTATTTTTTAAATTTCTTGAAGATCTTATTCCCAGTAAAGATATATGATTTATTAGAAATCCTTTGGTGGGTTGCTGGAAGGTTTCTCTGTTAATTGATTCAGATATAGCACTTTTTTGTAGTTTTGGGATTCTTTTTAATAGAAAGCCTTTGGCCCCACCTAATTACCCATCTTAATGAGAGGATTGTATCAAACTGTGATACAATGACATCAAGCTTGTTGTATCATATTATCATTTCTTAGTGAACAAACCTGAGTGTTTATTAGTAGATGTGACATTTTTGTTTTTAGGCCTTGTGGATGTGGACAGAGTTAACTGCATATTATATATTATCATTTTCTTTCTTTATGAACAAACCTGACACTCAAGCTATTGAATGGTATCAAACAGAAACTCCTGTTGCTGTTGGTTTTATCTTGCTACAAAATGGCATGATACATATTCCTTAAAAAGTTTTATGAATTTCATGCAGACAAACATGATTGCACAGCATGATAAGACTTGAATTATTACTTTCAAACTTTTCCAACCCCTTTTTGGCCTCAGTTTTGCCTAAATGTTAATTCTACAGGAAAACCAAACTTTTCAATTTTGCAGAAGCACTATAGAAAATGCAAGGTTCTTTCCTGTACTTCTTCTCTTCTCCAATATTTTCACCTCATCTCATGTGGAAGTATGTGAGTTATAGGGACCCCCTCCCTACATCACTTAGCTTGAACAATTTTGTGATAAAGGGTACCTGCTATTCCAAACTCTCTGTCCCTTTGTAAGCAAATGTGTGTCTCAAAAGATATTAAAGAGCAGACAACAAGGCATAGGTAAGAGTACCCTTAGCACAAAACAGGTATACATAGTCCCTTTAAAACTGACATTTTGTTTGGTAAATGTCAATTCTCACTTACATAAGCCTTTAGCTTAATTGTACATCATGATTAATTGATTACTGAAATTATATATGTATGGTGGGTGGATAGAACACTAGCAAATCTAGCCCTTCTCTTTCTCCCAAAATATGCTGCCTACCATGACCAACCCACCTGCATAAAAGAGCTGAACTTGTGAAAGTTATTAGACATAAATTACTGTTATTTTCCTCACTATAGTTCACACTTGGAAGCCTATACTTGTCGGTGTGTGGAAAATGGATAGAGATTGCGAGAGAGAGTAAAGCCTTAGTGTCAATGTCATTGATGAAGAATTGGTAACAATGTACAATTTGTAAGAACAATGAAATCAATGTTATGACCTTTTAGTTTAGGCACAACGACCTATCTAATCCATAGGTACCACTTCCAGAGAACTTGTTGTCTAATATATATATATATATATATATATATATATATATATATATATATATATATTATGAGAAAATGTTTTTTTTTTTGTTACAAAAAAGTTTAGGTGAGTTAGGTCTCGGGGGACTCATCTGGGTTAGGGCAGGCCTCACGGTTCAAAGAGTGCTTACAAAGGTACTTACAGATTATCCATCAACGAAATCCTCACATCGGTAGTGGGATTCGAACTCACGACCTTATGGGTCATGAGCCGCAATAGTTTTGTGCACCATAATGAAACTACATGACAATCTTAACCATAAGTTCATGACTTGTCTTTAACTACACGTTACATTTCTATTTGAGAAACCAAACGAATTTTATGCTTATAGCACACATCTCTCTTTGGATTTAGCTTTCAGCACATCAATAGATTTTTTATACTTTATAGTGCACAATTTGCTGTACAAATTGTTTGTCATGGTGACAAGTAGGAAGGTATGCTTAGATTCGAGTGATGGAACTACCCTTTGTCTATCTGCATTAGCCCACTTGAGCCTAATTAGTCCAAAAGACAATTGCCCAAATTGAATTAATCTTCTAATGTCATGGTTGGAACTTGGAAGGTATGGTCATATGATTCTTGGTTTGATCTGATGCTAAAAGACAAATCCCGCTAACCATATAAGATTTGCTCCATAAGAATAATTGTCAAAATGTCACTCATCATTGTGTTTTAGCTTATTAAACCACCTAATCATTTTGACTATGTGCATGGTACATGTAAGTTGTAATTAGCGATCTTATAATTGTTGGTTCAATGATCAAAACACACCATGTCCAAGATGAGCTCCATATATTCAATTATCATTAATGAAGAATAATTTGAAGAATAAGACCACATATCTACATCTTTATTGGACATTATTTATCTCAGTAATGAAAAATTATCAACTTTTTTAATTTGTGTTTTTAGTTTTTTTTCGTGTGCACTCAACAGAATCCTTCTTACAAGGTCTTATATTCGCTTGAAGCTAAGCCGGGAAAATAAAAGAGTGCCAATGTCTGTTTGGATATTTTGGCAGCAACTAAAATCCAAAAGGACTTCTAGATTAAGATTATTGAGTGCTAGGGGTAGACTTTTCAATGTCATGGACTTTCCTTAAATGGTTTGGGATAGAGACATCCTTTGCTAGCTTTAGAATCACTTCTTCTGAGGAATTGGAAGTATCTTTTCAAAAGGATCCTTTATAGTTTCATAGTTTCATGTGTAGTTTATCTAAGATTTCCCGGGATTCATTTCCATGTGCCACAATGCCTCAAATTAACTACGTGTCCGCAAAGCCCCACCCTTTGGAGAGGGGGCTCACATGGTCACATCTTCCTGCTTTTATGAACATATATGAAGATGACATGAGGCACATATAGGTAAGGAGGAAATGACAACTTCGGAATAATGTGTTTCACACTTTTACTTTAGTTTGCTGCTTTTCTTCGTATATAAATTTAATTTGTGCTTGAATGAGAACTTTGTATTCTAAATAAAAAAGTAGGATAATTTTTTTTTACCTACCATGACACAGGTACGAAGCATGACCATCGGCTTTGCCGATGACTAATCTCTATCGGGGAACCTGGCTAGCTCCCTTTAGTGGGGTCTCCCCTCGTGATGTGAGCATGAACACAGAAAACCAAGGATCTAGCATTGAAGACTTGCATGGACTCATGACAAGGGCTCTAATTGTGTTTGATCTCAATATCTTAAAGAAATTAGATCAAAGAAGATCCTAAAATGCTAAGTGATCAATCATTGATCACATCACCTCCCAACCACGTTTTTTCTATCCACAAGACTCGAACTTCAGACCTTGCTTAAGGGATCAAGCACAGTTTCACTCGGACCAACGTAATGTTGGTAAATACGTAGGATAATTAACTAAAGAGACAATTAACAATACATTAAAATTAATTATAGAGGCATTAGGTAGTAATACACATAATTATAAAGTCTATTAAATTTTAATTTTTTTTAATCTTTTTCTCTAACGACATGACCGTCACATGTTAGTGAATAAAATTCATAATAACAAAATCCGCATTTGTAATGATCTCAAATATCTAGGGTTCTGTGTATAAGCTATAATGATTGAAGACGCTTAGTGTTGGGGAGAATGCACTGTACTTGGCACTAACAATTTGGTTTACTTTAGACTGATTAAATCATATTGTGGGATCCATAATCAACTAAGGTTATTCTATAAAAAAAATTGACATAAGCTGTGAAAATCATATAATTAATCATCACAACATTATTTGGTAAAATATGACGAAAGCTGTTAAAAACATGTTGGTTACAACAATATGCTTGACAAAAGTTTACAATACAAATATACTGTACGAAGTTTTTACAGTTTTGAATCAGTATGATTACTATTAATAAAGGCGATGGGTAGGATTGATGTCCAACTTCATTATTTCAAAAAATACAATTGATTTCATTTAAACACAAATGTAAACAAAGGGACAAGAGTCTCACTTCATAAGTACTTAAACAGTTTCAATTTCATTCTCTCACCCTAAACTATCTCGGGAATAAATTGACATGTAATGGAAGTAATGCCAATAGATTTAACACTTAGACTTTGTCACATTCCCAACTTGAAAAATACAAATTTATTAGTATTCATAATTTGTTTTTTTTGTCTTTGATCGTGAATATACCCACCGAAAGAGAGAACTAATCTCCTATGGTGCAATGATTCATAATCTAAATATAGTAAATGCTACTTTACATGTTAACTTTTTCTGTACTGAAATACCAAGAAAGGGTAGAATGGAGATAAATAATTAAGGTAATTGAGAGCCTGTGGCTATCGGGCAACTTGGGTGCTTATGAGTGAATTAATTTCGGCCATTAACCCATCTTGAAAGTTTCTTGTTAGGAAGTTACAAATTTTTTTTTGGTTGTGGGCTGTTATATATTTTTAATTTGCATAGTTTGCGTGGGCTCTACGAAGACCCAACTTATTCATGGGCCTTAGAGTTATCCAACTTAAACCAAACCTACTCTTAAATATCAACTATAATCAACTATGTTGACCAAACAAAAACTATTATCTCCTTATATGATTAGACAACTTCTTTCAACTATAGATCTTAAAATCACTTGCTGGGGGCAAGTTTGCTCGTCTCCTTTTATTATTAAGGTATTGCTAATTTGTATCTTAAAGTTAAGAATCCAAATTTTACCTAGTTGATTAGTTAAATGACGAGTAAAGGTCCATTTGATCACTCAAATTTTTCGAAGACCCCCTTTGATCATGAAAAAAAAAGACACATTTGATCCCAAATTTTGTTACGGGAGACACTATGGTCCCTCCGTTAGACGTATGGGGGCCAAAGTGTCTCCGTAAATAAAATTTGGGACCAAATTATCACTTTTTTTTTAGGGATCAAATGAAAGTCCTCGAAAAATTTGATGGACCAAAATGGATCTTTACTTCTTAAATGATTTACAGTGTGTTTGGAAATGGATAGTTGAGACAACGACGCACATTTTGCCATAAGTCACAGTAAGTAGTTTTTAAGGTGGAGGCGTGATATCCACTGTGATTTCAAACACATGCTTAACTAACTTGTTACTTTTGATTCCAATTATCAAGTAATTAATATCAAGACTGTGCATTCCTATATATAACAAGTAAATAAATCTCATAAATAGTAAGTGGTTGAATGTAAAGGAAATGACTAGTAAGTAAATGGTGCAGTAAGCAAAAGAACAAGGGTAGGTTTGGTGGAAAAAAAATATAGAAAATAAGAAATAAATCAAACATGCTTTTAAATGCTAGAAAATAACAGTGTTGAAAGCCTATAGCATAAGGTAAAGAAATGAAGAAAAGTGTTGTTGTACTGATTGTGTGATGTCTCTATACACTTGAATTCTCAAAACTATTATAGGCCAAAATAGGTATGTTATTATGTTCCTATCCTATCTTATCTGTCACGTTTCCATGGAAGTAGGATCGGGCTCCTCTACAGTAAACAAAAGTGTAAAGTAGGAAAATAAGGATGCATTCACCTTTGATTAGTTAAAGTGCATTGTGATATCGACTCATTTTAATCTACTAATCCCCGGTACCCTGGTGCAACTTCAGACTATAACACTGAACCTCAATCAATGAAACGTGCTCTCTCATCTCCTCATTGGAAAATAGCTATAGAACATGAATATGCAGCTTTGATGAAATTGAAAACAAACACATGGTCTCTAGTCCCTTTTCCTAAGGATAGAGAACCAATCGGGCATAAATGGATTTTCAGGGTTAAATACAATCCTGATGGGACAGTTAGCAAACACAAAGCAAGCTTGGTGGCAAATGATTTTCATCAACAAGAAGGATTCGACTTCTTTGAGACTTTCAGTCCCAGTGGTAAAGCCAACCACAGAGCAAGTTTCCCTTATATTGGCACTCTCTCGAAATTGGTCAATCAAACAAATTGGCATCAATAACGTCTTCCTAAATGAAGATTTGTCAGATGAAGTATATATGACTCAGCCACCCACATTTTTGAAAAAGGAGATCCCTCACTTGTATGCAGACTCAGCAAGGCACTTTATGGACTCAAATAGACACTCGAAGCTTGTTTTCAGAAACTCCAAACCTCTCTCATTGAACTTGGTTTCTCCTTGGCAAAATGTGACGTGTCCTTATTCACAAAATTCATATGAGCATACACAACCTTAGTTCTTGTATACATAGATGACATATCACATGCAACCCCCCCTCGAACTATTACTCATCTAATTCAATCTCTCAATTCCAAGTTCCCACTCAAGGACTTGGGAGACCTCTACTTCTTTCTGGGAATTCAAGTGAAGAGATCAACATTGGAGGTCTCACTCTCACTCAAATAAAGTATATTCATGATCTCTTTGCAAAGCTCAAATATGTCTAAAGCAAACCCCATTAAAACATCAATGGTGTCATCTCAAACTTACTGCCACTGATACAATTGAAGCAGAGAACCCTAGCCTCTAGGGATCCATTGTTAGGGGCCTCTAGTATGTCATAGTAACCCGTCCAGTTATTGCCTATGCAATTATTAAAGTATGCCTATTCATGCATGCTCCAAAGGAGCCCGTTGGCAAGCAATGAAAAAGGATCTTGAGGTACCTTCGAGGGACTGCCACATATGGACTTACATTCACAAAATCTACTAATATGAGGCTCACTACCTTCTGTGATTCTGACTGAGGCTCGGATATTGATGATAGATGCTTCACAACTGAGCAACTTGCGTATCTAGTATTCAACTTGTTCTCTTGGTCCTCTAAAAATCAAGCAATGGTGTCTAGATCAAGCACCGAGGCAACATACAAAAATCTTGCAACTGTTACAATTAAACTGGCCTAGTTAAAGTCCTTACTATTTGAGTTGCATATCAACCTTCCTTCACCACCTTGCATCTACTGTGATAATCTCAGTGCATTACTTCTTGCTACTAATGTAACACCTCTTCTTGTAACATTACATATAACAATTATACGCGTCAAATTATTATAAGTGTATCAAAATAAACAAACCTCATAGATTACTAAAAACATAATTTTTAAAACCTCAATACAAATTTTATATACATGCTTATTTTTCATACAATAATTTACATTTATACATCAAAATGTCAAAATAAATAACATTATTACTTTGACATGTCACTGGACAAAACTAACTACTTCTCATATTCTTCCATTTTTTCATCTTCACTTTCTCATGTTAATCCTTGCTAAAACCTGCATCCACATCTGGTTGCACTACTAAAGTGAGACTACGTCTCAATGAGGAACTACAATCATTTATATAAAACAACAGTACAACCAGTTGGAGGAACTCCGGAAAATCCCCTCAAGCTATCATTAAAATTATGTACTTGAAAACATATAATTCATCACAAAATACTTGTACGCTTTTACATCAAACTTTGTCATAAAGTACTTTTATACTTATAGATCAAACCTTATGCTTTAATAAAACATCATATCATAGGAAACATCATAAATATCCTTGTAACATCATAAACTTAAATAAAGCATCATATCATAACATTATAACATCATCACATAGGGAATGAATCCTCAACCTCAATGGTACATGAGCTCACTACCTGGCAGGGCGTCCCACTGCCTTACCTCAATGCAAATGTCATGAAAATAACCATCAACATCTTAATAATCTCATTCCCTTAACTCAACATTCATAAATAAACTTCATAATAATATCAACTTAAACATTATCTTCAAACTTCTCATGAAAAGCGTCTTCTTTATAAATCATATAGCATCTATAAAGCTTAATAACTTAACACTTTCAACATACAAATCCTTTCATATCTTTTAAGAAATCATTTATCAAAACATCATTTTGAACATCTACTTCATAACCATAAACATTTAGGAAAAACCATGGTTCATGATCATAAAGTCTCTCTTAAACACATTTTATAACATAACACATTCTATGGCTTAATCTTAATTCATAATTAACTAATGAGAAACATCATTAAAATTCCAACATCAAGTCTTTCCCTTGAAAAATATTCCTCATAAAACATAAACCTTTAATATGTCAAGTAAATAAACAATACTTGACCAACATCTAAATCAAACAATAACAAACTATTAGTTCAAGCATTTCATCAAACTCCTTAGAGGCTACTACTTATTCTCTTAAAAAAAGGAACAACTTTTAGGAGCATAAATACTCATAAACATCACTTATAGTGTCTTCTTCTTATAGTTATCAAGAAATCCACAAAAATGAAGAAGGGATTTGCTATCATAAATTCCTTAAATATTCCTTCAAAATATAACCTTTGAATATAGACCACATAAATATATATAAAGCTTCATAGGTATCAATAATCTAACATCCTCAAGCATAAAATCCATCAAATCTTCTATAACTTAGAGGGGTTTAAGGATTGTATTTCCTCACCTTGCATGAAGACCTTGAACTCTAAAACTTCTTTCTTCTCCTCACAATCTTTGTTCTTCAACCCCTTTGTAGCTTGATCCACCTTCATGCTTCCTTCATGCTTTGCAAACTCCTTGATTTCCTTGAGTTTCTATCATTTCCCATGCGTTTCCCCTCATTTTCTCCCTCTTTATCTCTCTTAAAACATGTTTTCTGAATCCTAACTTCGTTCTCTCTGTTTCTGGGTCAAAACAGGGTATTTATAGAAAATTTGTAGTGATAATCGATTATTGGTATAGGATAATCGATCATTGCCTAAAATAATCGATTATTTGTTGTCTGTTTGTCATTTGGCTGTTCCAGAGAACCAATAATTGATTATACCTAGAAAATAATCGATTATATCACTCAAAAATCAACTTTTAATTGTTTTAACCATCTCTAATCAATTCTAATCCTCCAAATAATCCTTAGAACTTAAACTCATACCTAGATAAAGGTCTTCAAAACATCGGAATTTTACAACTAATCCCATCCTTCATTCCAGAACCAAGCATTTTAAACTTGACCTGTACTTTGTCAGAGAACAGATCCAATACAAGGACATAACAATGCAGCATATAACCTCAACAGAACAAACTGCCGACACTCTAAATAAACCACTTCCATACAACATGTTCCAACAATGTCGACACAAACTCATAGTTCACTAAACCTCACCAATGACTTTGTAGAAGAGTGAGTGTAGAGGGAAATTTGGTTAGAGTTAGTTGAGTCTGTTAGATTCTGTTATAAATTAGTTTGGATTATAATGTAATTAGTTAATGAGAACCACACCCATATAAGGAGTGCGCTTGTTATAACTCAATTAGTCAATATAATCATATAGTTCAGATCATACACTCGATCTCTTTCTCTCTCTGTCTATCACTTTCTTCCGCTGGACTCTGATACCTTTAAAGCTCATTTACCTTTTTTGGTTGAGCTTAGGCCACCATTTTGTAGCCTAAATAAATTTGAGCTTTTTTGGTCCAAGATGATAAAGGTTGTGGCTC
Organism: Sophora flavescens; assembly: GCA_030762895.1. Classification (NCBI taxonomy): domain Eukaryota; kingdom Viridiplantae; phylum Streptophyta; class Magnoliopsida; order Fabales; family Fabaceae; genus Sophora; species Sophora flavescens. The sequence goes on from CM061065.1 coordinate 120,543,373, forward strand.
AAACACACACACTCTACTGATTTTCTTGCTAACATGGAATCAAGGTGAAATAGACAACTATAAACACGAGAAGGGGGGTTGAATTGTGTTTATTAGAATTTAAAATAAAGTTAAAAACTTTTACACACAGAAGCTAGGTTCAGACAAGTGAGAGAACACTGCACAGACATGTGACCTGTCTGATGAAGCTTTAACAGAAAAACACATATGCAGACAACTTGAAAACAAGTTTAATATTCACACTTTAACCCATTTAGTTAGAAAGCAGATAATATAATCAAAGCAACTAAAGAGTTTAAGGGAAGAGATATTAACACAGCTATTTATCCTGGTTCACTCTTCATCACAAAGAGCTACGTCCAGTCCTTGGCAGCACCAAGTTTTATCCACTATAACTGATCAGGTTACAGACTCCAAGTATTGCTTACACACCTAGCCTCTTCAGGCTCCAAGACAAGTATTCTTTTCTCACCTAGCCTCTTCAGGCTCACTCAGGTTTGTTTGAGAAGTTTGTTTGTATTAAATACAATCAGACAGACAGTTCTTTCACTAACACTCAGTGAATTAAATGTAAGCTTAGGAAAGAGTGCGTAATAACTTCAAATGATTGAAGAATACAGATTGAAAGAATGAAGAAATAAATGCGCAGAGTAATGGCTTTTTTAATGCTGTGTGTTCTATATCTTCATCTTCAATGACTTCTGTATTTATAGCCTTCAAGCATTTAAGATCCGTTAGAGACATTCCTTCAAATGTTGGCTTCAGGTAGAACTTCATTAAATGCAATAGAGTCGTTCTGGGCAGCCATTAATGCAATAGGAACGTTTGTACTCTAACATGAAGGATCATGGCTTTATGCATCATGCATTAGCCAAATTAGAGTTGTGTAGAATGCTTTTGTACTTTGCAGAGCACATTTCCCTTTTCGTGTAATAACCAAGAGTACTAGGGAATAAAGCATGTTGGAAACATTATTTAATTGGACTTCATCTCTGATTTCCTATATTGCTTGTGAGAGTGACTTCTGACTTTTCTTGATAAGCGTGAGATTAAGAAAGAGAGAGCTTCAGAGTCTTCTTCATGAGGGAACAACTTCCAAAAGCTATTTGTACTTGGATTCTTCATCGAAAAACCTCAGACAAGTATAGGAACTTATCAGAAGACACATTAAAGCTTTAATGCAGAAAGTCAATAATCCTATTCAGCAGACAAGTTGACTTTTGCTTCTCCAGACAGATGGTCATCTATGTGGGCATACACGTGAGAAGGCGACTTCTTAATATTTTGATCTACACACTGGGTAGACAGGTTAGCAACCAATACAAAGGTTAATTAAATCATTAACCAATGTTTTGTTTTCATCAAAACTTAGGGAAATGCACATCATACATTTTAGAGACTTAACAATCTCCCCCTTTTTGATGATGACATACATTCAGATGATTTAATGAACCTTGGAAAATATCAACAGAAGAATTAACAAGATTCAGACAAGTTAAAATTTTCTTAGCCAGAAGGGTTGTGCAGATAGGTGCACTTAGGTTTACTTAGCACGGTATCAGAGTTATATATATGATATATATGATCAGAGATGTACTTAAAGACAAGTTCCATTTTAACTTGTTTTTACTTTTTACTTAGACATCACATCATTTAATCATCTTAATGTTCCTTACTTTCTCCCCCTTTTGTCAACAACAAAAATGAATAATAAACAAGATATATAGAAAAGTAAGGAACAGAAAAGATAAATGATAAACATTATTTATTTTATTCATCATAAGCTTCTCAGTACAAGGCAAAATTTACACTCTACTACTTAGGCTGACTAAAAACCAGAAATAGAGCTTCTACTATCTTTTCTAAAAGCATCCTAGCTTGCCTTTCTTCATCTAGCTGTCTTCTGGTTTCTTCTAGTTGAGCCTGAAGCAAGTTAAAGCTATGCAAATCCATAATTTGAGGAGTGGAGGCTTCTACGGTCAGACTAGTTGAATCAGCAGACTGGTCTGAGTACCAGGTCAAGTCTAAGATAGGAGGTGCCTTGGGCACAGAGAAGGGTGAGGAAATACCGGGAAAGATAAGTTGATGAAGGGTTCTATAATAAAAGAAGGGAAGAAAAGCTAACTTGAACAGAGGTCTGATTCCGACAAGGTCAATATCAGGTGATGAGAAGATACAAGAAAGTCTCTCAGACAGAGACAGACAGGTGACTCTTATCTGGATAGGGGGAAGAGATTGGTTGGCTAAGACAGAAAGGGGTATGGGTAACTAGGAATCAATATGACAAAAAAAAAGAGTTTGATCCTGTTACTAACAAAAATAAATGCCTACACCTATTAGGTAACATCACAACAGAGGCAGGATAGTGAGTCCTTGCCAATATTCTAATGAACAAGATAATAGGGGGATAAAAGAAAATCTCCCTACATGGGTTAAAGATATGAGGTGGATGAGAAGGAGTGGAAGATAGATGAGAGACACTTGCAGTCATAAGAGATTGTAGGTCATAAACAAAAAGACTAGATGATATGCCAGCTTGTTCTTTGGGAGTTGAGTTCCTGTGAACAACTGTGTACTGACATATATCAGACACAACATCATAAGATGATGTTTGGGTTTGGTGAGAAGAGACAGGTGAAGATAAGGGAGACACTATGATAGGGGTTGGACAGATAAAGTAGGTGGAGAAGAAACAGAAGGGTTTTGGATACCTTGATGAGAGGGAGAAGATGGTGAAGAAGGGATGGATGACAAAATCAACTGATCTTCAGACAGTTTCAGCTTCTTCCTTGACAGAGAAGGGGACAGAGTGTTAACCTCAGGGTGGACAACTGCCTGTGTCCCAACAGACAGGTTTGAAGGAGTTGCAGGAGCAACTTCAACCTCTGCAGCTTGATCTTCTACAGGAATTTCTACCCCTTCAGCAGATTCCACAGAGGGCACTGGGTAGCCAGACCTTCTCTTTCTGGGAATGAGTCCCAAATCGAGAGTCTTCTTCTTCTTGGGATTCTCCAAGGGTCTTGTTGTATGCTCCCCCTGAGCAGATACTTTCTCTTTGCTAGGTGCAGACTCCACTTGTCTGACCTTGGCAAAGGTCTTCACGAGCCTTATTCTTTGCTGGGTTGAGCTGACTCAGCTTCTGATGCCACAACATCTCTTGTCTTCCTCTTGGGAGAGGGCTTCTTCAGTTTGAACCTCAGAGGCTCAACTATCTCAGCAGTCTCAGCAGAGACTGATGGCTTCGCAGCGGGGCCTCGATCTGTCCCGGTGATGAGTGTGATTTCACCTCATATTTCATTGATATTTTGCATGCATTTTCATATAGTTCAGGCATATTTTAATTTGATTTTTGTTAGTTTTTACCTTGGAACGGGTAAGGCGGTCTGTGGTGTTGTTGTGCAGGAATTAAGGATTAAATGCTCAGGATTAATCATGATGGAGCTTGCATGAAGATGTAGCTTGAAAAGTGAAGAAAATGAGCCAAACAGAGCCCATCACGGTCATGATCGAGTAGAGCTGAAAAGAAAGAATGAAAGAGTCAGAGCTGGTCACGACCAGGCCGTGATGCCCGTCACGACCGTGACATGTCAGCTGAACCAGACCCTCACAGGCAGAACTGATCACCGCCTAGCCGTGATGGTGGTCACGGCCGTGACAGACCAACCAGTGAAGCAACCTCCAAGGCAGAATTCATCACAGCCTGGCCGTGATGGCGGTCACGACCGTGACGCGCAATATATGGATCTTTAGAAACTGATTTGATCTGAATTTGTGATTGCTTGGGATTCAAGTTATCCTAATCTATAAATAGAGCACTTAGGCTCGAAAATAGGGGGACTCTGGGGGACTTTTTGGGCTGCTACCTTAGGTAAAATTAGGATTCTCTCTTCTTCTTCTTCTCTTCTCTTAGGTTTTAATTCATGTTTTTGTTAATCAAGCTTGCCATGACAATGGCAATGCTTGAGTAGTAGTTTTATTTCTAGGGATTGGGGCTATGCCCAAGATCTGTTTTATGTTATGAATTGATGTTTTCCTTTGTTAATTTCGATTTCGCTTTCGATTTGGTTTCTATCGCATGAATTACTTGTGATTCTAGTGCGCACTTATTTTCATGTCATAGATACTCTAAGGAGGAACCTAGCGGTGAACTTAGGTATTGGATCTGTAGGAATCAGACTTAGGACTTAAATCACGAGAATTAGAAGCGGTCCTTCGAGGGTTCACGAATTGTCACAAAACTTAAAGGGTTCGATTTAAATTCAATTATCACGAGAGTAGGGGTTGGTTTAATTGGGCACAGTTTTTGTAACCCGAGAGGGAGCATTAACTTATTTAGGATAAATTCGCCTTCAAAGCGATTTTGATAATTAACAAGGGGTAGTCAGTTCGGTAACATGAACAATCTTGTTGGTAACCCAATTCCTAGGAATCCCTTTTGATCTGAAAAACCCTTATTTGAATTACTTTGTTTTAATTGATTGCATTCTTAAATATCTGATTTTCTAAGTTAATTCTTATTACTAAAATCAAATCTTTTCCAAATCTTTTTTTAATATAGTCCAGTTTAATTGATTTAATAATTAATTATTGTTTGGGATCACGGTCTCTATGGGATCGATCTTTTTATTACTTGACAACGAATCCGGTACACTTGACAGAATCCACCCATCAAGTTTTTGGCGTCGTTGCTGAGGACTGTGCTTTCTTGAATCTCAATTTAATTTTTGAATTGATTTTTCTGGACATTTTCTTTTTAATTATTTCTTTTTTTTAAAAAAAATATTTCTTTTTTTCATTTATCTCTTTTTCATTCTAGAGTATCTATCTCTCTCTTATAGGTGTTTTTCTCTTTTATGCAAAGATCCCTAAGTCTTGGAAACCTTATTAAGGTTGACCCCGAAATCGAAAGGACCTTTCTTAGACGTAGGAGACTACAAAGAGAGAGGGAGAGGCTGATTCCCATTCCACTCATGGTGAATCTACCAGATACAAAACCACTGAAGGACTACGCAGCCCCAAATGCTAGGGGTTTGCGAACTGAAATTGCTAGGCCAGAAATCGAGGCGGAGAACTACACTATACCGCCTATGCTAATTAGCATGATTAGGCAACATCAATTCGAAAGATTAACCTCGGAGGACCCGACCGATCATGTGGAGACATTCTTGGAGTTCACCGATGCAATTAGAATTCATGGCGCCCCGATTGATGCTATTCGCTTGAGGTTGTTCCCCTCCTCTCTTACTGGAAAGGCAAAAGCTTGGCTGAAGCAAGTGCCCGCTAATACCTTGTCGACTTGGGACCAACTGGAGCAGGCATTCTTGGAGAAATTCTTCCCTCCATCCAAGACGGCTTACCTACGAACTCAGATCACCGGCTTCTTCCAAAAGGACGCTGGATGCTTATCCGAAGCTTGGGATCGTTACAAAGGATTGCCGGAGTCCTGCCCACGTCATGGGCTCGAGAGGTGGTTGCTAGTGCATACCTTCTACAACGGATTGGATTACTCTTCGAAGGTGTCACTCGACTCCGCAGTTGGTGGAGCCTTTATGAATAGACCTCTGACTGAGGCATTCAATATCATTGAAAACGTAGCAACCAACTACCACCAATGGGGTTAGGAAAGAGGTAATAACCCGAAAAAGCTTTCGGGGGGTAAGTTTGAAATGAATAGCACTGATCTGATTATGTCTAACTTTGACTCATTGAATAAATGTTTTGATAAGCTTGAAAAGGCCAATGTGAGTTCAATAGGTGCTACTAATATTGTTTGTGAGATTTGTGGAATGCAGGGACATGATATAATGGAGTGTCCACATGGTATTGCTCATGGATCCGATGCTTCGGAGGAACAAGTGAACTCTTGTCACAACTTCTATGACACGAACCCGAAGTTACCAAACTACGCTCCCCCAAATTCTTACAACCAAGGAAGGAAGAATAGCCTTACCTCTCCTACGGAAGCTACAACAACACGTTGAACCACGAATTCCAAGAAGGCCAAGGTAATAGGAAACCCGCATCAGGGTATCCTCAGGTACAAAGTCTAGACTTGAGTCACTCTTGGAAAATTTTGTTGAAACTCAAACAAAACAAAATGAAGAGTTTAGGCAACAAGGTAGGTCAGTCAATGAGGCAATAAAAGAGTTAGCATCTAAGGTAGATAACTTAGCCATCCATAATAAGATGTTAGAAACTCAGATTGCCCAACAAGCTAGTACATATACTATAACTAAGGGTACGTTTCCAGGACAACCCGAAGTTAATCCCAATGAGCACTGTAATGCTATATACTTAAGGGATGATAAGCTTGGGGTAGTTGAAAAGGATGTGGATTGTGAGGAGGACATGAGCGAAGATGAAGAGATAGAGCCAAAGTATGTCCCTCCACCACCTTACCAACCCCCAATACCTTTCCCACAAAGGTTGGTCAAGAAAAAGCAAGTAGAAATAGAAACTAAGCTTAATTGAGGAGCATAATGCCATGATAAAAACTAATATGCCTCCTAAACTAAAAGATCCAGGAAGTTTCTCTACTGCTTGCTCAATTGGAGAAGTGAAAATAGATCAAGCCTTATGTGACTTAGGGGCTAGTGCGAGTTTGGTGCCGCTTATTATCTTTGAGAGGTTAGGAACCAAGAAATTGAGTCCATCCAAATTCTCTTTACAATTTGCGGATGACTCAACTAAAACTACTCTAGGCATACTAGAGAATGTTCCCATAAAGGTAGGGAAATTTTTCATTCCTACCGATTTCATGGTGTTGGATATGGACGGGAATTCTAAATTCCCTATCATTCTTGGAAGGCCATTCTTGGCCACAGCTAGAGCAATAATAGATGTAAAGAATGACAAGATCTCTCTGAATGTAGATGAAGATAGGGTAGATTTTGATTTGACTAACTCATATAACAACCCTCCTTTTGAGAGTCATGTGTGCATGATCGAGATAATGCCTCCAGAGGTGAAGGAAGAGCTTAATATGGAAGCAACTCCCAAACTTTGCATGACGAATGATGCACCAAATGGTGATGAAGTTGGAGTTGCTCCTCATGTGGAGATAAAACTTCCGCCAGGAGGAAGTAAGGCCATGAAACTCAGAGTGAAGAGAGCAAAGCGAAAGCGCAATTGGCCATATGAACAAAATAGGGTCTTTGAAGGACTCCCTTGGAAGAGAAGTGTTCTTGCACTTCCAAGCCCAGCTGTTCCCGGTTGATTGAAGGGAATATGGTCTAGCTTAAGACCATAAATAAGCGCTTCTTGGGAGGCAACCCAAGTTTTCTTTCCCTTTTCCATTTGTTTTTTAATTTTGTCTTTGAATAATTTTAGGAGATTAAGAGAAGAAAGATCACTAATTGATGGTTTTGCCAAGTATTTTCAGGTTATGAAAGCAGTAAGAGCAAAAAGGAAAAGAAAAATAAAGTCAGAATCGATCACGCCCAGGCCGTGACAGTGGTCACGACCGTGATTAGCTAACCACTGAGGATCAGAAAGGATCACGGCCCAACCATGATAGCCGTCACGGGCGTGATGAGAAGGACAAAGAAAATCAGAATGTATCATGGCCTAGCCGTAGGCCGTGATGCACATCATGGCCGTGACACGTTTTCCGGCAGCTCTATGACTGGCTTGTGATCTAGCACCCTCTACCACATCGGTGAGTTGTTCCATTTTTCTCCTTTATCTGACTTGATTATTTACATTGGGGACAATGTAAGTTTTTAAGCTTGGGGTAGGGGTATTTTTGCATTTTTGCATTTTTCATGTTGCATTCATATAGGCATAGTTTTGCATGATCACATTATTAGATTGCCCTTTGCTTAGAGCATGCATCCAATTGTGAGAACTTTGTGCCAAGTGAATTGAGATAGTGAATTTTTTAACCCAATTTTTGTATTCTTGTGATAAGGCTAAAAATAAAAATGCTTGAGATAATCTTTTGATAGTTGATAATTAGCATGTGGTTCCTTAGATTTGTGTTTCTCATTGATTTTAAACCACTAAATATGAGATTTTTGAGCCTAAAAGGGGTACTCACTAAATCTACCCCATTCTTTGTGATTGAGTGTTTTATTCCTCTTGGATTGTATTCTCTAGAACTTGACTTGAAACCGTTTTGAAACTTAAAAATTTTTTAAAACATTTTTGAAAATGATTGAGGCACTAGGTATTTTTCTGGCCTTCTGAGCTTTGATTGATTAAATGCTACTCCTTAGTTGCCCAATTTTGAACCTAAAAGAATAAAATACTTTTCTTGGTACCTTGATTTATTTTGATGAATAATGATTGGTATGACACCTTCTAAAGTATTGCAAAAAGGGGGAAAAGGTAGTTTGAAAAATAAATTGTGGGATGAGAAAGTTAGAAAATATTTCTCTTAAGTTGAAAATCTCCCCTTCTCCAAATAAATTAAATAAAATAAACAAAAAAAATTGGAGAAGGGGATGAGAAAAAGAAAGCGAGAAATAAAATAAAATAGAAAAAAAAAGAAAGAAAGGTGGAAAAGTGAACTAAAGCCCAAAAAGGTATTTTAGAAGGTTGTCATGCTTTGTATTGTTTGATATTTTGTTTAGCCTTCTTGAAATTTTCCTTTTCTTGATTTCCCAACCTAACAATTAATCCCATGGCCCCATTACAACCAAAATAAAAGACCTCTTGATTCTTATGTGTTTTCATTAATAAAGTAGAGATTTGGTTAATAGTCAAACTTCTGGTAGAATACCTTCCTTGAGGAAATTGGGCGAATTGTCATATACCCTTAAACACTTGAGTGAGGTGAGAAGAGTGCCCGAATCAGTGAGAATATGAATTTAGGAAACCTAAGCTTCTAATTGGACTCGAAATTGATTATCCCTTGGTTTCTTATTTGAATATGCCTGTCACTTGGATTAGTTACTCGGGATCTTGGTTCACTATCCATGCTCTGATTGTTTATTTTGACTGGCCTTAGTGATTGCTTGAGGACAAGCAAAATCTTAAGCTTCTGGTAGTTTGATGAGTGTGATTTCACCTCATATTTCATTGACATTTTGCATGCATTTTCATATAGTTCAGGCATATTTTAATTTGATTTTTGTTAGTTTTTACCTTGGAACGGGTAAGGCTGTCTGTGGTGTTGTTGTGCAAGAATTAAGGATTAAATGCTCAGGATTAACCATGATGGAGCTTGCATGAAGATGTGGCTTGAAATGTGAAGAAAATGAGCCAAACAGAGCCCATCACGGCCATGATCGAGTAGAGCTGAAAATAAAGAATGGAAGAGTCAGAGCTGGTCACGGCCAGGCCATGATGCTCATCACGGCCATGACATGTCAGCTGAACCAGACCCTCACAGGCAGAATTGATCACGGCCTAGTCGTGATGGTGGTCACGGCCGTGACAGACCTGAAATAGACAATTATAAACACGAGAAGGGGGGGTTGAATTGTGTTTATCAGAATTTAAGCAAAGCTAAAATCTTTTCGCAAACAGAAAGCTAGCTTTGGACGAGTGGAAGAGTACAAGATGGACGGGTGACTATTGCACACACACCACTTGACAGATGCAAGAAAAACTAAAGCAATTAAAGAGTTTAAGGGAAGAGAGATTCACACGATGATTTATCCTGGTTCACTCTTCAAATCCAAGAGCTATGTCCAGTCCTTGGCTGCACCAAGATTTATCCACTATAACTGATAAGGTTACAGACTCAAGTATTATTTGCACACCTAGCCTCTTCAGGCTCAAGACAAGTATTATTTGCACACCTAGCCTCTTCAGGCTCAAGACAAGTATTGTTTTCACACCTAGCCTTTTCAGGCTCACTTAGGTTTGTTTGAGAGATTGGGTTTGTAAACAAATACAACTTCTCGCAGGCAGATCTTTCACCAACACTCAGAGAGTGGTTTAAATGTGAAGTCTAGGAAAGTCTGCGTAATAACTTCAAAATGATTGAAGAATACAGAATAAAAGAATGAAGAAATAAATTCTCAGAGTAATGGCGTTTTTAATGCAATGTGTATTGTCTTCCTTCATCTTAAATGGCTTCTGTATTTATGGTCTTCAAGCATTTAGGATCCGTTAGAGACATCCCCTCAGATGTTGGCTTCAAGCAGAACTTCATTAATTGCAATAAAGTCGTTCTGAATAGTCATTAATGCAATAGAGTCGTTCTGGGCAACCATTAATGCAATAGAGTCGTTGGTTGTACTCTAACATGAAGGATCATGTCTTTATTCATCGTGCTACAGCCATATCAAAGTTGAGCAGAGAGCTTTTTGTACTTTGTTGAGTACACTTCCCTTTTTGTGTAAGGACCAGAGGTACTAGGGAATAAAGCACGTTGGAAGCATTCTTTAACTGGTCTTTGGTTCTGATTAACCAAGGTTGCTTGAGAGAGTAGCTTCTGACTTTTCTTGATAATCGTGAAACTGAGTAGGAGAGAAGGCTTCAAGTCTCTTTCTGGTTCTTGAACCAAGATTCTGATAATCCTTAAAGAATTCGCGATCATAAGATAAGTGCTTCCATCTTGAAAATAATCACGTCTATCTAGTCATTCCATATTAGGGACTCAGCAAGTCCAAAGACTAGTGGACGAGCGCTTCTGTCACCTTTAGTGGACGAGCACTTTTGTTACCTTTAGTGGACGAGCACTTCTGTTACTCTAGTGGACGAGAGCTTCTGTCACCTTTAGTGGACGAGAGCCTCTGTTACTTTACTGGACGCGAGCCTCAGTTAGTCTGGTGGACGAGAGTCTCAGTTACTCTGGTGGATGGAAACATTCTGACCTTAATGGACGAGCACCATTTTCCACGTCATTGGACGCGCATTGCTGATACTTTATTGGACGAGCTCAAAGTGATTCCTTAATGGACGAGCTCCATCTGATTCCTTAATGGATGAGCTCCATCTGATTCCTTAATGGAAGAGCTCCATCTGCCACGTCATTGGACGAACCTTTCTGATACCTCACTGGACGATCTTTTTTGATATTTTGATGGACGCGCTATTCTGATACTTTGATGGACGCGCTCCAAGTGCCACGTCATTGGACGGATAATTTTGATACCTCACTGGACGGGGTTTTTTTTTATACTTTGAGTAGACGCGGCCTTCTGTTGTTTTTAGTAGACGCGGCCTTCTGATTCTTTTAGTGGATGCGGCCTTCTGATATTTTTATTGGACGTGGGTTTCTTTCTCTCGTGTTTTGGATGTGCGCTTCAAACACTACAGTGTTGGACGTCTGCTTGTTACACTTTGTTGGACGTCTGCTTGTTTCACTTTGTTGGACGTCTGATTCTATTTCTTAATCTGTACGCTCAATAGATAGGTTAGCAACCAATATGAAGGTTAATTAAATCATTAACCAATGTTTAGTTTTCATCAAAACTTAGGGAAATGCATATCAAACATTTTAGAGACTTAACAATCTCCCCCTTTTTGATGATGACAAACATTGAGATGATTTAATGAACCTCAGAAAATATCAATAAAGAAAATAGCATATATAGACATGTTGAAATTTTCTTAAGTGAACATGTCATATCATATTCATTCTCCCATTCTATTTCTCCCACCATTCTCCCTATTCATTTCTCCCTTTCTCCCCCTTTTGTCAACATCAAAAAGGGTTAACAAGTTTTATTTATGTGTTTTATCAAAAAGGGGTAGACATACTCCACTTAAACTATTGTATCATTACTCCCCCTGAACTAATGCTTAGTTGAAAGAACATGTATATAGGAGTAATGACAGATTTAGCACAGACAGCTTAACATTCAGACATGTCATTCAACAATGCAATTCATGTTTAGATTATCTCTAATAAATAAAAACTTTTCTTCTGCGAGGGGTTTAGTGAAAATATCAGCCCATTGATTTTCAGTTTTAACAAACTTAATATCAAAAATGCCTTTCTGAACATAATTCCTAATGAAATGATGTTTGATTTCAATATGCTTAGCCTTTGAATGCTGAATTGGATTTTTAGTTAAGCATATAGCACTGGAATTATCACACCATACAGATATGTTATGTTCATTAATAGAGTAATCCTCAAGTTGATGTTTTACCCATAAGAGTTGAGAGCAGCAACTAGCAGCAGAGATGTATTCTGCTTCAGCAGTAGACAAGGCAATGGTTGTCTGCCTCTTGCTTGACCATGGGACTAAACTTGCTCCAATGAAATGACAACCTCCACTGGTGCTTTTTATTTCTATTCTGTCTCCAGCAAAATCAGCATCACAATATCCCACTAATCTGTATTCTTTTGATTTTAAATACAGCAAACCAAGATTAGTAGTTCCAAGCAAATATCTAAATATTCTTTTTACAGCCTTAAGATGAGATTCTCTAGGATAAGATTGGAATCTAGTACACATACAGACACTAAATTGAATGTCAGGTCTGCTTGAAGTTAAGTACAGTAGAGAGCCAATCATGGCTCTGTAGACAGTTTGATCTACCTTTTTACCTTCATCATCTTTGCTTAGTTTTTCATTGGGTTGCATAGGGGTTTTCATGAGCTTTGCATTTTCCATTTTGTATTTCTTGAGTATCTCCTTGGTATATTTTTGTTGATGAATGTAAATTCCATCACTTGTCTGCTTGATTTGTAATCCAAGGAAGAACTTCAATTCTCCCATCACGCTCATCTCAAATTCAGCTTGCATTAGATTTGAAAATTCCTTGCACAGCTTTTCATTAGTTGCTCCAAAAATAATATCATCAACATATATTTGAGCTATAATAAAGTTCTCTTTAGAGCATTTTTTGAACAGAGTAGTGTCTACTTGTCCTCTAGTAAAACCATTATGCATGAGAAAAGAACTGAGTCTATCATACCATGCTCTAGGTGCTTGTTTCAAACCATATAATGCCTTTTTAAGTTTGAAAACGTGATCTGGTTTATCAGTATCCTCAAAACCAGGGGGTTGTTTAACATACACTTCTTCTTCAATTATACCATTTAGAAAAGCACTTTTCACATCCATTTAAAATAGGGTAATTTGGTGTTGTGCAGCATATGACATTAAAATTCGTATGGCTACTATTCTAGCTACAGGTGCAAAGGTTTCAGTATAATCAATACCTTCTTGTTGGTTATAGCCTTGAGCTACTAACCTTGCCTTATTTCTGACAACTTTACCATCTTCATCCAATTTGTTTCTGAAGACCCATCTTGTTCCAATAACTGACTTGTTTTTAGGCTTAGAGACAAGAGTCTAGACATCATTTCTGGTGAACTGGTTAAGTTCTTCTTGCATAGCAAGAATCCAGCTTTCATCCCCAAGAGCTTCTTCAATGCGTTTAGGCTCCAAATCTGAAATAAAGGCCACATTGCTTGATTCTCTTAATGTGGATCTGGTTCTTACTCCTTCAGAAGGATTTCCAATAATAAGATCCTTAGGATGATGAGTGTTGAACTTCCAATCCCTTTTGAGATCATCATGAAGATCTTGACTTGTCTGCTGGCCGATGTCTGTTCCACTTGTCTTTCGGTCTCGAGCACGGGTTCTGTTTTGGTTAGATCTGGTTGTTGACTTTCTGGCTTGTTTATATCAAGACCTGCAAGATCATCTTCTAGATCCGATAGTTCTTTATCGATCTTTAAACCATCATTGAATTTAACATGAACAGATTCTTCAATAATACAAGTTCTTGAATTGTAAACTCTAAAAGCCTTGGACTTTTCAGAATAACCTACGAAAATACCTTTATCTACCTTAGACTCAAATTTTCCAAGATTATCTTTGGTATTCAGAATAAAACATTCACATCCAAAAGCCTGAAAATAAGATATGTTGGGGCTTTTTCCTTTCCACAATTCATAAGGAGTCCTTTTTAGAAAAGGCCTAATAAGTATTATGTTTTGTACATAGCAAGCAGTGTTTACTGACTTCGCCTGTAAGTACTTAGGGAGATTATTTTCATTGAGCATAGATCTAGCCATCTCTTGTAGAGATCTGTTCTTTCTCTCAACACTCCATTTTTCTGTGGAGTTCTAGGTGCAGAGAAATTGTGAGAGATTCCATTCTCCTCACAGAACTGTCTAAACTGTTCATTTTCAAATTCTCCCCCATGATCACTTCTAAGGGTAGAAATACATAAACCCTTCTCATTTTGTACTCTTTTGCAGAATACTGAGAAAACCTTAAAAGACTCATCCTTGTGTGTTAGGAAGAGTACCCATGTGTATCTAGAATAGTCATCAACTATGACAAATCCATATTTTCTTCCAGCCAAGCTGGCAACACTAACTGGTCCAAACAGATCCATGTGTAACAACTGAAGAGGTCTAGAGGTTGATACTTGGTTTTTAGATTTGAAACTTGATTTTATCTGTTTACCTCTCTGACATGCATCACACAAGACATCTTTCTTAAAGCTACTATCAGGCAATCCTCTCACGAGATTATTCCTTTTTAATTCAGAAATCAGTTTCATACTAGCATGTCCTAGTTTCTTATGCCATAACTATCTTTCATCCTCTTTAGACATCAGACATGTTACACTTTGATCTGAGAGATCAGACAGTTCAATCTTATAAAGATTTTGTTGCCTTTTAGCTGAAAAGAAGGTTTTGCCACTACAGTCTTTAACTATGCATACATCCTTGGTAAAGGAAACATCAAAACCACTATCACATAATTGACTTATGCTAAGCAAATTGTGTCGTAATCCTTTAACCATAAGAACATTAGATATAGAGGGAGGAGGGGGTTTACCACCAATAGTACCAATACCTATAACTTTCCCTTTCTGATTTCCTCCGAAGGCAACATGTCCTCCTTTCTTAAGTTGGAGGTCTAGGAACATAGACCTTTCTCCCCGTCATATGTCGCGAGCAGCCACACTGTCCAGGTACCAGCGGTGGTGTTTTCTTTGTCTGTTGAGGACATCTCGCAACAAAAATTATTTGATCTTTAGGTACCCATATTTTTCTGGTCCTTTTCTCATTAGTTCTAGGAGTGCAGCGAGGACTTCCTTATCTTCTTATGGATACACTTAGACATAACATGCCCAGTTTTTCCACAGAAGTTACAAATAGGTGTTGATTTGGTTACAGTTGACTTAACAGATACTTTAGAAGCTTTAGTTGATACTTTATGATGTGTCTGATGGACATATCCAATACCTTCTTTGTTAAGAGAGTGCTTCTGAATGCCAAGTAGCTTAGTCAGATTGTCTCTACCATTAACAAATTTGGCAAGATCAGAAGTGAGCTCTTCCACTTTCTGTTGAAGTTTTTCAACTTCTTCAGATGGTGATGTTTCACTTGAGATCTTAGCTTCATTAGACTTTTCAGTCTTCAGCTCACTGTTCTCTTTAGCCAGCTTCTCGCACTCTTGAGATTTCTGTTTATGCTCACTGGTGAGCTTTACATACTCTCTCTTGAGGGATTTGAAGGCTTTAGATAAGCAGTTGGATTCCTCCAACAACTCCTCATAAGCATCAAGTAATTCCTCATAGTCAGGATGTACATCGTCATCAGAGTCTGATTCAGTGTTGGCCATCAAACATAGATTGGATTCTTCCTCAGTTTCTTCATCAGAAGATGTTGACTCCAGATCCTCCCAAGTAGCCATCATTCCTTTCTTCTTCTTCTTGAAGAATTTCGTAAAAGGGGCCTTCTTGAGTTGAGGACATTCAGCCTTGAAGTGACCGGGCTTTTTGCACTCATAGTAAACAATTGGACTTTTGTCTGTTGAGGTGGATTCTTTGAAGTTCTTGTCCTTGTTGGACCTTCTGAATGGCCTATCCCTCCTGAACTTCTTTTTCTGTAGAAGAAGCTTTATCTTCCTAGTCAGGAGAGACAACTCTTCATCACTCTCAGAATCCTCGAGTTCTGATAGGTCAGCATCACTAGATGACTCATCTGCCTTCAGAGTCTTGGAACCTTTTGCTGACTTTTGATCAGCTTTCAGAGCAATTAACTTGCCCTTCTTTGGTGCAGCTTCATCTCCAAGTTCTTGCTCATGCACAGTGAGTGTTCCAAGAAGTTCATCCATAGTCAAGGTAGTGAGATCCTTGGCTTGGGAGATAGCAGTGACCAAAGGTCTCCACTGTTTAGGTAGACTTCTCAGAATCTTACCAACCTTCTCAGCATTGGTATAGACTTTGCCAAGAGATTTTAAACTGTTGATGATAGTTTGAAATCTTCCTATCATCTGAGCAACAGATTCTCCTTCCTCCATAATGAATAGTTCATACTTTCTAACAAGTATGACAATCTTTGACTCTTTGACCTTTGTTGTTCCTTCATGCGTGACAGCTAAGGTGTCCCATATTTCTTTTGCAGAGTCACAGGCACATACCTTCTCAAACTCCTCCGGACTGAGAGCACAAATGATGTTGTATCTGGCTTTGTGGTTCAGCTCCCATTTTGATTTTTCTGCAGCAGTCCACTGAGCTTTTGGTTTGTCAGTGTTATCATCATTCTTGGGAATGAATGGACCATCTGTGATGACATCCCAAAGATCAGAGTTTGTGGATAGAATAAACCACTGAAATCTATCTTTCCAGTAATTGTAATTTTCTCCATTGAAGTAAGGAGGTCTGGTTAGGGAGGCTCCTTCAGTCTGATGACTTCCACTTGTACTAGCACTAGCCATCATGTCCATTCTTCAGTACCTTTTACCTCTACTCTGTTAGATGCTCAACCCAGAGGCCGAGCTCTGATACCAACTGAAATAGACAATTATAAACACGAGAAGGGGGGGTTGAATTGTGTTTATCAGAATTTAAGCAAAGCTGAAATCTTTTCACAAACAGAAATCTAGCTTTGGACGAGTGGAAGAGTACAGGATGGAAGGGTGACTATTGCACACACACTACTTGACAGATGCAAGAAAAACTAAAGCAATTAAAGAGTTTAAGGGAAGAGAGATTCACACGGTGATTTATCCTGGTTCACTCTTCAAATCCAAGAGCTACGTCCAGTCCTTGGCTGCACCAAGATTTATCCACTATAACTGATAAGGTTACAGACTCAAGTATTATTTGCACACCTAGCCTCTTCAGGCTTAAGACAAGTATTATTTGCACACCTAGCCTCTTCAGGCTCAAGACAAGTATTGTTTTCACACCTAGCCTTTTCAGGCTCACTTAGGTTTGTTTGAGAGATTGGGTTTGTAAAAAAATACAACTTCTCGCAGGCAGATCTTTCACCAACACTCAGAGTGGTTTAAATGTGAAGTCTAGGAAAGTCTGCGTAATAACTTCAAAATGATTGAAGAATACAGAATAAAAGAATGAAGAAATAAATGCTCAGAGTAATGGCGTTTTTAATGCAATGTGTATTGTCTTCCTTCATCTTAAATGGCTTCTGTATTTATGGTCTTCAAGCATTTAGGATCCGTTAGAGACATCCCCTCAGATGTTGGCTTCAAGCAGAACTTCATTAATTGCAATAAAGTCGTTTTGAGTAGTCATTAATGCAATAGAGTCGTTCTGGGCAGCCATTAATGCAATAGAGTCGTTGGTTGTACTCTAACATGAAGGATCATGGCTTTATTCATCGTGCTACAACCATATCAAAGTTGAGCAGAGAGCTTTTTGTATTTTGCTGAGTACACTTCCCTTTTTGTGTAAGGACCAGAGGTACTAGGGAATAAAGCACGTTGGAAGCATTCTTTAACTGGTCTTTGGTTCTGATTAACCAAGGTTGCTTGAGAGAGTAGCTTCTGACTTTTCTTGATAATTGTGAAACTGAGTAGGAGAGAAGGCTTCAAGTCTCTTTCTGGTTCTTGAACCAAGATTCTGATAATCCTTAAAGAATTCGCAATCATAAGATAAGTGCTTCCATCTTGAAAATAATCACGTCTATCTAGTCATTTGAGTTTTCATTCGGGCTAGTAGACGAGCTCCATATTAGGGACTCAGCAAGTCCAAAGACTAGTGGACGAGCGCTTCTGTCACCTTTAGTGGACGAGCACTTCTGTTACCTTTAGTGGACGAGCACTTCTGTTACTCTAGTGGACGAGAGCTTCTGTCACCTTTAGTGAACGAGAACCTCTGTTACTTTACTGGACGAGAGCCTCAGTTAGTCTGGTGGACGAGAGTCTCAGTTACTCTGGTGGATGGAAACATTCTGACCTTAATGGACGAGCACCATTTTCCACGTCATTGGACGCGCATTGCTGATACTTTATTGGACGAGCTCAAAGTGATTCCTTAATGGACGAGCTCCATCTGATTCCTTAATAGACGAGCTCCATTGCTGATACTTTGATGGACGCGCTCCAAGTGCCACGTCATTGGACGGATAATTTTGATACCTCACTGGACGGGTTTTTTTTGATACTTTGAGTAGACGCGGCCTTCTGTTGTTTTTAGTAGACGCGGTCTTCTGATACTTTTAGTGGATGCGGCCTTCTGATACTTTTTAGTGGACGCGGCCTTCTGATATTTTTATTGGACGCGGGTTTCTTTCTCTTGTGTTTTGGACGTGCGCTTCAAACACTACAGTTTTGGACGTCTGCTTGTTACACTTTGTTGGACGTCTGCTAGCTTGTTTCACTTTGTTGGACGTCTGATTCTATTTCTTAATCTACACGCTCAATAGATAGGTTAGCAACCAATATGAAGGTTAATTAAATCATTAACCAATGTTTAGTTTTCATCAAAACTTAGGGAAATGCATATCAAACATTTTAGGGACTTAACAAGACCAACCAGTGAAGCAACCTCCAAGGTAGAATCCGTCACGGCCTGGCCGTGATGGCCGTCATTGCCGTGACGCGCAATATATGGATCTTTAGAAACTGATTTGATCTGAATTTGTGATTGCTTGGGATTCAAGTTACCCTAATCTATAAATAGAGCACTTAGGCTCGAAAATAGGGGGACTTAGAGGGACTTTTGGGCTGTTACACTTAGGAAAAATTAGGATTCTCTTCTTCTTCTTCTTCTTCTCATGTTTTTGTTAACCAAGCTTGTCATCACCTTGGCAATGCTTGAGTAGTAGCTTTATTTCTAGGGATCGGGGCTATGCCCAAGATCTGATTTATGTTATGAATTGATGTTTTCCCTTTGTTAATTTCGATTTCGCTTTCGATTTGGTTTCTATCGCATGAATTACTTGTGAATCTAGTGCGCACTTATTTGCATGTCATAGATACTCTAAGGAGGAACCTAGCGGTGAACTTAGGTATTGGATCTGTAGGAATCAGACTTAGGACTTAAATCACGAGAATTAGAAGCGGTCCTTTGAGGGTTCACGAATTGTCACAAAACTTAAAGGGTTCGATTTAAATCCAATTACCACGAGAGCAGGGGTTGGTTTAATTGGGCACGGTTTTTGTAACCCGAGAGGGAGCATTAACTTATTTAGGATAAATTCGCCTTCAAAGCAATTTTGATAATTAACAAGGAGTGGTCAGTTCGGTAACATGAACAATCTTGTTGGTAACCCAATTCCTAGGAATCCCTTTTGATCTGAAAAACCCGTATTTGAATTACTTTCTGTTTTAATTGATTGCATTCTTAAATATCTGATTTTCTAAGTTAATTCTTATAACTAAAATCAAATATTTTCCAAATCTTTTTTTAATATAGTCCAGTTTAATTGATTTAATAATTAATTGTTGTTTGAGATCACGGTCTCTGTGGGATCGATCTTTTTATTACTTGACAATGAATCCGGTACACTTGCCGGAATCCACCCATCATCTGGCCACCTTTCCAACAGGCTTCCAGATTCTTTTAGAGATGGGCATCTCTGACTCATCAGTGGAGACCACTGATTCCTCCTTCAGCTTCTGCCCAGCAGCAGTCTTCTTCTTCTTTTTCTTCTTTTCCTTCTTTTCCTCTTCCTCATCTTCTAGAGGGATACCTTATATGTTCATCATAGACAAGTTCTTCCTGTAAATAGGAAAGGACATGTCTATGAAGTGAGCATCACTAGGAACAAACAGCTTGTTCCTGAACAGTCTTGTCAAAAGCATTCCATAAGGATAGGTCTGCATGTTGGTCATCTTGATCAGTGATTCAAGGTAGATGTAGATGAGGTCATTGACGTCTACCTTGATTTTGTGAATCAAGTGGTACAGGGCAAACCTGTACATCTTGGTCACCCTATCTCATGATCCTTTCTTAGGCATCACACATTCCAACAGCAGATTGTGCATGAATCTACACTTCACCACCATGCACACAGGCTTCAAGTTCTCAGGGTTGGGAACACCATTCAGAGCAATGTTAACATTCTCAGTTCCCACCTCATCCTCCCACTCGGTTCTGAAACCAGCGACAATTCTAGGGCATTTGGTGACAAGATCCAGAGAGTTGATGGGGAAGAGAAGAGTGGTGTCCATCACATGACCACGAAAGCTCTTGGTTCCATCAAACTTGCTTGTGATAACCACAACACTTGTCCAGAAGTCTCTAACAAACTTGGGTTGAACCAGCTCCTTAAGATCAAAGAAGGAGGTCCACTTGGAGTATTCCTACTCCTCCATGACATCCATTCCCCATTTCTTCATCTGTTGGAGATCCACAGTCTTCCCAGCTAGGATTTTCTCCACATCAGAGAGCCTCATGTTGTATTTCTCAGCGATTTCTTTTGATGAAAGATGCTTCGATGGTGCCATTTGAGAGAGAAAGAGTTTCTAGGGTTTTGGAAGAGAGAAGGGTTTGACAGAGGAGAAGACGAAGACGGAGAGATTTTTAGAGTTTGAAAACGTAAAGGTTAAACCTTCCCGACTCTTTGCCTTTTATAGTCATTAAGGCAGGAGAGAGAAATAAAACATTTTTAATTTTAAAACGGCACGATTTACGTGGGGAACTACAGCGCCCACTTAAGACATAATGAGAACATGGTTTCAAGATAAAAACTGTTGTGCACATGATTAGCTTCAGATTAATAAATGGTATTAAATAATTAATAACCATTTTAACAAAAACTGTTGAGTTCTAGCATTATGACTCAGTATGGTCAGACAGGTAACATAGACATGTGATATAAGGACATAAGACAGGCAGCATAGACGGGTTAATTATCAGACATGTTATTCAACAATGTAACGCATGTTTAGATAATCTCTAATAAATAAAAACCTTTCTTCTGCTAATGGTTTTGTGAAAATATCAGCCCATTGATTTTCAGTTTTAACAAACTTAATATCAAAGATACCTTTATGAACATAATCCCTTATAAAGTGATGTTTGATTTCAATATGCTTAGTCTTAGAATACCGAATTGGATTTTTAGTTAAGCATATGACACTTGAATTATCACACCACACAAATATGTTATGCTCATAAATTGAGTAATCCTCAAGTTGATGTTTTACCCATAAGAGTTGAGAGCAACAACTAGCAGCTGAAATGTATTCTGCCTCAGCAGCAGACAAGGCAATAGTTTTCTGCCTCTTGCTTGACCAGGAGACTGAGCTTGCTCCAATGAAGTGACATCTTCCACTAGTGTTTTTTCTTTCTATTTTGTCTCCAGCAAAATTAGCATCACAGAATCCCACTAATCTGTATTCTTTTGATCTTAGATACAGCAAACCAAAATTAGTAGTCCCAAGCATATATCTAAATATTCTTTTAACAGCTTTAAGATGAGATTCTCTTGGGTCAGATTGGAATCTAACACACATACAGACACTAAACTGAATGACAGGTCTGCTTGAAGTTAAGTACAATAGAAAACCAATCATACCTCTGTAGACAGTTTGGTCTACCTTTTTACCTTCATCATCTTTGCTTAGTTTTGTATTGGGTTGTAATGGAGTTTTCATTAGTTTGGCCCTTTCCATTTTGTACTTTTTGAGTATCTCCTTGGTATACTTTTGTTGATGGATGTAGATTCCATCACTTGTCTGTTTGATTTGTAATCCAAGGAAGAACTTTAATTCTCCCATCATGCTCATCTCAAATTCTGCTTGCATTAGCTTGGAAAATTCCGTGCACAGCTTTTCATTAGTTGCTCCAAAAATAATATCATCAACATATATTTGGACTATAATAAAATTTTCTTTATAACTCTTTTTAAACAGGGTAGTATCTACTTGTCCTCTAGTAAATCCATTATGCATGAGAAAAGAACTAAGTCTATCATACCATGCTTTAGGTGCTTGTTTCAAACCATATAATGTCTTTTTAAGTTTGAAAACATGATCTGGTTTATCAGTATCTTCAAAACTAGAGGGGTTGTTTAACATACACTTCTTCTTCAATTATACCATTTAGAAAAATACTTTTTACATCCATTTGAAAAAGAATGATCTGGTGTTGTGCAGCATATGACATTAGTATGCGGATAGCTTCTATTCTAGCTATAGGTGGAAAGGTTTCTGAAGACCCATCTTGTTCCAATAACATATTTGTTTTTGGGTTTGGAGACAAGTGTCCATACATCATTTCTGGTAAACTGGTTGAGTTCTTCTTGCATAGCAAGAATCCAGCTTTCATCCTCAAGAGCTTCTTCAATGCATTTTGGCTATATTTCTAACATAAAGGCCACATTTTTTGATTCTCTTAAAGTGGATCTAGATTTTAATCCTTATGAAGGATTTCTAATAATAAGATCCTTAGGATGATGAGTTTTGAACTTCCAGTCCCTTTTGAGATCATCATGAAGATCTTGACTTGTCTGTTGACTTGTCTGCTTACTTGTCTGCTCCACTTGTCTGTCTGGCTCAATCACAGGTTCTGTCTTGGTCAGATCAGGTTGTTGACTTTCTGATTTGTTTATATCAAGACCTGCAAGATCGTCTTCTAGATCTGATAGTTCCTTATCAGTCTTTAAACCATCATTGAACTTAACATGAACAGATTCTTCAATAACAAAAGTTATGGAATTGTAAATTCTAAATACTTTAGACATTTAAGAATATCCTACAAAAATACCTTTGTCTACTTTGGAATCAAACTTTCCAAGTTGACCCTTAGTATTTAGAATGAAACATTCACAACCAAATGCATGAAAATAAGATATGTTGTGGCTTTTACCTTTCCACAATTCATAAGGTGTCTTCTTTAGAAAAAACCTAATAAGTATTTTGTTTTGTACATAACATGCAGTGTTTACTGCTCCTGCCCAGAAGTACTTAGGGAGATTATTCTCATTGAGCATAGATTTAGCCATCTCTTGTAGAGATCTGTTTTTTCTCTCAACCACTCCATTTTGTTGTGGAGTTCTAGGTGCAGAGAAATTATGAGAGATCCCATTCTCCTAACAGAACTGTCTTAACTGCCTATTTTCAAATTCTCCCCCATGGTCACTTATAAGGGTAAAGATACAGAAACCCTGTTCATTTTGTACTCTTTTACAGAATACTAAGAAAGCCTTAAAAGACTCATCCTTGTGGGTTAAGAAGAGTACCCATGTAAATCTAGAGTAGTCATCAACTATGACAAATCCATATTTTCTTTCAGCCAAGCTAGCAACACTAACTGGTCTAAACAGATCCATGTGTAGCAACTTAAGAGGTCTAGAGGTTGATACTTGGTTTTTAGATTTGAAACTTGATTTTATCTGTTTACTTCTATGACATGCATCACACAAGACATCTTTCTAATATCAGGCAATCCTTTCACAAGGTTATCCTTTTTCAGTTTAGAACTTAGTTTCATACTAGCATGTCCTAGTTTCTTATGTCATAACCATCTTTCATCCTTTTTAGACATCAGACAGGTGACACTTTGATTTGAGATATCAGTCAGTTCAATCTTATACAGATTTTGTTGCCTTTTAGCTGAAAAGAGGGTTTTGTCACTACAGTCTTTAACTATGCATAAATCCTTGGTAAAGGAGAAATCAAATCCACTATTACATAATTGACTTATGCTAAGCAAATTGTATCTTAATCCTTCAACCATAAGAACATTAGATATAGAGGGAAGATGGGGTTTACCACCAATAGTACCAATGCCTATAACCTTCCCTTTCTGATTGCCTCCAAAGGCAACATATCCTCCTTTCTTAAGTTGGAGGTCTAGGAACATAGACCTTTCTCCTGTCATGTGTCGTGAGTAACCACTATCCAAGTACCAGCAGTGATGTTTTCTTTGTCCTATTAAGGACATCTACAACAGAAATTATTTGATCTTTAGGCACCCATAGTTTTCTAGGTCATTTTCTGTTAGTTCTAGGAGTCTGTGAAGACTTCCTTCTCTTCTCATGAATACACTTAGACATAACATGTCCAGTTTTTCCACAGAAGTTACAGACATGTATGGATTTAATTATTGTTGACTTAACATATACTTTAGAAGTTTTAATTGATACTTTATGATGTGTCTAATAGATATATTCAATACACTCTTAAATATTAAAATAAAAACATATATATCAAAATTTCAGTGATATCAGTATTAATGTATAATACTTTAATCTTTCATTTGTTTCCAAAAATACAATGTTAACGTGATAAAAACAAAAAAAACAATGTTAACGTAAAAGTTTTGATTCTTAAAACACCGTTTTGGTCACGGGACTTACGATAATCAGCAACATTGATTCTTTCCGCAAATTAAAATATCTGAATCGAGCTAGAGGGACCGACAAAGACATTGACAGCAGCCTAGGCCTTACCATGTGGAATTGAATTACTGATAGATCTGCGTTCTATCTAATTTCTATATCTATTCGTGTGAACTGTGTTGCTTTGTTTTGTGTTGTGCCTCAACTGAAATCAAACTCGAACTCAGTCATTCAAAGTCAACGTCAATCTTTATGCTAACGTGCACCCCAATCCAACTCTTAATTCCTCTTTGATTTTTATAATTTACTTACCAAAGCAGCACTCTCACGCCCCAACCATGTTTTGATCACTCTTGATGTTTCTACTTTTTGTTCTTTCCTCTTCCACATCCACACGGATTGGAGCGTCACCAGAAAAAGTTACCCTTTTATTTAATTTATTTATTTACTTTGTAGAAGGGGAAAAGGTGACACATTTATTTAAATAACGGTAATTTGTAATTGAGTGGTAGTTAAAACAAAGACCAAATAGACTATCCAGGAGAAAAAAAATTCATGTGGGGGTTCTGGTAAGTCAAAAAATTTCAAGATCACTTTCCTTCCGAGGAGCTAGGAGGACCCAGAAGCGTTTAGAGAAAGGTAAGATTCAATTTCTGAGTTCCCATCTGAGACTTTGATGTAAATTTTGGAACTTTGTCTTTGCATCCTAGCTGGAAATGGGTAAAAGTATGCTTGTTTTGCTTCATGATTTGTATAGAATTTCGAGTTTTGGAATGGTAAAGTTTGGAGCTTTATTGAGGATATTCAATTGGGTGGGGGTTGGTCTTGGGGATCCTAGATTCTGATTCGATGTAAGCTGGATGTACAGTAAAATTGTGGTGAGGTCTGTTTGGATGTTAAATTTAATGGTTTTTGGTAGTTTATCTGTCAATGTTTGATTCTAAGGATTGCTGGTGGCTGTTGAATCTGTTAGAAAATTCAGAATTTCATGATTCATATCGTTTCTGTTTTTAATTGCCTTTCTGTTTGAAGAAACTAATGCATTTTGATATGAACTCCAAAAGAATTTAGCTATTTTAGTAATAAGTTGTGCGTGTCTAAAGTGTGAAGAGGAAACATTACATATGATGCCTATTTACATTTGGTGAGGGAGAAAGATGGAAGTTTTCTTTCCAGTGTTTTTGTTGGTGATAAGATGTTGATGAATAACAATATAGGTAGGCGATGCCAATAGTGAGTTTTCTAAAAAGGACTTGGACTTCCAAATTCTTGAGGTGTCTCAATAGTTTGCTTCTTTCCATATGTTTCTTGAGTTCTGCAATGTCAGGAAATGGGGGGAAATGTGAGGGAATTAATGTAAGGATAGAATATTACCTGTGAGATTTTGAAATTGATATGAAAGGAAATAGTGGATGAAAGCAAAGTGTAAATGAACACAATAAGTTAATTGATCCTCAAAAAAAATAACTAACCTTATACTATAAAAAATTAAAGATCAACCAGGGGCCAGTACCATCTGGTATTGCCTTTTAGTTGCATTTCTTCAGTTCCGTACTCTTTTTCTATACACCAGGAATCTTATGCTCTTTTACTCTTTTACCTTTTCCATGGATACTGCCAAGCAAAGAGCATACAACTACCTGTTTTCCTTTATTGAATCCTAAATAGTAAATAGAATGATAGAAAGTTATTATACTGGAGAATATATTTGTCTTCCCTCCCTCCGCCCCGAGCCTTTTCTATGAATGATTAAATCATACTGGAAGAGCTGTCTAAGCCTATGAAGTATTCATCCATGCAGAGGGTCTATAGCCTCGATAATTACCAAATGAATGTGCATTGAGGCTAGGCATTGACCTGATTCAACAGTTGAATTGTACACTGTTTATCCAGTTTAATGATGTGTTTTAATACCTAAAATGTGTCTATTTACCTGAAATTTCATTTCTACCTTATTTTCAGGACTGGCTGCTGATTGCTTAACCAAGAGATACAGGTTGGTAATGGATGAATTTGCTGATGAAGTTCAAGGTGGGTTTTATGCTGCAGATGCAGCTTTTGGCAAACTCTGCTCACTTGAGGCTGAGGGATTCTCAACTAAAGAAAATGACATGCAAGAGCTAGAGATGTCCCAGCAAGCTTTAACAGAAATAGACTTTCGCTTAGCCTATTTTTCTGAGAAGCTGGTGAACTTGCATGTACTTTATATTTATCTGTTGGCCCAGGAAAGTGATCTTGAAGCAATGGATTCAAAGAATAACCGCATCTTGACAAACTTCTTTGAGAAGGCGATGTCATTTGATCTATTGTCTGGCATTTTAGACTCTGAGGTAAGAGAGCTGGACAATTTCATGGACACTATCCAAGAAGAAATTGTTGATGCCCGTCATAAAATATTTTCATGCAGACACTTGACTGAGGTTTTCTTTATGATGGAAGAAAAATTGCATGACTCTGAAGAGTCTGTGAAGCAGTTTCAGCAGCAGTTAATGGAGTTGAAGATGCAGTCATCCCAGTTGCAGACAACCCTTGTGGCTTTTCAACACGAGAACTGTAAGTTGAAGTTTTTACTAAACTATTTATGATCAGGATTTTCATGCTTTGGATGACTGTTTACTTTCTTAGTCATCCATGTAAACAGGGGAAATGGGGAAGGCCTTGAATTTATCAGAAAATGGTCAACTGACAGATATGAAAGCAAAATCCAATGAGCAGATGGTCGAACAACGAAGATATATTCTACGAATGCTTGAGAAGTCCCTTGCAAGGGAGCTAGAACTTGAGAAGAAATTATCAGAGTTGAGAAAAAATGAAGAGTTAAAGTTGAAACTTCACTACACAGAACAAGTGGCACTTCGTATGGAAGAAGCAGCAGAAGTTGTTTGGGAAAGATTTCTAGAGGCAGACAATGCTGCGGAGGTGCTAATGGGAATTTCTAAAGGTCTAATGGGACGCCTCCAAGTAACTGAGTTCAACCTCAATGGTTCTATTCAACGAGAAAATGAACTGAAATCAAAAGTTCAAAACTTAATAGAACAACTCAAGGCTAAAGATGCTTCTTTAGAGAAGCTTGAGAGATGTAATGTTGAGAATATTAAGGAAAATTCGGCTGAAATGTTGGCTTTGAGGGAAAAGGTGCTATTTCTTTCAGAAGAACGAAAAGATTTTGAGCTTCGGATAAATGCTGTGATTGCAGAGAATGAAGCTTGTCAAGAACATCTTATTGAAATGGAAAATTTTGTTGAGTCTCTGAAAGAAAGTATTGACATAGCAGAAAATAGGGCTGAGAGTGCAGAAGCAAAGGTTACACAGTTAACTGAGACCAACGTGGAACTTACTGAAGAGCTGAATTTTCTTAAAGGGAGTGCTAGTACTGTAGAGAAAAAGGTTGGTTCACTTGAGAAACAAGCAAGGGAATTAGATCTTCAACTACAGAATGCAAAGGCATCTTCTGAAGCAAGTCAAGAACAGCAGAATATGTTATACTCAGCAATATGGGATATGGAAACATTAATTGAAGAGCTAAAATCAAAGGTTTCAAAAGCTGAAAGTAAGAAAGAAAGTGCAGAAGAGCAATGCATTATGTTATCTGAAACTAACTTAGAACTTAATAAAGAATTGGATCTCCTGAGGTCCAGAATGATCAGCCTGAAAACGTCTTTGGATCAAGCTAGCAACGCAAAATTATCAAGTGCAAAAGAAATTAATACCAGAACCAAGTTTATCATGGATATGGTAATGCGACTAGCCACTGAAAGGGAGCGCATTAATAAACAGGTATAACTTTCTAACTGAATTTGAATTCAATTTACAATTTTTTTTTTAGAAAACTAGTACTTTGGTCCTTGAAAGATACATGTTTACTCAATTGAGAACCCTAAAGTTTAGTTTTATCAAATGAGTTATTCATTGTTTTAATTTATCTCAATTTGGTCCTATTGTGCATATTTCATGCAATTTTTGTTCACCTTAGATGTGTATGGTAGGATCAAATTGAAATGAATTAAAATATTCAAGGACTCAAGTGATGAGATTATACTTTGAAGGATCAAATTGAGAAGAGTGCATATTTTGATGACCAAAATAGTAGTTTTCTGTCCATTTTTTATTATTTTAAGTGTATTAAAGAAATATGTTTATGAAGGTTCTCCTCAGTGTCACCTGAATCGGAATATCCAATCTACATCTATATTAGTTAATGAATATTGGATACTTATACTAAATGAAACTAGTGATAGTGGACTTAAAGGCAGCCGTTTGTTCCAAATTCCAAAGTAGTGATACTAAACGAAACGAATTGCTGCATTTCCTTGGGAGTTGGATACCCCAAAGTAACATGATAATTTTCAGGTTATCCAAATTACTGGTTTTTGTTTTTGTTTTTTTTTTTAAAAGTTAGGGATAGATTATTCAATTGTGGCCGAACTATGATATGCTAGCAGGACATTATGATTCATACCACTGTTCTGCTTGCAGTTAGATGCTTTGAAAAAGGAAAATAGAAGTTTGGTAGAAAAGTTAAAGGATACTAAAGTTGGTACCCCTCTAGATGCATGCAACAATGGACTAAATAACAAAAATGAAGATCAAGCTTCCAACATTGACTCTAGCAATGGTAGCTGTACAAAGTCATCAGACGAAGAAGGAACAGATCCCTTTAATAAAACCTTTCAGGCAGGTACTTTTCTTGTCTGCCTAATCTTTTTCACCATTTGATGTGCATATATAATGTAGATAGGTGAACGCTCGATGTTGAATTTAATGGTTCTCGCAATCATGCTGCCCATGGGGCAAATGTTTATATTTATTATTACATAAATAGTGTTTTGACAAGCATTTACATACATGTCAACCAAGGATTTTATTTTACTTTTATTCAGAGAATAAAATGGAAATAAAAAAGTATTAAAACCTCAAATAACTATCTCGCTAATAGCATAATGGCACATCTCATGAGGACATTGTTATTTACAACTAACTAGCGACATATAAGTGTCCAAGCTTTTGAGAGCTCTTCTTCTAGTGAATTATTATTCAACTCACTTTCACGTGCATATCGGAAACTCTTAGTCGTCAAGACGAAACTTATCAGACAATGATATACGGAAGCCTTTGAGGGCTCTTTTGTATCTGTGATGAAAAAATTTAGAAATAAATTTATCCTTGTTGAATCCCTTCAAAGTAACTATAAGATAAACAATTAGCTCATACCTGGTTTACCATACACGGATAGAATTGTTGAATACATGTAAACTGTCTATGTTTCTATGGTTTTCGGTAAAGATTTTTTAAGAAAGAACTTGAAAGGATGAATAAAAGACTCAGTGAAGCTAACATAAGGCTCTGACCTCCCTGCTTCTTATGGTAGATTTTGTCCCTCGTTGTGTTTCATTCGAATCAACTATTTGCTTTACTATCATAGGTCTTGTTAACCAATGCTCTTAGCACACTCGTTAAGGAATCGAGAAAAGACAAGGCTTATTTAGAAAACTAGAAACTCCACTTCCTAATACATTAAGTACATCACTTCGCCATAAAAACTTGGCTTTTTTAATTCCTTAATTACTGGTTACCATTTCCCTACTATTATCAGGCATATATAAATGTTTGTATTAACAATGGACTTCACATTTTACTGTCATTCATCTTTCCTTTGTCTCTATAATATTATTGCCCTCTCTTCCTTTATACACAGATGGCATGACAGTCTAAAAGGTTTTATAAGTGGTGGCTTGCTAACCTACTGAGCTTATTTTCTATTCTTTCTTCCAAAACTCTTTTCCGTCTTCCATGCTATAGTGAGTCAGAACATGAACATAAGAAAAATTATTTTTAGAATTTGAAAGTATATCGGAATTACTAACAATTCTAATTAGGAGTGAAGCAAAATCTGCAACATGAATCAATAACCAATTGGTTTCTTTGAATCATATATTTTCTCCAGTAATTCTAATGCCTATCCTGGATGAATTTTTATGTATTTCTGTGGAGACATTACAAATTAGAGAATTTATTTTATGTCACTCTGGAAAATAGAAATACAGGACTTGCATTGATAGATTAAAAAGCCATTTTTGAGGTCCACATTTTTATATTCCTTAGTGATGTTTTTCCTTAGATCTTAAACCTTCCCTCTTATTTGGTTTCTATAACTAGGTGGTTGAACCATCAGAAGGTGGAAGCTCTGAAACTCAACTAGGATCATCTATTTCAGCAAGTTACAAGTCTTCAAATTGGAGGAACTTGACATTTTTTTCGGTTGCAATGATTGTCCCACTGGTTTCTGTGTTAGCCTTGTGCTTGTTTGACAAAGAAACGCTTTCCTTCCTTAGAGCTTTTGATGCCTAAGTTATGACACAGAATTTAGAAAATTTTCTGTTTGTGCAGTTGTGCTTCAAGTCCTTTAGCTTCTGTATTGTGTATTCATGTATTTATTTGTGATTCTAGAGTGGGTGTAAATTGTAATTCAATATGACTGTTAAATTGTAGAGTGTAGATTAGACTATTATGAGTGCTTAACAGATCAAGTTTGTGTTTAATAAAGGTGTAAGTGATAAAGATATATGATTGAGATATATGCATTAATCGTGGAAAAGGGGTAAAAGGAGAAATATCTCTAAGGCCCTGTTTGCGAGTTGGGAGGGGAGGGGAGGGGGAAGAGGGGGGGAGGGCGTAGAGAGTGTATCCCTCTCCTTGTTTGGGAGTGAAATGAAAATAGTAGGTTGACGAGGAGAATGGGGGATTAATTAAAATACCCCAAAACATTTCCCTCCAATTAATTGAACTCACAAACAAGAGGGGGGAGAAAATTAATCTCTTATTTCCTTCCCTTCACCTCCAAAAAACAACTCACAAACATAGCCTAAGAGAAGTTTGATAGTGCATTAAGTTTTTGAAAGTATAAAATAAAGATATGTGGGAGTTATCAAATTCAAGTAGAATCTGTAACATTCATGAGGGACCTAAGGTTTTAGCAGGATGTAATAATGCCATTCATGAGGTTTCACCTAAGTTGAGTATTGTATTTGAAATGATCAGACAAGATTTTGAGGAACCCAGATTTGAACCTACATGGGATCTATTTATTGCCACTATGTTTGATTCCATGTCCATCCTCCTAGAATCACGTCCTTGGTATCATTCTTTTATATTTGTTTGCTTCTAACATGAAAGCTACAAATCCTTCACTTCTTAAAAATTACGTCCTCGTTAACCTAGATGTGTCACTAAACACACGCTTAATAAACAATCTATTTCAATATATGCATGAAAATTTTCATTTTGAGCTTCCTTAGATTAATTTGGATCTTCTTACGTAAATAATAAAATATGACAACATTAACATTTGAAATGTAATTAAAAATTGCCATTTCCTCTCTTCAGCACTAGTTTGATTCCCCGTACGTTGCAGAGATATGTTTTCCATTCTCTCGCCTGGAAGCTTGTCTATGCTTTCTTCCTTTTTCTCTGGCAAAAGTGTGGCTTCCGCCCAGTGGTAGTTCCACGTAGAATTCAAGATGTGCAAATGCATCCTCTAAGTTTTATAAAGTTACCATTAATACCTGGTGTTTTTTCTTTCTAATTTCATATCTTTACACCCATTGCTACTACCTTGCTCTTTCTTTCTTTACATTAAGTGTCAGCACCCAATTCATTTTCAAACAAAACAAAGTCCAAATAGTGAGCATAAGTGCATAATGATAACCCTCTTATCTCTCTCATTCTCACAATCTCCAACCGATGACCAGCCATTCCACCATCCGGCAACCATCTCTGGTCGTCCAAGTTTCCTTTCCAGCAACCGGCCACTTCTTCTCTCTCTCATCTCTCCCATCAACTCTCCCTCTCACCCATTCGACCACTACTGCCATTCAACCGCCACCAGACCTCCGCGAGCAGCCTCCAGCAGCGCACTAGTCGCACCACACCGTTCCCTCTTTCTCATTCCATTGTTAGGGACCTCCATTGTTAGGGTTTGTAAAAGTTTGAAATTTGGAGTTTTGGTACATAGGTATAATTCTATCAAATTGGTTGATTGATTATGTAATTAGGATAATGAGTAACATGTTTGTGAAGTCAATTTTATGAAATTTTTCCTTGCCTCCACTGACTTAGGGTCCTGAATCCACCACTACTTATGCCTATATGCGAGCAGGTTAGGTATCGGATTGGTATTATGATTCCACCACTCATTAATTACTTAAAAAATCATTCAAATAATTTAATATAAATTAACAATATAGGCTTTTTGGTGTTTTTGATACACCGCCACAATTTGAAGGATTAAGACAAATCTTGTGATTGATTTTATCATCCCTAATTATATCCATTACATGAAACATAATAGTTCTCTCATAATAAATTTTGTGTGATTCATTTTGATAGTCTCTCTATACTTCAATGATACACGTCTTATTTTCTACAATCATCAACATTTTTTAATTTTTTTATTGTTGTCACATTTGCATATGAATTATTTGTAATGATTTATTACTACTATTATTTTTTAATCTGCATTTTTATATCAATAAATAATAGTTAAATACATATTATAATTTTAAAAACCGTACATTTTTATGGCAAAAGTTTTTTTTTATTGTTGATAAAAAAAATGGAATAAATTTCATAATAACTGTTTTTATGAGGAAAAAAAGTTATTTTTAGATAAACTATAAATTTGAAGTTTATTTTTTAAAAAAATTAGATTCCTTTCAAATCAATAACATTGTTCTCTTTTCACTCCGGTAAAACTAACTTCCGAATAATTTTTTTTTGTCAACAAATAAATATTATTTAATTGTATAAATAACTCCATACACTTTATTATAATTTATTATATGAAAGTAAAATCAAATCAAATAAATTATCTTTTTTTTGAATGATCAAATAAATTATTTAAAAATCATTTTTTAATCACATTTCATAAAAGTGATTCCAATCCGAATACACGCTAACTAATATCTAATATCTAATTAAAAAAAATTCTTAACTCCAAAAAATATAATAAAAAAATTCTAGCGATTTTTTTAAAAAAGAATATATAGCAAAGGAACCCTAATTGTAACCCCGAGCAGCTTCTATAAAATGACACTGGCTCATTGCAAAATGTGATAATGAATGTGTAGCCGCATCTCTGTACCTTTTTGTTTCCTTTTATTTTCTTATAACGAATTTTGATATTAGAATTGATTGCAACATATGCATCACGTAGCCCCTTGCAATCCTCAAGTGTAGTTGCAAGGAAATTACGAGATAAGGTTGTCAAGGTGCAAAATTCAGTCTCGGCAACTAAAATTTCATGCTTTTGGGCGACGAACCCAGAATTTCTCTCGCCCAATTTGCATTTTTTTTGGGTTGCCAAATTATCTCAATTGATTTGCTATATAGTATTGTTTAATATTTTTTCTGTTAAATGATTGATACCTTTTAATGAGCAAAGCAAAATGATGAAATCATTTTCTGTCTGAAACTGATGTGGATCTCTTCTGTTTAATACAGGTCTTCAAAGTTCTCTGATTGCTTTGCTCTCTGTCTTGTTCTACTTAGGTTGTTTGGTGAAATTGGTTCTCATAATTTGTTTTTCCACTTTGCACTGTTTTCTGCAATTTTCTGGTTGAATAAGTACATGCCTGGAGATTTGGAGGGTTGTTGCTTATTATCCGGCTTTTTGTCCTTTTTTTGTTCCCTGTGATTGTGTTCTTGATATCCAATAAGCACTAGTTTTACTTTTGAAACTGCATGTTTAGATTTGTTCCAGCTAGTGTCCTTTTAGCAATAGATACGGAAAAAAAAAAAGTGAAGTGAACACTTAAACCTGGTATTTTGCTGAAAGCAGAGCAAAGTGATGAGATATTAATATCTGAAATGTCATGTGGAATCCTTATTTCAAATGGTCTTCAAAGTTCTCTGATTGCTTTGCTAGTGTTGCTATTAGGTTATACAGTTTTCCCTCTATTCCCTATTGGCCATTTTCCCAAACAGGTTATACAGTTTAGGTAAGCCAAAGTTTATTCTTGGTTACTTTTATGAACAGCTTGAGCTCCTTGGTAAAATCAATTAATTATGTTAGATATTCAACTAAAAAGATGGTACATTTGATGTTTACACCTTCCCTTGATAAATGGATTAGGACAGAGATATGGTGTTGACACTACTTTGCACCTACAACTAATTACAAGTCGCTTGAAAAGTTAATCACCTTAAAAAAGTTGTCATTTGCTGTTTGGCTTAATGTGTCACTAGCTATTCTGTATGTATAATAATACACAAGCACCAAAATTCTTAATCTGATTTGTATTAATTTTTCAGATTATACGAGCATGGTGCAACAAAAATATCATTACCCTGCTTCTTCCTAGCTTCATATGTCTTTGTAAAATGACAGGTGAAGCAGAACCGGGGCTGTACATATAGGATTGCAGTTCATCTTTCTAATTGTTATTGGGTTAAATATATTTTTAGTCCCTATAAAATGAGTGAATTTTGGTTTTGGTCCCTGAAATTACTTTGGTTTTCATCCTTCTAAATTATGAAATTTCTAATTTTGGTCCTCGTAAAATGAACAAATTTAGGTTTTGATTATTGTAAAACATTTTTCTTTGGTTTTAATTCCTCTAAAATTTGATATAACTAATTTTAGTCCTTAGCATTCATTTTTGGATAGATAAATAGGATTCATTTTAGGGTTCAAAGATAATTTTAGGGGAATCACATGCTAACATGACACTACTAATGTTATTGGGTGTCACTTGGGATGATTGCATGACTTTATAAGTAGTTAATGGGTGTCATATGACAGTAGGGATCAAAATTAGTGATTTCATATCCTGGAGTGATGAAAAACAAAGAAATTTTTTTAGAGGGACCAAAACCCAAATCTGTTTATTTCTTAGGGATCAAAAACATATTTAATCAAATTGTTATTGAACATGCTGCCAAATGTGTGTCAACATTGGTAGGAAGCAGCACGCTTGTTAGGTTAATTGTAATATTTGAAATTGTTTATTTTAGTAATTTTGTTAACCATTGTTGTTCATGTCACCTTTTGCTCTGAAAATTAACAAATCACCCTACAAAAACATTGGTCTGATTAGGTCTTCTTCGAACTCATATTTTGACTTATTCATGGCATTAGTTACCATTTGAGCTTTCTATCATGCACCTAGATAAAATGGTGATGGATACTCCACCAATGTTACTGGTTATTACATGCAAGTCTTATTGAGTCTCCAGTCCCTAAGAAATTGTTTGCATTTTAGTCCTGGGAAACTTTTCATCTGCTCCAACATCTTGGTGTTGAAATTCTGGCAAGATTGTGCTGGAAAGAACCCGAGGATGATGCCAGTACAATCAACGGCAGCAGAGGTGAAGTCAGCTGATTGGAGTCGATGCCTTTGCCATGTATTTTTATCTCCCGGTGTATTTTGAGCTGTACTCACATGTCATCTTTGTGTAGATAGTTTTGTAGTTCATAAAATACGTAATGTTTCGCGTCATGTTGATGTTTCTGCGTGTTCAATTACTGAATGATATTATTTGGGGGTAGCAAAAAGATATGGAAATTTCAACCTTGTAATGTAATTAAGATTCTGCAAAGAGTTCATATATCTCATAACTGTTTGAGAAAATTATAAATTCTTCAACTCCCTCGTACATGTGGGAAGATTTGTACGAGAATATTACATTTCTTTCGGAGGTTGCAAAGGATATTATTTTAGGCAGTATTTGTTGGAATCGAAGTGCTCAATTTGCATCATGTAATTTCGAGCTTGTATTGGATTCGGGAGGTGGAATCTAAAGAATAAGAACTTGAATTAGACTTTTCTAAATTGAGTTCAAGTATTAAATCAATAAAGTAAGAGTATATTGAGATCTAAATTCATTTTAATTATTCAAGCTTCTTGCATCAAAATCTTCACTGCTTTACCGTCGCTATTTCAACATTTGTCATTGGACCTTATTTTGCATACATTCTGATTTATATAACTACAAAATTGTTTGGTGGATTGGGTGATCCAGTGTGTCTCTTTTGTTAGATATTCGGTATTTGTTAATAGTGAGTTAGTTGGCCCCATTATTTCATGCTACCTTCGACAGGGAGATCTTTTATCCCCTTATCTCTTTATTATTTATGCCGAGAGTCTAACTTCTTTGATTAGGCGGGTTGAAGACCGTGGTGACTTGCATGGAGTGATAATTTGTAGAGGTGCTCCTATTGTCTCTCATCTTTTATTCGTGGTTGACAGTTTCTTTTTTCTTAGAGCTAATAAGAGGGAAGTTAGGGTGATGAGGAATGTTATTTCTGATTTTGAGAAGGCTTCAATCAACCTCGAGAAATCAGAGGTGGTCTTTAGCAGAAATATGGATAGTGATGCCCGTACTGCTCTCTCTAGTCTATTGAGCGTCCAACAATGCTTGGGTCAATTGGTAAATATCTAGGGCTGCCTTCAATGATTGGTAGAAGGAGGAAAGCCACTTTTTCTTATCTTAAAGATTGCATATGGCAAAAAATTAATTTTTGGAGTGGTAGACTTTTATGGAAGGTTGGTAATGAGGTGCTCATAAAGTCTGTTCTTCGGGCCATTCCTGTAACACGCTGATTTTCGTATATACTGTATTACCGGTAAAGATATATTTATTTATATTTTTATCTAAGACCTAGAAAATGATTTTGGAGAAAATAAAATCATATCTAGAACCTACTCTATGGTAGGAAGCTCTGGTTAAAATTTGGGTTTAAAATTCAGACGGAAACCGATCTGTGTTTTTATTGACAGTATAATTTTATACCGGCAGAAAACCCTAATTTGACTCGAAACTGAAAAAATTGTAGATTTTTATATTATGTCCGTTTTCCAAAGTTTTGCCCAAAAATAAAATATTGGATTTTATTAGGGAGAATTTTGGAGAAAAACAGACGAAAACCCTAATCGGGTAAACGACGGCCGAGATATGAAGGCCGAGGTGATGTAAGTGATTGATGGGACAAGCATTAAGTGTGAGGGGACAAACATTTATGACGCATTTATGGCGATTCCTAAATATCTAGATATTTTTTAAGGTAGAAAGAGCAAAATGCCCCTAAACTTTCATGGTCATTAGCAAGACACATCTCTTCACCCTCAACCACTCATTTTACATGGTTGTAAATCTCCCACACCTCCCCAATTTCGTGCAGCCACATCCACTAAACCAAACCCATTTCATTTTGCTTTCATTTCATCATCTTCTTCTCAAAAACCGTAATCGGGTAAACAACAGAATTGGATACGGATGCGCAGAGATACACCGGGAGACAGAACGGCGAGTCATCCATGATGGCTCATAGGGAATGAGTTACCATGGTGAGTCATGGTGGTGACTCATCTTCATCATAAATGCAAACCCTAAAGTATCTAAATATTTATATAGTAACCTAACCTATCGTAGTTAAACTTCAACCATGGTCAAGACCAAGACATCATCAAATTGGTTTCTTCTTCCTCATTGTGGTGCACAACCAGTCACACCCTTCAAATACCTATCCACCACACATTTCATTCCTAGCCATGATGATTACTAAGACTAGCTAGCTTAAAATACTATATTTCTAACTCAACCTAGCTTAATTAAAATTAACTATGGTTATTAAGGACACATCTCCTTTCCCTTAATCACTCAATTTACTTGGATGAAAACACCTCCACACCTAGCCAATTTCGTGGGTGCCTTCTCTCTTCTTCATCACTTCATTCATTCTTTTCATCAAAATTCTCTATAAGTCATTTCTCTCAAAAACCTAAGACTCCACGATGACAAAGCTTGCATCTTGGATCATTCTTTTCTTCATTTAAATGGATGATACTCTTCCTCATCACCTTATCTCTCTTTATCTCCCACTACTTCTGATTAGAGGAGAAGAATTGAGAGAGAATCCTCAATAGTTACAAGAAGCCTTTGTTGGAAGCTTTGAAACCTAGTTGGAGCAGTCGCAGTGAGAGAGTCACCAAACACTCTTCACCCGTTGGATCGTTCTCAATTTTAGAAGAAGGTTCAAGACTTGTGGTTATTCATATCCAACGGTCATAATTGCGACATAATCTCCATAGAATGAGATATTCAGTTCGGACAGTGGACTGAAAGGACGAGAAACTCAACCCGGATACCATCTAACCTGTCACCATAGAATTGCGATATGAGATTTGTTAACCATTGGATCGGTATGAAACTTTGAGAGAAGGTTTAGGAAGGATATTTATTAATTGTCATCGTTCATTTTTGTAAATAAAGCTGTGGCCAGAGAAATGGAGCTCGAACAGTAGCTCAATTTTGGTAGCTTTTCCCTAGGATTCATGAGTTTATTTTGAATCCGATTTCCCCTAAGTTCAGCCGTTATTCTCGTAAGTTTTTCCATCGATTTTGTCTCCTGATTCAAATATATTTAATTATTTGAAACCCTATTGTTCATTCGGTTAATATTTGGTGTTTCGGGTGAATTGTGATACTCGTACGTGTAATCGGGACGGAAAGCGGAACAATGGATGTTGTTGGACATCGTGATGAGGTTCGTGCCAGTAGCATGGATGCATTCGGAGATTGTAGGGGAAAGCATGCATGTCAATCAGATGGGAGAAATAATCATCATGTCATCGGAATGAATAAGTAGTATATATTATAATAATGGTGTAGGGCGACCTAAACCCTACTAGTGGTCGAGTAATCGACAAGACCAAAATAACATTGGCGACTATCCCGCAGTACCAATGATGATTTGAGGATTGTAGGTGTATCGCCATTAGGATACATTTTAGAATATTTGAGGATGTCTGGTTTTATTATTATTGAACCGTTTGTGATTGGCTTATTGTGGTAAATTGCTTTATGTGATGTTTTGTGTTATCTGAATATTTTATGATTATTGTATTATGTATGATCTGCCTAGTTTGATAACAACATGCTTAGTTGGTTGTTATGCAAGGATATGTGTTATTCAGGAGATATTTCTGTGGGTGAGAGTGTGATATATGACTTAGAGGTGCCTAGCCTAATAAACTGTGAGTGTTATGTGATGAGCCATATGATGAGATAGGAGCGGAGATATGATTTGAGAGTGTGATGAAAGGTTGAGGCACTAGGTGATAATTTGGTACAAGTCAGTGAGATTCATATATATGCATTGTTGTTCATAGCCGTGTGAATGGAACACACGAGGTCAGGATATCCTATTATGAATATCGGATATTGCGGGTGAGTACCCTACGGATGTTGATGCCGAGGTAGACTACTGTAATACTCTTCAATCCTGGACACGTTGCGCTGAGTATTCTATCTGGGATAGAAATACTACGAAGTTTGGCACGACTGCATACGAAGTTTGGCACTACTGCATACGAAATTTGGCACTACTGCATACGTATTTTGGAACTACTGTATACGAAGTTTGGCACTACTGCATACGATGTTTGGTACTACTGCATATTGAGCTATTTCCAATGGGGGAATTGTGTCGTACCGAGTTTCTGGCACTAAGTTCTTGGCACCGCACCTTCTGGACTACTGACTAACGTGACAAGAATAGAGATGGCCAAGTTAGCATAAAGGTTTAGTTGCATGAGATTAAGGGTAGAGGATGATATCGTAATTTGAGGATGATTGGTAGTTATCTGTGATGCGTGTCTGTGACTGTTATTAGATTATATGTTATGATTCTTTTCTTCTTATGATGATATAAATGTTTCTTATCCACTACAAAAAAAAGGCCATTTAGCGACCGAAAATAGTGACCGAATTTTTTGGTTGCTTTTTGCGACCGAAATAGCGACCGATTTCAAGATCTACATGAAACACTTGTTAGAGTTGAATCTGCGACCGAAATAGCGACCGAAATAGAGCGTAGCAGAGATACATCGATCGCTACTTGGCCGCTAAACAAAGGAAAGTAAAAGTCAGAAATGTATGAATTTTTAGCGACCGAAATGGCGACCGAATTAAATGTAACGGTCAAACTGTATTTAGATTAGAGACCGATTTAGAAATCCGTCGCTAAGTCTATGAATTCATACTTTAAAATTTATTATATTTGCGACCGATATTAATTCGGTCGCTAAATGGCGCGTTAGAAAAATAAAATTGCACGTGTTAGCGACCGAAATTTAAATCGGTCGCTAAAATTACAAATTCAAATTAAAACTAACCATATTAGCGACCGAATTAGCGACCGAATTAATTCGGTCGCTAAAACTGAAATCCCTAAATTCGACAGAACCTCCTTCTTCCTCATTTTTTCCGTCGCGTTTCTCTATTCCAGTCACTGTTTCTCTCTTCTACGGCGCGCGCTCCGGCCACCTCAACACCCCAAGACACCTCCGGTCACCACCGTCATCTCCCCTCTGCTCAGGTAAGCTCTCCTCTACTCCATCTCTCTGTCTCTGTTTCTCTTTCATATATCTCTCTCTGTCTCACTGTCTCTCTTTCATTGTCACATTTTCCCTCTCTCTCTCTCATTGTCT
The DNA here is from genome assembly GCA_030762895.1 of Sophora flavescens. NCBI lineage: Eukaryota > Viridiplantae > Streptophyta > Magnoliopsida > Fabales > Fabaceae > Sophora > Sophora flavescens. Next base: position 120,584,269 of record CM061065.1, read on the forward strand.
CACTATGTCACCGCCTATCATTTCCCCCTCATTTCAGGGCTCATTCTGGTCACATTGCTCACACCACCACCACCACAACACCCTCCCTCACACTGACCGAGGTAATTGCTTCTCTCGTTGTCTTTCTCTACATTGTTGTTTCTGTTGTGTGTTGTGTGTACATTGGTGTTGTGTGTGTGTTTGTTGTGTTGTGTGTGTGTGTGTTGTGAGTGTGTGTTTGTTGTGTGTTCTGTGTACCAAAGTTTGTGTGTTCAATTGGATTGTAAGCATAGGGTAGGTGTGTCTCACCGTGTTTGATGTGTGTGTGTTTGATGTGTATTGTGCATTTGGGGTGCTCTGTGTGTGTGTCTGTTTGGGATGTTTGTGTGTGTGTGTGTGTGTGTGTGTGTGTGCGCATAGATGTGTGTTTAGTGTATGTGTGTGTGTTTAGTGTATGTGTGTGAGTTTAGGGATGTGTGTTTTTGTGGTAGTGCATTCATTTTTTATAGGATGCTTGATCTTCTCATTTCGTGATGAGGGTTGAATTTTGTATAGAGATGGCAAAATTAACTTAATTTTTGTTTTTGTAATTCTGCCTTTGTATGAACTTATTAAACAAAAATTGTAACTTATGGGTTGAATTTAACCACTTATGTCTAAACAGGGTGTTGGATTGCAGTTTTTTTACTTTGTCACCACCACTTGTTGAACCAGAGTCCCCTTATCTTTGTGTGCTTGGAGTTGAGGTAAGTAAAATACTCTCTCTTATTCCTTGAATTAAATGGTATTTGTAATGTGTTAAGTGAATTATCGTATTGTTTCTTAGTGGAGAGCTGAGCTCAGTAGGATGTGATCCTGTCCGAAAGGCAGGATGTCTGGTTATGTGCTGATAATTTATCTTTTATGCATGTGTTTACCAATATGTGTTGTTTGTTAGTGGAGAGCGGAGCTCAATAGGATGTGATCTTGTCTGATTGTATGCTGATAATTTAATGTTTATGCATGTGTTTGTCAATATGTGTTGTTTGTTAGTGGAGAGCGGAGCTCAATAGGATGTGATCCTGTCCGAAAGGTGGGATGCTGGTTGTGTGCTGATAATTTAGAAATTATGCATGTGTTTGACAATTAACTGCTACTTGTTAGTGGAGAGCGGAGCTCAATAGGATGTTTGCTACAATATTTAATCGAAGTTTGTATTGATTTACGCTGCAATTTATATAAGCTCAACAATGTTGCAATATTTATAGGTTAATGGTTTTATTTTCTGTTAGAGTTAATAATTAATTTATGAAAGTCTTAGTTTCCTATTTGAGATTCAATATTAATGAGCATGCGTAATGTATCAAGGTATGCATGCTCATTGTATTGAATCTTGAATTGTCCAAGTGGGACAGTTTGGGAAAAAACCTTTTTCACACTCGTATGAATTCACACTTTAAACTTTATTTATATTTGCGACCGATATTAATTCGGTCGCTAAAAGGCGCGTTAAAAAAATAAAATTGCGCGTGTTAGCGACCGAAATTTAATTCGGTCGCTACAATTCGGTCTGCTGGTTCAGGTGGTGGCTGATATGGTTTATTTTTGGTTGGTAATGGATATTTCAATGTATTGAAATTTAGATTATAATCTCAATGTTACAATTCATTTGTCTCTCTTCAGTCCATCAATTTCCCTCTTTAATTCTGTTTTATGGTTGGATTGATTTCAAAATAACCCGTATGAAGAAACTATGATACACGAAGTCATAAACTTGTTATTGAATTAGAGTTGTCTATGACTATAGGTCTCTTACTACATGACAAATTATTTTGCTACATGATACAAGGCAATGAAGCTACTGCTTTGTGTAGACATGCTATTCGATAGTATAATTTATTGACTGGAGAACTAAATTCAACTGGATTAGAATAATAAAACAATGTTGGTTATCTCAGCAACAACATGAATGTAGATTGAAAGATTGTTTGCTTGAACCAGTGCTCGATTGTCTTTTGAATTTGACAAGAAATTCACGTTTATTTCCCCTGTAAACATGTCATGTTAATGACAAAGATTTAAGCAAGGATACACATGTTCCTATGCCTAACGTTAAATTACATTCTTCCTTTTCACAAATAGGGGTAGGTATCAATTGCAAGGTGACTTGAATCCCACATTGGAAGTAGGATTTCGTTGTAAGGTTTATATATGTCAGTAAAACACAAGAAGTCATCACCATTTTCTGGGTGTTGATGCCTTCCTTGATGACTGTGATGAAGGAAGGCTTGTCCTCCTGATCATCCATCATCAGCTCAGCTTGCCTAGTTGTTTTTCTTTGTAGGAAGAATATAGTATTTGGGTATGAAATGCAAAGTCTGTCATTGTTACTGGTGTAATATGTAATAGGGGAACAAAGATGAAAATTCAACTGTGGAGTCAAAAAGGTCGCATGCAAGCTGGCCTATATACAAAAATGGTCATGTTACTTATTAGTTACATATTTATTAGCTTCCTTCTAAGGTTCTACCTTGTTTATCAAGTTTCAAAATTCAAACTCCTAATGTATAGAAAAACCTTGTCATTTACGGCACATTCACTGTCTTAATTCCCTTGAGTTAAAATTTGTGGATGAATCAATCAATAAGTAAAAAATTAAAACCATTTTGTGCAAGCTTTTAAGGCACAAATTCGTAGGTCTTTTTAGTATAAAAATACATGAACACCACCAATATTCATGCAAAATAGATGATATTGGAGATGACGAAAATGTAGTGAAGCAAGGGATGAAAATTTCATCAAGGTCTTTTTTCTATGCTAAGAACCTCATTAATGTAAATTGATTTTATTTTATTTATATCTATCTAGGATGGACTATTAGATCATATAATTAATATAGTTAATTAGTGGTTAGTTACAAATCAGTTGCTTTATCTTACATATAATATAAGTCACTTGTATATATGACTTGATGTAATAAACTTTCTCATTCAATCAATTACACCTTTCAGTTTTCTCTCTATTATTTTCTATTTTAATGGGCATTGTCATGTTTACTAACATGAACATTTATGCACGATAGGTCCTTGTTGTCATATTCTTCTACCGGCTCCTCCACTTATCCTTGCTCAGTTGTGTTTTCTCTCTCAGGTCAGTTCTCTGAACACTCAGTGTAATGTATTATGTGAATTATCGTCTTGTTTGGTAGTGAAGAGCTGAGCTCAATAGGATGTGACCTTGTCTGATTGTATGCTGATAATTAATTTAATGTTTATGCATGTGTTTGTCAATATGTGTTGTTTGTTAGTGGAGAGCGGAGCTCAATAGGATGTGATCTTGTCTGATTGTATGCTGATAATTTAATGTTTATGCATGTGTTTGTCAATATGTGTTGTTTGTTAGTGGAGAGCGGAGTTCAATAGGATGTGATCCTGTTCGAAAGGCGGGATGCTGGTTGTGTGCTGATAATTTAGAAATTATGCATGTGTTTGACAATTAACTGCTACTTGTTAGTGGAGAGCGGAGCTCAATAGGACGTTTGCTACAATATTTAATCTAAGTTTGTATTGATTTACGCTGCAATTTATATAAACTCAACAATGTTGCAATATTTATAGGTTAATGGTTTTATTTTCTGTTAGAGTTAATAATTAATTTACGAAAGCCTTAGTTTCCTATTTGAGATTCAATATTAATGAGCATGCGTAACTTATCAAGGTATGCATGCTCATTGTATTGAATCTTGAATTGTCCAAGTGGGACGGTTTGGGAAAAAACCTTTTTCACACTCGTACAATAGTCATTTCAATGTTCAAATGCCTTATATACTTGTTGAAATCTCGGTCTGATGCATTTCCTTTTGTTCTCCTGGTGCATACTTGATCACGGTGATTCTGACCGTGCTCGAGTCGTGTAACTTGGAGACCGATGGGAAATGCTGCTGAAATTTTGTCAAGTATAAGGTATTTGAATATGGGAATAACTATTAGTAGCCGAGTGCGACAAAGGTTTCTTCTCAAATGGGATAGGTTCATACCTTGTCATAAGAACGAGATTGATGGAGTTATTGGAATGCACCGTAATATATAAGTGTTAATGTAGGATTGGTCAGGCTATTTAATTGCCAGCAATGGATATTCCGGAGAATCGGAAATGGATGTATCGTAGGTTGGATCGGAATAAACGTCTTAGGGAAGAGTATAGAGTTGGAGTGGGTGAGTTTATAGAGTTTGTTGTTAGCCAGGAGAGATTTATACGACTGGGCGGTGATCAATTGAGGTGTCCTTGCAAAAGATGCAAGTGTCAATTGTTGGACGAAATCTGGGCAAGTATACCCAGTCGTGCAAGTAATACGGTGGTAAGACCGGTTATCGTATCCACGGGGATTGGATGTCAACTACCAATTCGCAAACTCAGCAACTATCTAGACTAAACAGAGAACTCAAGAGAATTCGAAATAAACAAAAGAAAAGAAATAAAATCTTTTTGTCTTTTTGGGGACTTTTGACAAACACTTGGAGTGCAGAAAGGATATGTTGGGACTAGACTTCACCAAACCTCTAACTCATGCACTATCAGGACTAGATACCTCCCATTCATGCTTCAGATATTAAAATCAATCCACTAAAATACTCAAACCCCGATTCCTCGGATGGCAAGAGCCTAAATCCACTAATAGACCCTAATTCCTTAGGTGGCCTAGATTAATGAATTTGCATTAAGATTAGGGATCACGCGATTACTAGCAAACCTAGTTCCATTCCTAGATACAAGGCTTACTAGGTGATTAAGTTCAGTTCCGGTTATGATACGAACGTCCCCATTGCATACCAAAACACAAATCAAGTCATGGGGGTGCTAGCCACAACAAGCATTAAGCACAGAAAAATAACCACTAATATGAAGACATGAACATAGAATAATCCGTCAAGATAAATACATAAACATAAGTTTGGCTACATCTAATCCCAACACAGGGATTTAACTACTCATAAAACAAAGAAAACCAAACCAGAGAAATAGGAAGGAAGATGAGAGAAGAGGCTCCATGTGAGCTTTCCTTCTTCTTCAAAGCAATCCCTCTTGGCTCCCTTCTAGGGTTGAAACCCTAGCCCAGCTGCAGCCTCCAAATGGACCCTAAAAACCTAAAAACTCTCTGTTTTTCTGTCTAAAAATCTGCTTCTAAAAAGTCCAAGTCTGTCCTCTCCCCTGTCTTCGTGCAGCTGTGGCGTTCTTTTATATTCTCCTGCCAGTCTCCTTCAAATCCGGTCAACGTGCCTTTTTTTTGTAACAAATCAGAATTATCACATCTCATAATTTACAATTAAAATCAAACAAGATCCATTTGATTTTGCACACCGTAACGGCCTGACGCTATCCTTTCTATTTCAACAATTACTCTTTTATATTTGTGGGTCCCGTGCTTAATTTATTTTGTTGCCAAATATTATCATGCAAGATGCCAATTGGTTCAAGACCATTTGCTCACTTTCAAATTGACGTTATCATCACGTGGCCCCTGCCATTCTTGTTTCACTATGTTTGCTTCAATTTGGCAAAGTCAGATTTATTTCTTCCATTTTCAATAGAATTCACGCGGGCCCTTGTCAATCCATGGAGCAGTTAGTCAATTAAGTCTTCAATTACAATCTTTCCTTATTTTTTCCTTACATTGCCGTTGGACTTTTGTCAATTGTCATCAAGCTCCAACTTAATCCAGGCTCCATTATGGCTCATTTTGGGCATTTTACTTTTAATTTATGCAAAACAACACCACGAGACCACCTTACCCGTTCCAAGATAAAAACTAATAAAATCAAATCAAATATGCCTAAACTATATGAAGAATGCATGCAAAAGTGTACAGGAAACATCATGTAAAATCACACTATCAAATCACCCCAAGCTTATTCAATTGCTTGTCCTCAAGCAATCACCAAGGCCAGTAGAATAAACAGAACATGGATAGTGAATTAAGAACCCGAGTAAATAATCCAAGTAATAGGCAATTCAAACAATTCAGCAAGAGACAATCAATTCAAGTCCAATTAGAGGCTTAGGTTCCTTAGACTCATGCTCTCACTGATTTGGGCACTCTTTCTCACCTGAAGCTCACCCCAAGCTTGTTCATTTGCTTGACTCTCTTCCTCACCACTCAAGTGTTTAAGAGAATAAGGCAATTCGCTCAATTTTCCTCAAGGGATGAATCCTACCATAGGCTTGACTATCAACCAAATCTCTACTTTATTCATGAAAACAATTTAGAATCAAGAGGTCTTTACTTTGGTTGTAACGTGGCCATGGGATTAATCGTTAGGTGGGGATAACAAGAAAATGACATTCCAAAAGGCTACACAAACTATCAACATTTGCAAAGCATGACCTTCTAAAATACCTTTTGGGTTTCAATTCATTTTCCACCTTTCTTTTCTTTCTTTTTATTTTTATTTTTCACTTTTCTTTTTGTCATCCCATTCTCTATTTATTTTTATTTTCTTTTTCTTTTTCTTTTATTTGGAGAAGGGGAGATTTTTCAAATCAAGAGAATTTTTTTTTTCTGATTCTTTTCCCAAACTTTCGACTACCTTTTTACCCTTTTGTAATACTTTAGAAGGTCCCTATCAAACATATTTATCAAAACATTTCAGGGTATCAATAAAAGCATTTTATTCATTCAGGCTCAAAATTGGGCAACTAAGGGGTAGCATTTCATCATTCAAAGCTCAGAAGGCCAGAAAAATACCTATTGCCTCAATCATTTTCAAAAATGTTTTCAAAAATTTTTAAGCTTCAAAATGGTTTCAAGTCAAGTTCTAGAGAGATACATTCCAAGAGGAATAACACTCTAACACAAAGAATGGGGTAAAATTTTGTGAGTACCCCTTTGGCTCAAAATCTCACATTTTAGTTCAGAATCAATGAAAAACACAAATCCTCAGAACCAGATGCTAATTATCAACAATCCAAGATTATCTCAATATTTTCATTTACAGCCATATCACAAGAATAAACAGATTTGGGTTCAACAATTCACTATCACAAATTATTTGGCACTTAGTTTTCACAATTGGATGCAAAATCTAAGCAAGGGCAATCTAATCATGTGATCATGCAAAGCTATCATGCAAAACTATATGAATGCAACATGCACATTGCAAATGCAAAATACTCCTACCCCAAGCTTAAAAATTTACATTGTCCCCAATGTAAACAATCAAGTTGGAGAAAGGAAAGAAAAATAAAAAATAAAAATTGGAATGGCTTACCGAGGCGGTAGCAGGTGTTGGCTTTCATTTCAGTCAGAAACTGCTTGAAAGTTGGGTTGCTTTTTCTTGTCTTCTTGCTCTTCCCTCCTTCCTTCTTACCCTGGAATCACTTGGCAATTTTATTAGTAAAAGAAAACTCTTGATCTTCTCAAATTATTCAAGAGTTTAAAGTCAAAAATAAAATCTAACTAAACAAAAAGGAAAAAGGAAAAGGAAAAGAAAAATTGGGTTGCCTCCCAATGAGCGCTGCTTTAATGTCACTAGCTTGACTTATTGAAAAGCATCCACCTGGATCCTCCTCCCGGATCAAATGGAAATTGGGGTGGTGATTGTAGAAGTAATATGACTTTATCCTCTATTCCACCCAGCCATGGTGTGAAAACTCCATTGACCTCTACAATTATGAACTCACTTCCTCTCGGGTCAAGTGGAATTTTCAAGAGGAAGTTTTCCAAACAAATGGAAGGGCTAACTTACCAGTGTCCACACATGCATGCAAGCCAACATATTTATTTAATGCAGAAAATTCAGCATGCATGGTGGAGGGAGTGCTTTCCAGATGCCCTACCTCCTCACTTGTTGTTTCCCAAGGATTTGTGGAAGGTAATTCCTCTTGTTGTGGTTCACTTACCACCACCACTTCATCCTCGGTTTGATCCATTCCCACAACCATATTTTTCTCAAATTCTGCTTCTTGTGGCTCTATGGGAATCATACATGGTGGCGGAGGTGGTAAATATGAACAAAAGGTTTCCCAGTCCTCCTCGGAGAAGTTATATATAAGCCTTCCCGTCATATCATCAACTTGTGCGGGAGTAACATGATCCATCAAATCCATGCAATCTCCCAAACACCAGTTGTCCTCCAAAGCGTGGATTTGAGGCTTCTTCATCAGTGGATAATAAAAATTTTCCATGAATTTCGTCCACACTGGCACTACCAAAGCTCAAAACAAAAAGATCAAATATATACAGAAAATAAAAGAAATAAAAATGTCTAAATTAGTTGCCTCCTTTGTTACTAATGATATTAGCAAAACCAATCCCGACAACGGCGCCAAAAACTTGTTGGACGCCGAAATGCGGGCAAGTATACCCGGTCGTGCAAGTAATACTGATGGTAAGACCGGTTATCGTATCCACGGGGATTGGATGTCAACTACCAATTCGCAAACTCAGCAACTATCTAGACTAAACAGAGAACTCAAGAGAATTCGAAATAAACAAAAGAAAAGAAATAAAATCTTTTTGTCTTTTTGGGGACTTTTGACAAACACTTGGAGTGCGAGAAAGGATATGTTGGGACTAGACTTCACCAAACCTCTAACTCATGCACTATCGGGACTAGATACCTCCCATTCATGCTTCGGATATTAAAATCAATCCACTAAAATACTCAAACCCCGATTCCTCGGATGGCAAGAGCCTAAATCCACTAATAGACCCTAATTCCTTAGGTGGCCTAGATTAATGAATTTGCATTAAGATTAGGGATCACGCGATTACTAGCAAACCTAGTTCCATTCCTAGATACAAGGCTTACTAGGTGATTAAGTTCAGTTCGGTTATGATACGAACGTCCCCATTGCATACCAAAACACAAATCAAGTCATGGGGGTGCTAGCCACAACAAGCATTAAGCACAGAAAAATAACCACTAATATGAAGACATGAACATAGAATAATCCGTCAAGATAAATACATAAACATAAGTTTGGCTACATCTAATCCCAACACAGGGATTTAACTACTCATAAAACAAAGAAAACCAAACCAGAGAAATAGGAAGGAAGATGAGAGAAGAGGCTCCATGTGAGCTTTCCTTCTTCTTCAAAGCAATCCCTCTTGGCTCCCTTCTAGGGTTGAAACCCTAGCCCAGCTGCAGCCTCCAAATGGACCCTAAAAACCTAAAAACTCTCTGTTTTTCTGTCTAAAAATCTGCTTCTAAAAAGTCCAAGTCTGTCCTCTCCCCTGTCTTCGTGCAGCTGTGGCGTTCTTTTATATTCTCCTGCCAGTCTCCTTCAAATCCGGTCAACGTGCCTTTTTTTTTGTAACAAATCAGAATTATCACCTCTCATAATTTACAATTAAAATCAAACAAGATCCCTTTGATTTTGCACACCGTAACGGCCTGACGCTATCCTTTCTATTTCAACAATTACTCTTTTATATTTGTGGGTCCCGTGCTTAATTTATTTTGTTGCCAAATATTATCATGCAAGATGCCAATTGGTTCAAGACCATTTGCTCACTTTCAAATTGACGTTATCATCACGTGGCCCCTGCCATTCTTGTTTCACTATGTTTGCTTCAATTTGGCAAAGTCAGATTTATTTCTTCCATTTTCAATAGAATTCACGCGGGCCCTTGTCAATCCATGGAGCAGTTAGTCAATTAAGTCTTCAATTACAATCTTTCCTTATTTTTTCCTTACATTGCCGTTGGACTTTTGTCAATTGTCATCAAGCTCCAACTTAATCCAGGCTCCATTATGGCTCATTTTGGGCATTTTACTTTTAATTTATGCAAAACAACACCACGAGACCACCTTACCCGTTCCAAGATAAAAACTAATAAAATCAAATCAAATATGCCTAAACTATATGAAGAATGCATGCAAAAGTGTACAGGAAACATCATGTAAAATCACACTATCAAATCACCCCAAGCTTATTCAATTGCTTGTCCTCAAGCAATCACCAAGGCCAGTAGAATAAACGGGAACATGGATAGTGAATTAAGAACCCGAGTAAATAATCCAAGTAATAGGCAATTCAAACAATTCAGCAAGAGACAATCAATTCAAGTCCAATTAGAGGCTTAGGTTCCTTAGACTCATGCTCTCACTGATTTGGGCACTCTTTCTCACCTGAAGCTCACCCCAAGCTTGTTCATTTGCTTGACTCTCTTCCTCACCACTCAAGTGTTTAAGAGAATAAGGCAATTCGCTCAATTTTCCTCAAGGGATGAATCCTACCATAGGCTTGACTATCAACCAAATCTCTACTTTATTCATGAAAACAATTTAGAATCAAGAGGTCTTTACTTTGGTTGTAACGTGGCCATGGGATTAATCGTTAGGTGGGGATAACAAGAAAATGACATTCCAAAAGGCTACACAAACTATCAACATTTGCAAAGCATGACCTTCTAAAATACCTTTTGGGTTTCAATTCATTTTCCACCTTTCTTTTCTTTCTTTTTATTTTTATTTTTCACTTTTCTTTTTGTCATCCCATTCTCTATTTATTTTTATTTTCTTTTTCTTTTTCTTTTATTTGGAGAAGGGGAGATTTTTCAAATCAAGAGAATTTTTTTTTTTCTGATTCTTTTCCCAAACTTTCGACTACCTTTTTACCCTTTTGTAATACTTTAGAAGGTCCCTATCAAACATATTTATCAAAACATTTCAGGGTATCAATAAAAGCATTTTATTCATTCAGGCTCAAAATTGGGCAACTAAGGGGTAGCATTTCATCATTCAAAGCTCAGAAGGCCAGAAAAATACCTATTGCCTCAATCATTTTCAAAAATGTTTTCAAAAATTTTTAAGCTTCAAAATGGTTTCAAGTCAAGTTCTAGAGAGATACATTCCAAGAGGAATAACACTCTAACACAAAGAATGGGGTAAAATTTTGTGAGTACCCCTTTGGCTCAAAATCTCACATTTTAGTTCAGAATCAATGAAAAACACAAATCCTCAGAACCAGATGCTAATTATCAACAATCCAAGATTATCTCAATATTTTCATTTACAGCCATATCACAAGAATAAACAGATTTGGGTTCAACAATTCACTATCACAAATTATTTGGCACTTAGTTTTCACAATTGGATGCAAAATCTAAGCAAGGGCAATCTAATCATGTGATCATGCAAAGCTATCATGCAAAACTATATGAATGCAACATGCACATTGCAAATGCAAAATACTCCTACCCCAAGCTTAAAAATTTACATTGTCCCCAATGTAAACAATCAAGTTGGAGAAAGGAAAGAAAAATAAAAAATAAAAATTGGAATGGCTTACCGAGGCGGTAGCAGGTGTTGGCTTTCATTTCAGTCAGAAACTGCTTGAAAGTTGGGTTGCTTTTTCTTGTCTTCTTGCTCTTCCCTCCTTCCTTCTTACCCTGGAATCACTTGGCAATTTTATTAGTAAAAGAAAACTCTTGATCTTCTCAAATTATTCAAGAGTTTAAAGTCAAAAATAAAATCTAACTAAACAAAAAGGAAAAAGGAAAAGGAAAAGAAAAATTGGGTTGCCTCCCAATGAGCGCTGCTTTAATGTCACTAGCTTGACTTATTGAAAAGCATCCACCTGGATCCTCCTCCCGGATCAAATGGAAATTGGGGTGGTGATTGTAGAAGTAATATGACTTTATCCTCTATTCCACCCAGCCATGGTGTGAAAACTCCATTGACCTCTACAATTATGAACTCACTTCCTCTCGGGTCAAGTGGAATTTTCAAGAGGAAGTTTTCCAAACAAATGGAAGGGGCTAACTTACCAGTGTCCACACATGCATGCAAGCCAACATATTTATTTAATGCAGAAAATTCAGCATGCATGGTGGAGGGAGTGCTTTCCAGATGCCCTACCTCCTCACTTGTTGTTTCCCAAGGATTTGTGGAAGGTAATTCCTCTTGTTGTGGTTCACTTACCACCACCACTTCATCCTCGGTTTGATCCATTCCCACAACCATATTTTTCTCAAATTCTGCTTCTTGTGGCTCTATGGGAATCATACATGGTGGCGGAGGTGGTAAATATGAACAAAAGGTTTCCCAGTCCTCCTCGGAGAAGTTATATATAAGCCTTCCCGTCATATCATCAACTTGTGCGGGAGTAACATGATCCATCAAATCCATGCAATCTCCCAAACACCAGTTGTCCTCCAAAGCGTGACTGGAGGCTTCTTCATCAGTGGATAATAAAAATTTTCCATGAATTTCGTCCACCTGGCACTACCAAAGCTCAAAACAAAAAGATCAAATATATACAGAAAATAAAAGAAATAAAAATGTCTAAATTAGTTGCCTCCTTTGTTACTAATGATATTAGCAAAACCAATCCCAAACAACGGCGCCAAAAACTTGTTGGGCGAAATCGGGCAAGTATACCCAATCGTGCAAGTAATACTGATGGTAAGACCGGTTATCGTATCCACGGGGATTGGATGTCAACTACCAATTCGCAAACTCAGCAACTATCTAGACTAAACAGAGAACTCAAGAGAATTCGAAATAAACAAAAGAAAAGAAATAAAATCTTTTTGTCTTTTTGGGGACTTTTGACAAACACTTGGAGTGCAGAAAGGATATGTTGGGACTAGACTTCACCAAACCTCTAACTCATGCACTATCAGGACTAGATACCTCCCATTCATGCTTCAGATATTAAAATCAATCCACTAAAATACTCAAACCCCGATTCCTCGGATGGCAAAGAGCCTAAATCCACTAATAGACCCTAATTCCTTAGGTGGCCTAGATTAATGAATTTGCATTAAGATTAGGGATCACGCGATTACTAGCAAACCTAGTTCCATTCCTAGATACAAGGCTTACTAGGTGATTAAGTTCAGTTCCGGTTATGATACGAACTTCCCCATTGCATACCAAAACACAAATCAAGTCATGGGGGTGCTAGCCACAACAAGCATTAAGCACAGAAAAATAACCACTAATATGAAGACATGAACATAGAATAATCCGTCAAGATAAATACATAAACATAAGTTTGGCTACATCTAATCCCAACACAGGGATTTAACTACTCATAAAACAAAGAAAACCAAACCAGAGAAATAGGAAGAAAGATGAGAGAAGAGGCTCCATGTGAGCTTTCCTTCTTCTTCAAAGCAATCCCTCTTGGCTCCCTTCTAGGGTTGAAACCCTAGCCCAGCTGCAGCCTCCAAATGGACCCCAAAAACCTAAAAACTCTCTGTTTTTCTGTCTAAAAATCTGCTTCTAAAAAGTCCAAGTCTGTCCTCTCCCCTGTCTTCGTGCAATTTGTGGCGTCCTTTTATATTCTCCCGCCAGTCTCCTTCAAATCCGGTCAACGTGCCTTTTTTTTTTGTAACAAATCAGAATTATCACCTCTCATAATTTACAATTAAAATCAAACAAGATCCCTTTGATTTTGCACACCGTAACGTGACTTTGACGCTATCCTTTCTATTTCAACAATTACTCTTTTATATTTGTGGGTCCCGTGCTTAATTTATTTTGTTGCCAAATATTATCATGCAAGATGCCAATTGGTTCAAGACCATTTGCTCACTTTCAAATTGACGTTATCATCACGTGGCCCCTGCCATTCTTGTTTCATTATGTTTGCTTCAATTTGGCAAAGTCAGATTTATTTCTTCCATTTTCAATAGAATTCACGCGGGCCCTTGTCAATCCATGGAGCAGTTAGTCAATTAAGTCTTCAATTACAATCTTTTCTTATTTTTTCCTTACATTGCCGTTGGACTTTTGTCAATTGTCATCAAGCTCCAACTTAATCCAGGCTCCATTATGGCTCATTTTGGGCATTTTACTTTTAATTTCTGCAAAACAACACCACGAGACCACCTTACCCGTTCCAAGATAAAAACTAATAAAATCAAATCAAATATGCCTAAACTATATGAAGAATGCATGCAAAAGTGTACAGGAAACATCATGTAAAATCACACTATCATCAATCTTTCAAAAGTGTGGATGGAGTTGTAGCCGATCTTTATGAGAAGGGCTTCATGCCTGATTACTATTGGTGGAGTAACCATGGTGAGACGTTGCCTGACTTAAACCCGATTGTGGCTGAAGGTTCGTACTATGGAAGTGGTGACGGGAGGGAAGAATTGAATCCATACGAGCAGATGATAATGGATCATGCTTGACCATCGGTTGGTGTTGTACTAGAAGAAGATGGGGGAGAAGATGGTGGAATGGGTTCCCAATACATAGAGGAGAATCTGAATCCCGAAGCTCAAAGATTCTATGATATGCTGAGTGCTGCACGATCTCCATCGTGGGAAGGATGTCAGGAGTACACGGAGTTGTCGATGTGCATGGAATGGTTGAGTATCAAATCTGACTACAATATGCAAGAAGGATGTTTTAATCGCCTCACCAGGTCGATGTCAAGGCGTTGCCGAGGAGGCAATCGGATGCCTACAAGTTTTTATCATGCTAAGAAGTCCGTTGAAAATTTGGGTCTGGGATGTTTGAAAATTGATTGTTGCCCGAATGGATGTATGTTGTACTATAAGGATGATTCAGCGGAAAGCATAATGTGTTGTCGATTTTGTGGTGCGGATCAGTATAAGACAACCACTAGGATGGGCATTGAGAAGAAGAGGTCGCTAAAGAAGATGTGGTACTTTCCGCTCGTGCCAAGACTTACAAGATTTTACTCTTCGATGGCCACTGCAGCTCACATGAGGTGGCATAGTGAGCATGAGAGGGAGCAAGATATCTTGTGTCATCCATCTGATGGAGAAGCTTGGAAGCATTTTGATAAGGTTCATATGGCATTTTCGCAGGACCCTCGCAATGTCCGATTGGGGTTATCTGCTGATGGATTTAATCCTTTTGGACAGTCTGGAAAAGCATACTCTTGTTGGCCGGTTATCTCGACTCGCACAATCTTCCCCCGAGGATGTGCATGAAGCGGGAGTTTATGTTCCTAACAGTCATAATTCCGGGTCCGTCTAATCCAAAAGGTAAGATTGATGTGTACTTGCAGCCACTGATAGATGAGTTGACAATGCTGTGGAATGATGGTGTGTTGACATATGACGTATCTTTGAGGCAAAATTTCATCATGAAAGCAGCTTTAATGTGGGCGATCAACGACTTTCCTGCTTATGGGATGATGTCGGGTTGGATGACCGCGGGGAAGCTTGGATGCCCAATATGTATGGAGCGATCGAAGGCATTCACGCTTAAAAACAGTCGAAAGATCTCATATTTTGATTGTCATCGTCAATTCCTTCCAGAAGATCATCCTTATAGGCGGAACAAGAATGCATTCAAGAATCGTTGTGCGGAGAGAACACCGCCTCCACCACGTTTGACTGGTCCTAATGTATGGCGCAGTACAAGATTTACCGCTCGTCCATGAAACCCAAGGATAACATATTCCTGATTACGGCGTCAACCATAATTGGACAAAACAAAGTATATTTTGGAGGTTGCCGTATTGGAGGACGCAGCTACTCCGTCACAACATTGATGTCATGCATACTGAGAGGAATGTGTTTTTGAATGTGTTTGACACTGTGATGGGCATCAAGGGGAGGACAAAGGATACAAATAAAGCCCGATTGGACCTGGCTGACATTTGTAATCGGAAGGAGCTTGAGTTGCAAGACGGTGGTCGTGGCAGACTTATCAAACCGAAGGCAAGTTATACACTAAGCAAAGCACGAAAATTGGTCGATGCAGTAAGTGGGTTAAAGAACTAAAGTTACCAGATGGGTATGCTTCCAATCTGGGTAGATGTGTTGACATTAAGGAAGCAAAGTTACATGGAATGAAGAGTCATGATTGCCACGTGTTCATGCAACGGTTGCTTCCAATTGTGTTCGACGCATTACCGAAGCAAATTTGGAACCCACTTGTTGAGCTTAGCCACTTTTTCAGGGAGCTTACATCGACAACACTAAATGTGAATCAATTAAAGGATATGGAAGTCAAGATACCCGTTTTGTTATGTAAGCTGGAGCAAATCTTCCCGCCGAGTTTCTTTGATTCCATGGAACACCTGCCAGTTCATCTACCTTACGAAGCAAGAGTTGGTGGCCCAGTCCAATACCGCTGGATGTATCCATTTGAGAGGTAAACAACATCAACTATTTTACTTAATACATATGAAATTCACGAACACGAGAGCAGTAGTTTAGATTTCCCTAAAACTAGTAATTATTTGTATGTATCCATCTTTAATAGGTTCCCGCACTCCCTTAAACACAAAGTCAAGAACAAGGCACGAGTGGAGGGTTCCATCTGTGAAGCATACTTAGTAGAGGAGACTTCCACTTTTGCCTCTTATTACTATCCGGACGAAGTTAACAGGAGAAGGACAAGGATGCCTAGAAACGTTGATTCGGGCGAAGGATGTTCAACTAGTCCTCCTATATCAATATTCAACTATCCGGGCAGATTTAGTGGCAAATCAAAAGGATATTTCTTGGAGCAGCGTGACATTAATGCTGCTCATCTGTATATCCTTCAAAATTGTGAAGAGGTGGCGCCATATTTAGAGTAAGTTTCTACAACGTCTTTAATAAGTTCAATTGACATTTATTATTATTAATCGTCCTGCTGTTAATCTCCCATATGTAGGATGTACGGCAATTTTCTAAGGGATCTCCAACCTGACATTTCAAATGATCAGGTTGATCGAGAAATTACTTCTCACTTTGCTACGTGGTTCAGTAAATATATAGGTTAAGCATCTTCATTTTTTGAAGCATACATTTTATCTCCTTAAATATATAGCATGTATAAGAATAATATAATATTTGATTGTTTAGGTACTAGATCCAGAAAACAATGTTCAAAATCCATTGTTGACAAATTTGGCATGGGGGCCTAACAGATGGGTTACATCATGGAATACTTATATTGTAAATGGATATAAATTTAACACAAAAACATGGAATGAAGGAATGCAGACGTGTAACTATGGTGTTTGTGTGCGAGCCACCACGATGGCAATGTAGAGGATGATTTCTATGGGGTTCTAACTGACATCCTTGAACTCGATTATACCGGTTTCCCCGTGATGAAATTAGTTATCTTCAAGTGTGATTGGTTTGATCTTACTCTTGACGTAGGGACAAAAATAGATAAAAATTATGGTATTGTTCAAGTTAGGCTGTCTCGAAGGTATAATAAGGCGTACGACCCATTCATTTTTTCACAACAGGCAGAGCAGAGTTTATTACTCGCCATATCCCGAAGGACATCATGGCTGGTTGGGTGTTATTAAGATAAAGGCTCGCAGTATAATTACTGATAATGTAATCAACCAGCCTGAAAAAGATGCTCCGTACCAAGATGATAAGTTTTCAAGACCCCACGTACCGTTGCAAATTACGTCAGACATTATTGTTAATTCTCTGGCGGACATTTTAGAAATGGGGAAGAAGTTGAAAGAGAGTTAATGGATTAATCCGAGTTGGACGCATCTAGAGAAGGTACATTCCGATCAAGTGATACTGATGAGACTGAGGGTGAATTTAGTGACGAAGATTCTACTTAGGTAATTTATTTATGTCATAATTCATTGTGTGAATGTCATTCTACTTATTAGGTAATTTATTTTTGTATTATTTACACTGTTGTGTAATCATATTTTCATTTTTTTCACAGATGGCAGATTCCTCCAGAGGTAGGGGTCGTCGTGGAGGTCGTCGTGGAGGTCGTGCTGCGAGAGTCCCTTCGCCGGCCGACCCACAACCTTCTGATCGAGACCATCCTACCAGCACCTCTGTTGACGGGACACCTCAGGGTGATGGAGTTGCACCCCCCAGCCATCCTCATGTGGTCGGGACACGGGCTGCACCCTCATCATCCACACCTACGACGATAGGACCATCATCATCATCGGGACAGGAGAGTCGTGGTCCATCCGACAGGAGGATTCTTCTTATCCCCAGGGGGGATAATGAGTATGCTAATTTAATTTTTTAATATATATAAAGTATCGTTAATTTCTATTTACTTGTTTTTAAAATTTAATTATAACATTTATTAATGCTCTAATTTTGCTGCAGCTTTCTGCCCGCGAAGGCCCCTTCTGATTCGATATCGAAGATCCTGCGACGACGCAAGTTTGATGGTCCATGGCCTACATGGAAGGCCATCCCACTCGGGCCATAGGGATCGGTTGTTTCTAGAGTTTAAGGTAACAATTTATTAAGTTTTTTAAATTAAATTTACATTATATATATGTACACACGAATTTGCTAACAACTGTAAGTTGCAGAAAGAGTATAGGTGGGACTTAGCTTTAGAAGCTCTCGTCAGGGACATACTTGAGCATAAAGGCTCACTTTGGTTATGAAGAATCGATGAACAAGGCGAGGAAGGGGCAGAATAAGGGGAGGTGGGTGGATCCACGAGATCAAGAGGCAGCTGGACCAAGATCTTGGGCTCTTGAGAAGTTCCAGGAGATCCAAGCCACAGCTCGGCGTAATCGAGCTTCTGATGGTGGCGCATGTGCTTGGACCGGTGGGTCTAAATCAGCCGTCGCCCACTACGACGAGCTGGTAATACATTAAACTTTTGACTTAATATACTATTTAATTAATTAGTTTTCATTTTTAATTATTCTTATGAATTTAATATTATATTATTCTGCAGCGAAAAGCACGAAACAATGGGCCCCGATCTGCTATGGAGTTGGTGGAGAGGACGAAGAAGTTGAAGTCGGGGACATGGGTCAACGACAAGGCCCGTAACTATGCTGTAACCAAAAAAATAATTTAGTGTTTACTTGTAATTTATTATAAATGATTTGTTAATATTGGATATAATTATTTTAACTAAATCTCTTCAACTATACTTTGTAGGCGGGCTTCAACGAGAAGAAGGACGATGCCATATCACGTGCCTCACAGTCACAACATGAGGCTTTGACTGGTGATGTCTGCTCTCCTGTCTTCGTCAACGATAATGCCATTTATTTGGAGGTCGTCGGGGGCAGGAACAAGAAGGGGCACGTGTATGGCCTCGGACACCTGGGAGCCGAGTTCATCGCTTCATCGTCCGGCACGCCTGCTCCTTGCTGCGCCGATACCGTCCCTCAGGAGCAGTTCCACCAAATGCAGGACACCATCACGCAGCTGAACGCGGAGCTTCGGGAGAAGAGCGAGAGAGAGCAGCAGATGGCGAACCAGATTACCTGATTGACTCGGGCACACCAGCTGAAGAACATGCGAGCGAGCATCGAGCGAGGCCGGACATCGGGCTGGTGTTGGAGCAGATGAGGATCCGAGACTCGATTGCTCGGAGATGATGCTCGACGGTTGTGCGCTTCTGCCGCTCCTCCGGTTCCGCCGCCCCATCGATGTCGCTCTCGCAGAGGACGATCGGCTAGCGACGTCGGTGGTTCGACGCCGAGGATGATTGGATTCCTCCATCTCCCCCTCATCATGACTGATTTTTCTCTCCATATTTTTGACTTTAAACGATTCTTGAACGACATATGGGAATATTCATGTTAGATATATTTATTATTTTTTATGAGTGTATATTTCATAAGTTATTTGGTGTGTTTTATTATTAATTTTACTAACGTTTAAAGAAAATCAGAAAAAAATTATTATAAAAATTAAAATTAAAAAAAAATTAATAATAACCAGTTTAGCGAATCAATTAAAAACCAATAATTCGGTCGCTAAACTTTATTTAAGATTTACAGATGATGTATAGCGGATCGAAAATCCGTCGCTAATATAGGTTAACAAGAACCAAAATTAGCAACCGAATTAGCAACCGATTATCGGTCGCTAAAAATGGTTACCCAAAAAATGCGACCAACCTAATAGCGACCGATTATTATTATATAGCGACCGAATTTACGGTCGCTAATTAGCGACCGAAATAATAATTCGGTAGCTAAAACCTTAGCGACCAGGTATTCAGCTACCATCATAAATCGGTCTCTGATTCGGTCGCTAAAACAAATAGCGACCGATTTACATGGTTTAGCGACCGAAAATTACGGTCGCTAAACAATTGTTTTTTTGTACCCTATTTCTGTATTTTGTGTATGTCTACTTTATTCCATTAGAAGACTCTATGGAGGAACCTGTTGCTGAGGAGGTGGATGTGACTCCGTATGAACCGGATGTGGGAGGACGAGCTGTGGATTCTAACGATATAGTGTAATGAGTTTAGGGCCAGTGAGTCTTATAAGACATTTTATTTTCCTCTAGTAATAAACAGTTTGTATAATTAAGTACCTGTGAGGGATCCTACTGATAGGATACCCTAGACAGTGTTATGGTACTCTGATGCATAAACATATGGTGTGTATGTATGTTATATATGGTGTGATGGTTTAAATTTCATACAATGTATGTTTATAGTTAAGTTTTAATTTTTACGTATTTCGGCATATACGTTTAACGTTAAGCGCATGATTAAGAAATTAATTAATGAGATTTTAATTTAATGGCACAACCGAGTGTCTCAATTCTGTCCTACTGTATGAGCATTTTTTTTTAATTCCCCCTTCTTTATAAGCTCCAAAGGATGATGAACTCCTTTTGGTGGGGTTCTAATGGAAGGAATCATAAAGGTATAAATTGGCTTTCTTAGGATAACCTCACAATTCCCAAACGTTTTGGTAGCATGGGTTTCCGTCATCATCATGGGTGCAACCTTGCATTACTAGGGAAACAAGGTTGGAAATTATTTTCCAACCCGGATTCTACTATATCTTGTCTCTTCAAAGCTAAATTTTTCCCAAGGGGGAGTTTCTTGGATGCTCTGGTAGGGCATAATTCAAGCTATACTTGGCGTAGTATCTGGAGTTCCCGGGTAGTTGTTAAGGAGGGCCTTAGATGGTGCATTTGAGATGGCGCCTCTATAAATGTTTGGAATGAACCTTGGCTTAGGGATGAAGTGAGACACCCCGTTGTGCCCCGGTGTTTTATTAGATTAATCACCTTCTTAAATCAATTCTTAATCGCGTGCTTATCGTGAAAATACGTAAAAATTAAAAACTTATTTAATTATCATATAACTTCTGCAAATTTTAAACATAAAAACTTTAACATATGTAAATACACACTTAGTTGTTCGTTACAATACCAAAGCACTGTTGAGGGTATCCTCTCAGTAGGATCCCTCACAGGCATAAACTTAATAACAAACATACTTAGCGGAAATATAAAAATGTTCCTTAGACACACTGACCATAATGTCCATACTCTAATCGCCATGGATCACAGCTCGATCCCCAGCGTCTGGTTCGTAAGGAGTTCCATCCAACTCCTCAGCAATCTTTGTTTCATAGGTAATCTAACATGTAACCTCTCTAATTCTGTCACCATGTCTTTACGTTATCGCGGCCACTACCACTCCTGTCATCATCCCTCATTTGCATCGGGGCACACCCTCATTCCCGTTAGGATGTTCCACCTAGTGCACACCTCCATTCACGTTAAGGTGTTCCACCCCCATTCCCGTTAAGGTGTTCCACCCCCATTCCCTAAGGTGGAAGTGGTCTTGCGAGAACTCTTGATTTTACGTGTATTATATTACCAATACACGGTGTATTATATTATCAATACACAGAAGTGTTTTACGTGTATTATATTACCAATACACGGTGTATTATATTACCAATACATAGAAGTGTTTTACATGTATTATATTACCAATACACAGATGTCCTTGCGTATCATATTACCAATACACTTTTGTCTTTGTGTATTATATTACCAATACACTTTTGTCCTTGTGTATTATATTACCAATACACGGTTGTGGACAACAACACCTATACTTGAATCTCACCAACCCATTTTAACAACATCTTAGTGCCTTAACCTTCCATTAGAACTTGACACATATTCTATGCCATAACACCTCTTTAACATACATCATCTAGGTTAGGCACTTCTAAATCATCATTATCCTCACACCCAAAACAATCATCTCTTAGATAACATATATATCTTTGCTTAAAATCCACTAAGTATAATAATAAAAACCAGGCAGATCATGCATAACACAATATCAATCAAAATATTCTCATATTACCAACATAGCACAAAATCAATTCAATAAAGGTAATAAAATCAAATCAACCATCAACAATATAAAGATCAACCTAATGTCAATAAACCTACAATCCCCGAATCGCCATTGGTTTTTCAGAAAAGGTTTCCAATGTGATTTTAGTCTTGTCGATTACTCGACTACTAGTAAGGTTTAGGTCGCCCTACACAATTATTATATAATCTACTACTTATCCATTCCGATAATAGGTTAGTTCTTTCCCCTACCTGGGTTATCACCGAACTCCCGAACTCGAAGCTCCTCGTTGTCACACCACAAAGTACTAACTCCACCTTCTGTGAAGGTAAGGAGATTAGATGCTCGAAGAGGTATACCACGAACGTCCTCGTTTCCTCCGCGATGGAAGTCTAAGGTTATGAACACAAAATCACAAGTTAAAATCAAACAAGAACACTAAACCACAAGGTATAGGTTCGGCCAAGACTAGTTCTTAGGGTTAGAGATTCCCGAAAATTATACAACTCATGGATTTATGATCCTTAAGTGTTAGGAGTTCATAAACAATGATCACTTAACAAAGTTGAATTAAAATCCCACTAAGTTATAAACTTAGGGTATTCGGTCAATGCTAGTAAAATAGGCTAGCATTCACTAAACTTTCCAATCTCTTAGGTTTAGCATCCATATGTATTAAGGAACTCAAAACCATGATCATTTTGGAAAAATAAGAACAAAGTATCCTATGTCCATAACCTTCTAGGTTCGGCCTTCATAGGATTTATAGGTTAGAAATATTTAAACTTTCTAATATCTTAGACTTAGCATCCAAATATCTTATGGAGCTCAAGTCCATGATCATTTTGGAAAACAATGGAAACTTAAACATTCCAATCTCTTAGACTTAGCATCCAAATATCTTATGGAGCTCAAGTCCATGATCATCTTGGAAAAATGAAAGTAATACATCTTAGATTTAATCACATAGAATAAACAAGTTAGAAATCTTTAAACTTTCCAATCTCTTAGACTTAGCATCCAAGTATCTTATGGAGCTCAAGTCCATGATCATTTTGGAAAACAATGGAAACTTAAACATTCCAATCTCTTAGACTCAGCATCCAAATATCTTATGGAGCTCAAGTCCATGATCATCTTGGAAAAATGAAAGTAATACATCCTAGCTTTAATAACATAGAATAAACAAGTTAGAAATCCTTACACTTTCCAATCTCTTAGACCTAGCATCCAAATATCTTATGGAGCTTAAGTCCATGATAATTTTGGAAAAATAAAAACTCAAACATCCTAGCACCTAAACACTAAGTTTCGGCCATCATTGGATGATGAGGAAAATATTATTTGTTTAACAATAACTCTTAGATTTAGAATCACAAGGTATTAAGAGTTCTAAATCCATGATCATACTTGGAAAGTTGAAACATAGTATCCTATGCTTACTTATTCATATTTTCAGCCATCATAGGAACAAGATATCAAAACTTCCAAGATTTATAGATTTAAGATCAATGGATAGTTAGAAACTCAAACATATGATCATATTCCAAAAGTTGAAACAAAAACTTCCTAGGTCACAAATGCAAGCATTCGCCCTTCATTGGAAGAGATAGGTAGAGATTTTTGTTTTACACAACCTCTTAGTATGTGAAAATATAAGTTAATACAAGACTATAGAAAGTGGTTTCAACTCAAAAGGATTTTTCTACCATTTTAGAGAGATTTTAGAAGTTTAAAGCATATAAAGAACAAATAAAGTAAACTAAGAAATAAAAGATGAAACTTGCAAAAAGATTCATATGAGAGCATTATCCTTAGTATAAGGAAGAACTTTAATGAAGAACTCAATTAGAAAAGATGAATAAAAACTAAAGCTTTAAGAGCTTGAACTTTTAAAAGAAAAGGAAGAGGATGAAGTTTTAATGGAGTTTTGGAGAAGGAAAGTGATGAAGTGAAAAATGAGAGGTGTATATATAGAGAAGGGAGAGAGTGGCACGAAATTGAGGAGAGAGGAATGAGCTTGGAGAGCAAGTTTTGACCTTGTGCCTTGTTTGGTTGAAAAGGAAAGAGAAAAATAGGTTTTTAGAATATAATATCATATATTTTAAAAAGTCCATCATGACTACTTTTTAGGAGGTAGCTTAGGCCATACCTCTAGTGAGTCACCTCACTCCCTCATCTCACCTCAAGCCTTTTATGTCTCCTATTCTGCTCCATTTCGTACCCGATTGCATTTTCGATCATAATTTTTCCGACGTTTTCGTCAGAATAAAATATTATATTTTATTTTTGAACAAAAATTTTCAAAATAACCAAAGTTGAAATAAACATAATAAAAACACTAACTATCTCGTTCACGGGTCAAAATTAGGTTTTCTGTACAGTAAACTTGTACCGGCAGTGAAAACGCAGATCGACTTTCGTCTGAATTTTGAACCGAAAATTTTACCGTAACCCTCTACCATAAATTAGACTATGAATATGATTTTATTTTAATCAAAAAAACTTTCTAACTCTCAAATTTAAAATATAATTTAATTATATTTTAACCGGTTGAACAGCATAATTAAAATCAGGATGTTACATGAAGAGTGCATGAAGCTCCATGATCCGATTCAATCTCATAAGTCTAATTTATTGGTCAAGGACCTTATTCTTAATTATCCCAAGAGGTGGGATGTTGAACTTCTTCATAATCTTTTTGGCCCCGAAACAGTGGAATCTATATCGCAGGTCCCTTTATTTCAGTCTATTGTCCAGGATTATCTAATTTGGTGACCATCCAACGTTGGTCAATATACGGTGAAAAGTGCCTATCATATGTGTATGGACAAAATAGTTGACTCTAGAGTCATGCATGTAGCTGGGTAGTGGTCAATCATATGGGGTCTTGCTATTCCTCACAAGATTAGGTCTTTCCTTTGGCAGTTGGGTCGCGATCTTCTTCCCAATCGGGTCTCCTTTCAAATGTGCGGAGTCCTATGCCTAGCCTGTTGCGAGTTATGTAGTGAAGGCTTGGAAAACTCTAGGCATATTTTCATCTCTTGTCCAACGGCTATCACATGTTGGCAGACAACTGGTTTTTGGCACTTGATGGAACCTTTTGTGGAAGAATCAGAATCTCTCCAGGAGCTTCTCTTTGGCCTTTTCTCTACTCTATCCAGCCAACAAGGTATGGGATAGAGTGCTTGAAGAGGTCCATCAGGTTGTAGGTCGTGCTACTCAAGTTCTTGAGGAGTGGCAAGCTGCTCGTACAGTTGATATTCAGTCCAGTGTGAGCCATGCTGCTCCTGCTTCTCGTGGATGGACCAAGCCTCCCATGGGCATTCTCAAATGTAACTTAGATGCTGGATTTTTCAAGGAGAAAAGGATGACAAGCATGGGGTGTTGTTTGAGGAACAGTGCATGACACTTTGTTGCTGCAATGACTACATGGACACAGCCGCTTCTGCAGGTTGGGGAAGGTGAGGCGCTAGCTTTGTTGTGTGATCTCCATTGGATCAAATCTTTGCAACTGGATGGTGTTATTTTTTAGATGGATTGCAAACCCGTTGTTGATAGTTTGACTAATGAGTGTGATGACCGCACAGAGTTTGGGGCTATTATATCTCAGTGTAAGGTTTTATTTTCCACTTTTTATAACTCTAGGATTGAGTTTGTTAGAAGAGAAGTCAATGTGGTTGCTCATAAGCTAGCTAGGGTGGCCATATCTTTTGCTTCCTCCCATATTTTTTATGATATTCCCCTTTGTATTGTTGATATTATTTCCATTCAATTGAAGTAAGTTATTCCTTGTAAAAAAAAAAATTGCACTGCACAGCATAACAGGGATAAAACTGGAATTGTCTATTCCTTATTTATTATTAACGTTCTATAGGTTTATTTGGAATTAGTCAATTGTTATATCAAGCAAGTGAATTAGTGGAATTGTACCAAGAAAAAGCATGAGCAATGAAACATTGATAGGCATATCAACGTGTGTGAGTCCAAGGGTTTTTATATGTAGGAAAAACACAGGTATGAAAAACACAATACTGATAATAGCAAGTTCCTTATTTTTGCCGTTTATTTTGTTACAGTAAAAGTCTTCTCCATTTATATAAAACCAACATTTCTCGTTTATGGTTTTTTTCTTTTTGATAGTCAAACTCGACATGTGATAAACTAATCTTCTAAGATTGTATTAGGCACCTAGCTTGCTTGGATTAACTTAGAAAAACACTAATTTTTAAAATAAAGTGCTTTTATAAAAAAAAAGGTTTTTAGATGGACTTTTGAAAAAAAAAATTAAAATCAGTAAAAAAAAATACATTTTGGTGCTTTTCTAAAATCCTATAATTTCTAACTTCTAAAAAAGCATATGCAATAGAAGGGAGATAACGAGGACGAGTCATATTTTATTGGACAATAATGTCCCTGCAACAAATCTTATAAAAACTCATTTTTTATAAGTTCATCCAAATACAAAATAGCTTCTGTTTCTAATAACAACTTTTACTTTTACTTCTATATCATATAAACCTTTTTTTGAAAAGTTCATCTAAATGGGCTCTTATCCTTCCCAATTGTTTTTTATTTTTAACAAATAAATTATAATTTAGTTTTAATTGGATTTTCGCCAAAGTAAGGATAAATGGTTTCGAGAATTTATGAATTGTAATTTTTTTCTTGGTTTAATATGAATTTCCGATCAAAAAGAGAAAAGTTTCGAAAAAGAACAGTCTATACGTGATTTGTTGTGCGCTTCCTAATTACTAAAGAAACAAACTTCGGATCACACAAAAAAAAAAAAAAAAAAAAAGAAGTTTGGAAATGAAACATAAGGTACAATTTTAATATTTACTAATTTCATCCAGAAAATAGGAAGCGCATCTGGTGTAGTGGTATCATAGTACCCTCCCACGGTACTGACCAGGGTTCGATTCCCTGGATGCGCAAGCTTCAAGGTTTTTCTAATTTTGCTTTTTCGCCTTCTTCAATAGTATAGGAAAATGGACACCTAAAACATTTTACTCTTCCCTCCTACCAGATAGTTGGTACGCAACTCAAAAAAAAGAGGAAAACAAATAGTTAGAACATGGTTGGTCCAAAAGCACACACAAAAATCCATACAAATTTAAAAGTGGAATAAGAAGTTTTACTGTACATCCTACTTGGCAGGATTAACACCATTTAAGGACAATAAGTTAATATTTTAATGGATGATTTTTTTCTGATTTTTTTTATTATGATTTTGTTATCATATTTTATAGGTTGCTTTAGTGGATAGATATGCATTTATGATGAGAGGATCTTTACAATGACTCGAAATCCGACAAGACCCACCCGTTTACCTGCTTTTCTTTCGGGTTTTTCGGGTCCCGGGTCGGATCGGGTTTTTTTTTTGGTCTAGTCCTACTTATCTCAACTCCTCCTTCTCTCATCCAAGGGTAGACACAGGGTAGACACTCGATTGTATTATTGGCTCTGGTGGTGTAAGTTGTTTAGGTGATTGGTGACAGGTGTGGTGGTGTGGACTCACTGCCAAAAGACAGATCAGTGGTGGCTTGGTGTAGATGAATCCTAGGAGTCTACTTTAGTCGGTGCGGTGATTGCTTTCTGAAACAAGCTTCCTTTCTGTCAGGTTGAGCTATCCTTTGGTTTGAAGGGGTTATGGGTTCTAAAGGGGGCACATTCAGAAACAAAATTTAACTACATAGTTAACTTTGGTGGAATTAGTATGTGATTAGTGATACTATAAATTTAGATATAGATGTTTTGCGATTTGTATAGGGGTTACCAAACTCTTCGGTAATAGTAATGGGGTTTACTTTTCCTGCGCCTGGATGAAGGAGGTTCAATGTGGAATTGGGACCGATTTGGGTTATTTTGATCTTTTGATTTTTTTCTTCTCATTCCATATAGTTGGGTCTAGTTCGGTTATGTTTTACATATTTTTTTACTTACTACTAATTCCTGTTCAGTAGGTCATTAGATAATTTTAAATATTCAGCTTTATCATGATTGTCTTATCTTTTGATTTGATCATACTCTATAACTTACTTCTGGTTTTATAAAAATTCAGACTTCTTTGATTTGATCGTTCATTGTTTATCATTAAGCATGGGTCAACCCTTATTTTCACGGTATTTTCAAAATCTTAGTTTCCCTCCCATTTTGTTTTGTTGGGCTTTAAGGTTTATGTTAGTCTATAAATAAGGTGGTCTCCTTCTTGGCTCAGTACTTGTCTTCAACTTATTTCGTTCTTCTCAGATTGTGATCATAATTTCCTTTTGCAATGGCTGCTAACTATGATAGGATCAGTTCTATAGTTTCCAATAGGGAGTGTATCAGGCTGTTGGTTAGGGTTGTTAGACACTGGACTGTTCCATTGTTTAATAACCCAACTCATACTAGCTCATTGGAGATGCTTTTGATTGATAAACATGTAATAAAACCTCTGTTATACTCTTCTAGTTCATTATTCTATTGATATCTCTAACACATATCACCTTTATTTTTACGTGGAACTGTATTTTTT
Organism: Sophora flavescens; assembly: GCA_030762895.1. Lineage (NCBI taxonomy): Eukaryota > Viridiplantae > Streptophyta > Magnoliopsida > Fabales > Fabaceae > Sophora > Sophora flavescens. The sequence goes on from CM061065.1 coordinate 120,612,778, forward strand.
TTTTTTTTTTTGGTTTATTAGTTGTAAAGGGAGAGAGGATTCAGGCTACTGTTAGGAAACCTTTGCTGCACAAGTTCAGCTCTCTTTTGGAAGAGGGTTGTTGCTATAAATTTGTGTACTTTAATGTGGTGCCCAATAGTTGCGGTTATAAGGCTTCTACTCATGATTTCAAGCTGGTTTTTCTGTTTAAAACAATTGTTGTGAGGAAATAAAATCCTTCCATTCCCTTATTTGGACTTAACTACATTCCCTTTGATGAGATTCTCAATTATAATGATAATCATGAATATCTCATTGGTGAGTGATTTTACTGATTCTGTTACAATCTCATGTTAAATTAATTTTTTTGATTGATTTGGTTGGTATTGATTTCTTCTTCTCATTATTTGCAGATGTTATTGGACTCTTGATTGTTGTTTCCCTGAGAGACAATATCTGATTAATGGGAGGACAACTACCATGGTTGTAATTGAATTAACTGACCCTAGGTAATTATTTGGTCCTCATCAATTTAAGCAACCTAGGTTATTACACTTTCTTTTGAATACCTTTCTGTATTTTATTTTATTTTATTTTATTTTTTTGTGTGAATAGTGGAAAGCTAGAGTGTGCTCTTTTTGGAGAGTACGTTGATATGTTGAGGAACATCCTCAATGGTGGTGGCAATATTCAGGTGGTGGTTGTTGTCCACCTTGCTAGGGTGAAGTGTTTTAAAGGCATGTTTTTTTTTTTAATATTATTTAGTCTTTGCTCCTTTTATGTGGGTTTCTGTAATATAATGGTGTTGACCATGCCTAATTTGTTCTTCATTTTTTCTATTTACTTTGTAGGAAAAAATGTTATACAGAACAACATGAATGCCACAAGGTTGTTGTTTAACCCTGACACAGAAGAAGAGATTGCATTCAGAAACAGGTTCATGATTTTTGTTGATATTTGATCCGTGTCATAAAATTTTTAGTTCCCATTATTATATTTTATACTAATCAGTTTTTTTTACCCCTATTGCTTCAACTGGTTGTTCAGTATTGCCGAACATGGAGCCATTGATGTTGAGCCCCTTGCTTTCGTACTGGATAGTTCTGGAGAAGGGCTTGAGGCTGACTTTATGAAGAATAATCCAAAAAAAGACAGTTGCTCAGCTTACCAGTATAAATGAGGTTGTTAGTGTGCTTTAGATATGTTTCCCCATGCAGTTTACTATTTTTATGTATGCATGTTTGTTTTGGTTATATTTTATATTTGTTATTTATTATTACCAAAATATGTACTTTATCCTTTTTTTTTAATTTGCAGGACAGAATGTTCATTATATTAGGAGAAATTGTTGATGTAGTGACTGATGCCTCCTGGTTTTACCTAGCATACAAATACAACATGTCTGTCAGTGTTCAGTCGGGTGTCTATTTCTGTGAAACCTGTGGTATCCCTGTTTTACAAGTCCATACAAGGTAATATTTTAATATATTAGCTATATTTAATGTTGTAAAATATTTCTCTTTGTTTTCTAATATAATATATGTGAATTAGTCATATATACTTTATTTTATATTTATACTACTGTTTATTATTAGCTAACAAAAAATGATTATATTTGGAAGGTACAAAGTCAAAGTGGAAGTTCTTTGACCATGCAGGAACTACTGTGATGATTCTGTTTGATAGAGATGTCACTATGCTTCTGCAGAAAACTTGTGAAGATCCGCTGGGCCATCATTTTGAGGTAGTCTTCCTGCTATTTTTACCCATTCTTAATATTTATTAGATTATTAATAATGTATTGGCTTTGGTTTATAGTATTGTTTTTTCAGTGGTCAAAAAATGGTGTTTAGGTTTTCATTAATGTTGATTATTGTTTCTTATTATAGGGTGCTAATGGGATTGGATACCCAGACTTGGTTAACTCTCTTATTGGAAGGAAATTACTATTTAAGGTGGAGACTACATTGGAGCAGGCTTTTCAGTTTGATGCCTTTTTTCCTGTTAGGAAAGACTGCTATGATGAGGTTATCATTTCCATGTTTGAACTGATGGGAGCAAACAACACACCTATGAAGGTTTGTCAATAGGGTTTAATTTAAAGATTCACTTACCATAGGCTAATTATTTGATTATTTGATTTGTGTAATGTTTTATTGTTTCCCCTGTAGTATGGAAATATAGTTTGTATTTAGTCTTATTTAATTAGTGTCATTTTGATTTTAATTGAAGGCCATTTTTGCTCCTCCTTTCCCAAAGGTTGACACCAATGTTAAGGACCTTGAAGAACAACATTCTGTGAGTTACTTTTTCTTAGTTATTCTCTAATTTTGTTGTTCTGTTTTTAGTATAAAATAAAAGTTTGTGCTTAAATCTTTGAATGTTGGTTGTTACAGCAGGTTGATTGTGAGGTGATTGGGACTTCAATCTCACTAGGAGATACTAGAACTGGTATTCCAACACATTGGACTCCACCATCAGGATAGACTTCTGCTAAGAGGAAGCTGGATGTTGACTTTGTGGCTTGCCAAGATGATTGGTGTGAAGCCAAAAAAAAGAAAAAGGTTGGAGTGGAAGATGTTAAGAGCCCAGAATTTGAACCTGTGTCTGTCAAACTTGAGAAGGACTGATATCAAAAGAAGTAGTTGCTGTAGATTATTTTGTGTATCTCCATATTTATGTCAATTCGCCGTGTAGTCAGGTTTTGGAGATAATTTTAATGTAACACCCCGTTTCTCGTAAATAAGCTTAATGTATTTATATATGTTGTATATATGTTTGTATATGCTTGTTATGTTTGTTTTTGATGTCTAAGTTTATGTTTTGGGAAGTTTAGCCGTAGAAATGTTCAATCCTTTTAGAGTCCTAGTAACCGGTTTCACCGTTTTGGCTATATCTTGAGTTCTAAATGTCCGATTGAGGTGATTTTTGATGTGCTGGAAAGCTAGGAGAATTATATACAAGTCTTATTTTATGTGTTTAGACTAATTCGGTTTTTTAGTAGGCTAGTGCCTTAATCTTTGTTCACCCCGTGAACTTTGTAGATCCAGAAACGTGTTTTGGGCTATAATTAAGCCAAATTGTGCATAAACCGTCCTTAACCTCCAAAACCACGACCTTAAACTAATGTTATATATCTAAACCACTCTAGATAAGCCTCTATTCACCCCTCTTTGAATTCCTAACCATTTTCTCTCTAAAACTCTCTCAAATGAACCCGTTCTTGCACCGTTCTTCACCGCTTCTTGATAGGAGAGCATCGCTACGAATATAGGGGTTCGTTGTACTTGTTGTTTGGGACTTTAGAAAAGGTAAAATTCGTTCACCATTCCCTTGTGTTTCTTTCTTTCAAGTTCTTGATCTTTTCCTTTTGATTTATTGATCTTAGAGTTAAATCAAGGTGTTTCTTGTCATTCTTGAGGTAGTAGACAAGCGTTCGTGAGACGGGACCCTAGATGACTTTCTTTCTTTCCTTTTGAATTTCAATATTCATACCAGGTATGGGGAGAAGGGATAGTATGAACATGTAGGCATTGGGGGTAGCGTAAGATGAATGGTTAACCCATGACCCTATTGTTTGCTATTTGCCTATTTGTTGTCTTGTTACATGTTTATTTGTGTTTGCTTGTGTTTGCTTATAATTGACATGTTTATTCATGAATGCTTATGATGTTGTTATGTCATGGATGATAGTGTTGGTTGTTATGGATGTTGAGATAAATGTTGGTATCAATAAATGTTGTTATGCTGTTATGCCATGCATGATAGTGTTTGTTGTTATGGTTGTTGAGATAAATATTGATATCAATAAATGTTGTTATGTTGTTATGCCATGAATGATGTTGTTATGCCATGCATGATAGTGTTGATTGTTATGGTTGTTGGGATAAATGTTGACGTTAATAAGACTCTAACCAATTAATAGGGATTATTAATGATGTTAAGACTTTATAAGAGATGTTAATAAAGATGAATGCATTTATGGGATATTTTCCCAGTTTGTTTATAAGACATGAATATAGTATGAGAGGCAATGTTATCTTCATAAGGCTTAGTCAAAGACCCTAGGATTGATTGGTGATTGTTTTAGGGATGTTAGTATTGAAGCTGAAAGTAAAAGACATGGGAACAATTAAAGGTAATGAAACTGAGGATTGATGGTGTAGTTTAAGCCAATAGGTTTGATCTTTGAATGCCCTAGAAAACATAGTAAGGGTTTCCAACCCGTTCTGCCAGATTAGTACAGCCATGCTCCAACGAACATGGCCGTGCTTGTTAGGCAGCACACCCGTGCTCAACTTAAAGTTCAGCACGCCCGTGCTGAGGGTGAGCACGCCCGTGCTCACCTGTCCAGAACAGAATGCAGAAAGCAGAACAGGGGTGGTTCACCCCAGTTGTTCCTAATAATTAAGAAGACACCAAACCAAGTAAAGACAAGTTAGATAACTTGAAGATAATAATGTACCTTGGTAGCCGAGTGGCCAAGGGGACCTTGATTCTTAATGGTCAAGGTGTTGAGCTCTGGTGCCTATGGGCCAGAGTGTTAATAACTAAAGTGAAAAGATGTTGTCTTGTACCTTGGTAGCCGAGTGGCCAATGGGGCCTCGATAGCCGAGTGGTCGAGGTGTTGAGCTCTGATACTTTTTGGCCAGAGTGTTGTTGTTCTGTACCTTGGTAGCCGAATGGCCAATGGGGCCTTGATGCTTAATGGTCAAGGTGTTGAGCTCTAGTACTTTTTGGCTAGAGTGTAAGTGAAAAGATTATGTGATAAAAGATTAAAGATTAAAGACTAAAGATGAAAGATAATGTTGATGATGATGATGAACTTGGGTAGCTGAGTGACCCAAGCGGAGGTGGTGATTGTTGGTTGTGCGCTGTGTTGCTTATTCATGCATTTGGAGTAGTGGAGTAGCGTTGCATCGCATAACATACCTTGTTTGTATAAAAATGTTATTTTAAAAATTTTGTAAAGTTTTATTAAAATATTCAGCAAGGTAAGGCTTAGATCTATATTTACTGTTGCTATGGAACCAAAGGAAGGTAATGATATCAGATAATTGAATATTATGTTATTCCGTTCTCTTTCAAAGCTTAGTTTTCGCTCTTCCCAACCCTCTTCTTCTTCTCTACAGGAATCTGAGATTCCTAGCAATTCAAGCAGTATTTTCCAAGAGGAAATCTGTTTTGAAAACATCAATCAAGATATTGATATTGGGAAATTCCCAAAATTCCAACAAAAGAATTATAAAAACCGGAAGGCAAGTTTTTTTGCTATTTCCGACTATGTTATCAAAAAGGTAGAGAAAAACATTCCTATCAATCCAGAGAGTGAGGAATTTCACTTCTCTCAATGGATACAATAAAAAATCATAAACAAAGAAACATGTATCTGCACATGGGATGTATTCAGGTAGCTGTTAAACCTTTAATTCATGAAGGATTAAATGCTTCAATCTTGATGTGCTTAAGAGATATTAGGCATAACAAATTTCAGGATTCTCTCTTAGGAATGGTAGAAACTAGCCTAAGTCAAGGTCCAATCTACTTCAATTGTTATCCAAATAGAACGTTGAGTTTACATGACAGAAATATTTTAGACTCTTTGTTTCTAAATATTAAGATCTGTGGTTTAGACATGAAACCCAGTCAATTCTAGCAGCTTTGCTTTACAGAATTCAATACAAGGTTATGAATTCTTGTAATTCTAAAGTACTCAAAACTAGGACATCAGGAGAGACAACACTGTTTCTTACTGATGTTACTAAAGCAAACGTAATTGTCCCAAGAACAATCCTCTAGAAGGACGTAGTCTTACCAGAAAAATGGATCTTGGATAAAGCTACACCAGCTTTACCAAGAGAAACGTCAAGTTTCAATAGCATTGTTCAATCTCAAACAGGACAAGTTGAATTAGTCTTTGAAAGAAGAAATTCATTTAGTTCAATCAGATCTCCCAGCCTAAGGTCGGAAGATTTTAGATTTGTCCCTTCAAGACAATATTTTTTAACAATATCCCAAGCTTCAAATATCAATCTACAGGGAATAGATACATCATCTACTATCCCAAGACCAGTTTATCAGATGGAAGATGATCAACGATCAATTCAGTCTCCAACATATTCCTCCCTGAATGAATCTTATAATGATTTGAGTTCATTATAGATAAGGAATCCCTTAGGAAGGACTTTTACTCTGAGGAATGGAAACCTCAAAGAGAGTGGTTCTTACAAGAATATCAGGGAACAAATAGGTCCAACATTCAGGAAAAATATTACCAATTTATTAACAACGTTAAGACAAATATCCCATTTTTTGACTGGTTTCATGCTTATGCAATCAAATATTCAATTAACTATCCTTAACAAACAAAGATAGTTGCAGATAAGACAACAAAGGTACAATATGACATTTGAAAAATGGTGAGCTGGTTAAAACAGAGCTACCTCCAAATAACTCTTTCCAATTCCCTGGTGCTAAGGATCCCGACACTAATACACCAATTATGGCCGCTCCTTTCAAAACAAAAAATATTGATGAAGCAATCTCAGCTCAAGACATTAATAAATTAATGGAGCAATCAAACTACACGAATAAATACCTACAGGTCTTAGGGGCTAGAATAATTAAGGAAGATACATCTGCTTATGTATCTACTTCAGGAACTAAAAAAGATAGTCCCTTAGAAAAACCGTTATTCAAACCATTCAAAGTTAATAAGAAGGTCAAAGAAAGCTTGAAACTTCTTAACAATCCTGAATTAAAATAGGAAAAAGATACATTTAAAAAAGAAAAGGAGGAGTTCATTGAAATAGTTAATGAAAAATTAAAACAACTAGTTGTTCCATAAACACCCTCAGTTCCTCCAGGAGGCATACTAAGAAACAAAGGATCAACCATAAATGTCATAAATGAAGGTGTCTCAGAAACAGAATCTGAGACTACTACTTCGGAACCAAAAGTATTGGAAAATCCACCAATCAATCTTAATCCAGTATTTAGTCAATCCTCAAAAAAACCATCAAAACTTTATTATCCTAGGGCAACCCCTCCAGATCTGCTTCTTGAGGAAAAGGCTCCGGTCTTCAAAAGCTTTAATGCAAATAAAATCTATGAATGGAACATAGATGGTCAAACAGAATACCAGATCTTAACCACAATGTAGCATATGACAATTGTAAAGCCCCGATTTTCTGCTTCTTGTTAATCTATGCTTTAGTGTGTGCTTGCCAATAATTAATTTTAAAGTTCTAAAGATTATTTTGATAAAATAAAATCATTTTTATAACTTAGTTTATCCTAGGAAGCTCCAGTAAAAATTTCAGCTGAAAATTCAGACGAATTCTGGTCTGCGTTTTCTCTATTGGTACAAGTTTACTGATCATAAAATGAAATTTTTACTCGTGAACGAAACGATTGGACTTCTAATTACGATTGCTAATGTTTCCACTATTTTAAATTTTTTCGTTAAAAAATTTTATTTTATTGATTTTTCTGGTGCGATTTTCATAATAAAAACGATCGTTTTACACTGCCGAGGAGAGGAATTGAACTGGAACAAAACAAAGGGAAGTCAATGAATTTATTTTCATCATATTTTGGAGTGTTTGGTGAGCAAAATCTGCTTCGAATAGTAAACCATTATTACTTGAGATCATTATTTTCATAATAAATTATTATATTTCAAAAAAATCATTAAAAATACAATCCCCCCCCCTCCCCCCCATATAAACCCCTCTTCCTCACACTTCTTCACTTTTTCTCTCATAAACTCCAAAGCACTCATAACACACTTGCTTAAGTTCTTCTTGTTTTTGAGCAAACTCAAGTCTTGCTCTCAAGGCTTCTAATTTCTGCTGCACCTAGGTATAATGGTCATCTCTTCTACTTTAAGTTTCTTGCCATTTTTATTTTCTACACATGCATGTCAAAGTTGTTCATGAAAGCTTATTTCTTTTTGCTTTAAAACCACTTCCTTTCAGGTTCTACCCATCTTCATCACCATCATCAACACTTGCATGTTGAAAAAGGCTTTCCCATGACCTATTTTGAAGGGTGGCCGAAACGCTAAGGGAGGAAAGGTTGATGGTTTTGCAAAAATTCTACATGCATGTTAATTATTTATGCTATATGTTCATGGTTCCAACTCATGGTCTTAGAAGAAAAATCCTTTTTACATGAAAATGGATTCTGTCAACTCCTACTCATTTTCACTTTCATTTTCATGTCTTGCATGTGTTCAAAGGCCAAAAACACCAAGAGGGAAAAAAGGAGAGATTTTGATGAAAATCCCACATGCATGACTTAAGGACTTTGATTAAGTATTTTTCAAATAATGTAGTTGTTAACAATATGTATTCCTTCCTTTTTGTGATTCTATGGCTAAAACTCTAAACTATTTGAGTTAGTGAAGCCTAACTTTTGATCATTGGAAGGATGCATGTTTAATGAAACTATAAACTTTGCTTGAGTGAAGTAATGTTTACTTTGAAAAATTTTAATGTTCATAACCCTTGTATTTTAAACTTGATGAGTTGATGAGGCTTGCTCGAATTTTTTTTAAGTAAAAGGATGCTTAGAACACTATAGTATTTACATGCATGAAATTAGATTGATGAAAAATCATATTTTTCCACCATTTCTTGTGGAGACTGAAACCTATGGTTGATGAGGCTTGCGTTTGAAATTTTATTTTTCAAGTTTTAAATTTTGTTTTACCTATTTGATACTTAAAAAGTCTAAATCCAAAAGCTTCTAGAAATTAAAATTTTCTAGCCGATTTTATAGAGCATGACCGAAAGCATGCATGAAGAATAAGGGTGATTTATAATTTTTTTAACTTATGTTAAACATTTTTTTTGATTAGAATTGCAATCGTAATGAGAACTCAAGTTCATTGCTTTGAAACCGCGATCGAATCCTTTACCGTTTTACTCTGAGGTAAGGGAAGAAAGCCTGAGGGATATTATTATTATGATTACTATGTGTTACATATGTTTGCTTAGTGATGATTGATTTTGTTTGGATGAATATGATGAGTTTTTATGTGATCTATATGCATTGTGTGTTTACTTGATTTGTACAAAGTTTATGATTATATAAATGTGTTAGCGTAATGATATATTCGTTCAAGTTGTTGCACTGAAAGCCTAACCTTGGGTTAGAGCTCAAATAAATAAATTAAGATAAAAGTCTTAATAGAAATTGAGGAGGAAGCTATAAATAAATAATTTTATTTGAAAAATAATCTTTAATTTAAAAGAGAAGAAAGATAAAATCATATTTCAGATTTATTTTGTAATATTAGAAATTTTATGAAAAGGGCAATATTTTCGTTTGATGAGAAGTAGAATTTTTGGAAATGATTTAACAAGTAAAAAGGGAATTCTAAAATTAATTTCTTAAATTAGAAGAAATTCTTTTTAAAAGAAAACTTAATTTGATTTGGTTGAAAAAGAATGAATTTTTTTAGATCAAGGTGATTTTTGAAAATGAATTTCAAAAAGTTTTACTAAAGTCTTTACTCAAAACAATATTCCAATAACTTTGATAAGTTATGGAAATTTTGGTTTTGTTTTGTTTTTCACTGATCGAAAAATAACGTTGAAAAATGGATCTAGTAACCGAGACGTCGGGCTACTAGTGATAATAAACACGTTGATCTATGATCCGTGTCACGTTGTTGTGGACTGTGTGTCCTTATATGTTGTTGTGGACTGTGTGTCCTACATACATTATACAAACGTGGTAAAAGAAGTAAAGGTGAAAAGTTGATTTTTCTATGACGACAAAGTCTAAAACTGGTGCATCGGTTTAAGACTCTTGTGATTGGACACTCGGACTCAAATGTCCTGTGTTTACAAACTTTAGTACCTTGAAAAACTATGGAGGCCGTGAGCCTTTGAGCTTCGCCAAGAAAAGAATTATACACAAAGAAAAGCCGCGATAATAAAATGTTTTTCATGCATTTGGCAGACGTGCCCAAAGTTGTTTTGTGTGAATACCTTGAAGGGCAGGGTATATCATGCTACGTTGTATCATTGTGCCTTGGCGGACAATGAAATCCATATGCCTTGATTACTATGCCTTGAGTTGGATAGTATGCTATGGACATCCACGCACATTGCACACTGTGCTAGGAGTTTTGGGCAGTGTAGTGGACTAACAAGTTGTGCCTTTTATGGCAAAAATTTTGGGCCTGATCAGCTCATTTTAAACAAAGTGAAGTTGGGGTCTCCGGAGATTAGGATAAAAGTTGAATTATAGAAGTGTCATGGTTTTCAATAAGCGATGATTATCTCTTTTTATGTACTGCTTAAAGTGGTATCTTGTTATTTGTATCTGACGTTTTTGTATGTTTTGGGTGCATATAGTTGTCATAATTATCCATATATTGGTATTTTACCCTTGCATTTTCCTTCATGTATATATGTATGTATCCTATTATGTTGAGACTAGATGGACCCAACTCTGCCTCTCGTACACTCCCAGGTGCGGGCGATCATGTTTGAGGATGCCGACAACCCTGGGGCTTGGGTGATTCATCAGGGGAATCACACGACCGAGTACATTGGCCCGGTATAGAAGGAACACAGGAGGGAGGTCCAGAGAGGAGGTTCATACCGTGGAGACCATCCAGATATCACTTCCGCCAGTCTGGCTTTATGTACAACGTTTAGCTGAGCAGGGACAGCTAGTGTTGGATCCACCACCTCTGAATGTGGCGCCAGCTTCACCTATAGAGGAGGACCCCAAGGAATTCATGGAGGAGGAACCTCAGTATCATCCTATGAGCAGTTATGATGATGATGATGCACCTGGCGAGGGAGCCGAAGTGGAAGTATCCTCTTTTGATACTTCTTCTGGATATGGGGGAGACTTCCATGGTCTCCCGAATGGGTATCACTAGTTTGTCTTGACCAGCTTAGGAAGTCTAGTTTTATTTTTGGGCAGTGACGTTGGATGGATCTAGTAGTCGCATGTTTTAATTTGTCTCTTTAAACTATAGTACAATGTAGTGTTTCGTTTAAGAAAACTTCGGTCAATGCACCTGTCACTAAGAAGGTGTTTGTTATCAATGTGAATATCATGTATGTTTTGTATGAATGTAAGTTGTTCTTTTAATTCCATTGTCTTAAGTTGTGAGTTTTATTTAATAATGAATTACTAATTAGATATAAACATTTCGAAAGAAATCGACATGTCTTCTAATAACGTTAATATTAATAAAAAAGGGTTAATTAATGTAATGCCCGGGTAAGGGTGTTACAACAATGATGGCTCTATAGCATATCAAACGGCTAATGATTGCTCAGAAGAAGACATTTGCAATATTTTAGCTGCAGGGTTTACAGACCAATTAAAAGGATGGTGGGATCACTCATTCTCATAAGAAAAGAAAGAGTAAATTTTTACTGCTATCAAAACCGATGCAGACGAGACTTCGGTTCTCACCAGTGATGGCCAAACAATTCCGATGCTGTCAACACATTAATCTTTTTCATATGTGGACATTTTATGGGCAACCCTTCTACCTGGAAAGATAGGTCTGCCGATTTATTGTCAAATCTTAAGTGTAGATCATTATCCAATTTTAGGTGGTATAAAGATACTTTCCTAACAAGGGTTTACACTAGGGAAGATTGTCAAAATAAATTATGGAAAGGAAATTTCATTGCTGGTCTCCCAATATCGTTAGGAGATCTTGTTAAAGATGAACTTATAGTTCAATTTCCAGATGGAAATATTCCATATGAACAACTGAGTTATGGACTACTCATTACTGTTACCCAAAAAATAGGAGCGAGACTTTGTAAGGAAGACAAAGTCCGTGATCAATTCAAGAAAGAGAAGGCATCCAAAAAGGATTTAGGATCCTTCTGCCAACAATTTGGTATAGCACCTTGTCCATGAGACAAACCCAGATCTTCCACCAAACTTGAAGATAAACCCCAAAAGTTTAAGTATACTAGGTACACTAAGAAAAATAAGTATTATAGAAAACCTAAATCAGATTTTAAGCCAAAACTAGCAATATGCGATAAGTCTTCTAAAAAAGTGATTATCTGTTCTAATTGCGGCAAACTCGGCCATATCAGTAAATACTGTAGGCTTAAGAGAAAGATTAAAGCCCTAAATCTTGAACCATCAGTTGAGGACCAACTGAATAATCTTTTAATCCAATCAGACACTTCAGATGAATTAGATGGTGATTACTCTGAAGATCTTAATCAAATCCAACAAGATGATATTGATAATCAGAGTTCTGATTCATCACCAGAAATTAATGTTCTCATTAAGGAGCAAGATCTCCTTTTTGAGGTGATTAATTCAATGTCTGGTCCTGAAGAAAGAAGAAAATATCTTGGTAAATTAAAATCCTCAATGGAAAGAGATTCCAAGGGTAAAGGAAAAGTCATTGTGAAGGATCATTTTGATTTTAAGGCAATCCTTAAAAGACTTGGAGCCCAACAAACAAAACCCGTAACAATTCAAGATCTCCAACAAGAGATCAAGAATCTAAAACAAGAGATAAAAGAAATAAAACAAGAACAAGCAATTCATAAGATGATTCTCTCTCAGATAGCATAAAATCAATCAGATGAATCCCAATCTGATGAAGGAGAGAAACCTGAGTCTAGTATCATTAAGAATGATGTGCAAGGTAATCCTACTAAAATTCAGGAAAACAACGATTTAGAAGATGATAACGCTTTCTTTAATTTAGTTAACCAATTAAAAATCCAAAAAATTTATATTAAGATCAAAATTATCATTGGAGAATTTGTCCTTGATACTACAACGCTGTTTGATATAGGTGCTGATTCAAATTGTATTATGGAAGGATTAATTCCTACCAAATACTTTGAAAAAACTTCAGAAAGATTAAGTACAGCTAATTGTTCTAAACTTAGAATTAATTATAAGTTGTCAAAAGCATTAATAGAAAATGAAGGTCTCCAAGTTGAAACCCCTTTTCTATTAGTTAAAGATCTAAAAAATGAAGTGATTCTTGGAACACCGTTCATAAGGTCACTCTTTCCACTTTCTATTACACATCATGGATTAATAGCCCAACATATGGGAAAAGATATAATCTTTCCCTTCATCAGGAAACCTATTATTAGGGATTTAAATTTCCTCCATCATAAAATCAACCAGATGAATTTCCTGAAAGAGGAAATTTCTTTCAAAAATATTGAGTTACAATTACAACAACCGAGTATCAAGAAGAGGATCCAGATCCTCCTTGATGAAATTCAAAAATCTATCTGTTCTGATTTGCCTAATGCATTTTGGAACAGAAAGAAGTATGTTGTAGATTTGCCTTATGAACAAGATTCCAATGAAAGGCCAAGCCCTACCAAGGCTAGGCCAATTCAAATGAATCATGAACTTCTTCAATACTGCCAAAAAGAGATTAATGATCTCTTAAAGAAAGGATTAATTAGAGAAAGTAAATCTCCCTGGTCGTGTTCTGCTTTTTATGTTAATAAACAAGCAGAAATTGAACGAGGAACACCTCGCTTGGTGATTAATTACAAACCTTTAAATCAAACCCTTAGGTGGATAAGATATCCAATTCCTAATAAAAAGGATTTGCTTAATCGACTAAGCTCTGCAAAAGTTTTCTCTAAATTTGATATGAAGTCTGGTTATTATCAGATAGAAGTCAAAGATAGTGATCGATATAAAACAACATTTACTGTTCCCTTCGGGCTATACGAATGGAATGTAATGCCCTTTGGTCTTAAAAATGCTCCTTCAGAATTTTAGAAAATTATGAATGAGATATTCAATCCTTATTCAAGTTTCATACTTGTCTACATTGATGATGTTTTAGTGTTTTCTCAATTTATTGATCAGCATTTCAAACATCTTAATATCTTCATAGGAGTTATTAAGAGAAATGGTTTAGCTTTTTCTAAATCCAAAGTCAGTCTATTTCAAACAAAAATCATATTTCTTGGTCATAATATTTATCAAGGAACCATTGTTCCGATAAGTAGAGCCATTGAATTCGTGGATAAATTTCCATACCAAATAATAGATAAAACTCAGCTCCAAAGATTCTTAGGATGTCTGAATTATGTTACCAACTTTGTTCCAAATCTTAGCAATATCATCAAACCTTTACACAATCATCTTAGGAAGGATCCACCCCTTTGGACAGACGAGCATACAAAGGTTGTCAAGATAATCAAAGCTAAGATAAAGGATCTTCCATACCTTTATCTTCCAAACCCTTCTGCCCTCAAAATTGTTGAAACCGATACCTCTGACATTGGTTATGGCGGTATTTTGAAAGAAAGAATTTTAGAAAAAGAACATATCATTGCATATACTTCTAAACACTGGAATTCTGCACAAAATTATTCTACTATCAAAAAAGAGATTTTGGCAATAGTATTGTGTATTTCAAAATTTCAATCTGATTTACTTAATCAAATTTTTTTGGTTAGAGTAGGTTGTAAATCGGAAAAAGATATTTTACAAAAAGATGTTAAAAATTTAGCATCAAAACAAATTTTTGCTGGATGACAAGCAATTCTTAGTGCTTTTGATTTTCAAATTGAATTTCTTAAAGGTTCTTCTAATTATCTTCCTGATTTTCTTACTCGTGAATATTTACAGGGTAGGTGAGTGTGAGTGTGAGGCAGAGATGCCAAAATCAACAACTTCTTCTTCAAAGGGGAAGGCTAAAGGAAAATTAGCCCTCTCAGGACTCCAACGCCATGTTGCATCTAAAGAATCTGGGTCATCAGCCCAATCTGAGTCATTTACACAGAAACAAACAACCAAAAAATGTGGGCCATCAACCCATTCTGGGTCATTAACCCAGCAAACTCAAACAACCAAACAATCTAAAAAAGACTATGGTATTCCCATTCAAACTCTTTTAGCCTTTGAAGATCAAGGGTTAACCAAACTCCTAAAAGGAACCTGGGGAGACAGAGTGGAGCAGAATCATATTCTTCACCCCCTCTTAAAGATTTAATCAAAGAGTTAGCCCAAATAGCCATCCCTATAAATGTTGTTGAGCCAGATACAAGATTATCAGCCGACACTACCCAAACCCCAGCAACTCATTATGTTGCAAAAAACCAAACACAATTTGTTGTTCAAATGGAACCAACATTCTGGGACAACAACCCTAACAAATTCCCAGGCAAAAATTTTCCAAATGGGTTTCATTTTAAACCAACACAAACTAACAAAAACAGGAAATTTTATGAGTTTATATTGATTGATACTGATTCAGTCTCGATTAAACACTACCGAGATCCCAAATATCAATCAACATACACTCACTCAACTCTCCAAATTCTAAAGCTTTTAACACCTGAACAATTTGGAAAAAATTTAAATGTTTGCAAAAAAAATTATCAAACTTTTGATCCCATTGGATTTAACTATTGGGATTATCAGACAGCTTGGTACAATGTTTTATGGTACCAAATCAATCAAAATAGACATTCTTGGTTGATATACTTCAAGAAGAATGTCAATTATAAATTTCCACATTGGTTTATCCATTGGTGGCAATTCTTTGGTCCAATCAAGCAGATCCTTCCCTCTAATATGTTGGAAGGATTACAAAACATTTGAAAAATATTTTGATATCAAGGAAAGTCCTTTCCCGGCAAATCTAATATTTTTCTCCAAATTCTCCCTAGCATGAGTGTTTAGCTGGCAATTTAAATACCAAAAACATGATCTTTACCCTGGTATTTTGCCTCTTCTCCAAAGGTCTGCATTTGTCAAGTGGTGGTCGCAATTCAACTATGCAGCGACTACTAATGACAATCTCAAAATATGGTTTTAGCAGAATCCAAAATGGATGAAAGCAGCCAATCCAAAAACATGTGAATTTCTAAATCAGAGATCACAAATTGTTTCAGTTCTGGCAAGATCCAAATCAAATGAGAGTTTTCTAAAGAATATGGAGACTACCTTAAAATTGGAAAAGGAGGAGATAGCCTCTTCATCAAAATCTGCATCCAAACAAAAGCTCCCCCAGTCTGATGAAGAAGAAGACGAAAAGGAGAATACATGGCAATGTTCTGACCCATTTTATCAAAATGAAGATGATTGTTATGGGATAGACATAACAGTCAATTTGAGTGATGATGAATAGTTCCAGTCACTCGACAAGCAAACTCAATCCAATTACCGGCATGAATAGTTCTAGTTTTCTCACCGGCACTGTTCAGCACTGTCCCTAACATTTCTAGTCAAGTTACCGACACTGTTCACCAATAATTGCAATAGTATAGGTCAAGTTTTCTGACACTGTTGTAATAGTAATTTTTAGTCTCTATAAGTAAGATGCCCGGCTCTTGTGTTAGGCATTCAAAGTTTTAGAGAGATAAGTTTAGTGTGAGAAGCTCTGAGGTTCTGAGTGATCTTGTGAGTGCTCCTCAGTTCCCCTTCTCCCTCTTCTCCAATCTTTCAATCTTGTTTTGTAATACTGTAGCATTTCAATAAAAATACATGGTTTATTAATTCTCTCATCTCCCTCCACCGGTCCTGGTGAGGCTCTGCCTCCGCTCCGGTTTCTTTTTTACTTTATTTGTCCAGATCTCGGCATGTTCAACCGCCTTTCTGGGTTTTATGCTTTAAATTTATGCATTTATTATTTTCGTTTTATGTTTTATAATTTAATCTGCATTTTTTAATTTATTTATTTTAATATTGTAAATCCCTGCCGAATCTCCTACTTCTCATCCTACTCTTCTCCCCTTTCTCCCTTCCTGTAATCTTGACTCTGACGAGCCGCTACTCGTACTTAAGATTTCTTTAGTTTATGTTGTTTATCCGAGATGTTTCGGACTATGGTTATACCAGCTCTGTAATGTGATATCGGGGTTGGGTTTCGTTTATGTTTTCAGTTATGTTTCTTTAAAACATGTTTTCTTTTTCCGCATTTGAGAAGTTATGTTACAATGCGGCAACCTCCGTCTGGTTTTTATTATTATGATATAATATGCATGTGTTCTTTTTTTTTTATCGCTCTTATGTGTTATGAATACATGCAGGGTAAAGGGTGTCACATTTAAAGGTTGTTTTTGTGTTTTAATCTGGGATATGGTTATTTATTTTTGATTGTGCTATGTGTTTGGTTTTGGATAATGGCATTGTTCAACTTCCAAAGTCAAACATGTATGTACTCTACCTATGATAGGACAATGTTCTATTAGGAAGTTTAGTTAGTTATGGTTTGGCTTAAGTATGTATGTATTGGGAGTAGGGTTTTTTTTTTGTTTGGAACACTCTTCATGTGTCAAATGCAGATAGTTTTAAAGGCTAACCATCAACGTTATGATGGTTCTGGTGATCCCAACTCCTATCTATGTAATTACACTATTAATGTCAATGACAATTTGCAGTTTCTGTTATCTATTACATTTTTTATATTCTTTCAACTTTTTCCTTTGCTTATTTCTTGAAGAATATTATCTTTTTAAGGTCAGCATTTTTGTTATGTAGTTTGCACTATAAATATAAAAGTGTAAGTTTGTAAGAATTGAAGAAGGGTATGAAAATTACAATGAGTGATGCTAAAAACATAGTTTCGTCATGTTTATTATTATAAACTTATACTGCTTATTCATTGGAATGGTTTTTAAGAATTAGGATTTATTTTGTCATCTATGGTTGTTGTTTTGTTCTTATTGTTAACTTTATGTTGAATCCGCTGATTGATAAACATTAGAGTTAACCTAAAGTGTATTTCTATACTAGAATGGAAGTCTATTTTAGGGATATTCATGCTATTTCTGGCTTCAAAAGCATGTATGATGGAATGGCCCGGTTTCTGAAACATTAGTTTTGGGGAAATAAGGGTTTGGTTTTTTTGTGGCTACATTTTGATGTTGTGATTACAATTTTGGTTGAGGGAAGATGTCTGTTGCTAGGATCTTTACCACGTTATTAGTTATTTAATGAAGTATTTGGAAATTGGAACACTTAAACTTTGGAATTGAAAAAAATAAAATGATTTGCAAATCCTTACGGTAAGATTTACAAATCATCAAAATTCTACATGCGAGGTGATTTGTAAATGAATGGAACCCTCAAACTAATACTCAGATTTGAGCCAGCGTCACTACAAGCACAATGGCAATTGGTGAAGTGAATTCTTTTAGTTCAGATATTTTAGAAACATAGTACATGACAAGTTGGCCTTTATTAAATGAAGGCAGCTTTTTGGTTTCTTGATGCTATCTAACAGTCATGCAAAGCAAGGGTGGTGTTTATAAAAGTAGCGTTTCTTTGCTTATTTAAGATTTTCTTCAATTACTCTTCCTTTTTATTTACTCATTAATCTTCATGTGTGTTGATTGATTGTTACTTATGGATCCTAGGCGGGGGCTTATTGTGTTTTTTGCAAAACACACATTTGTTAGAAGCTCAAGGCTATTACTTATAAACTAGATGTTGACCCGTGCAATTCACGGTTGGATTTAATAGAGAAATGATATTTTGACATTCAATTTTGACACCAACTTTTGACACCACAAATCATGGTGAGTTTACAAAAGGAAATGATTAAAGATGAGAGGGAAATAATGATTAAATATATGAGAAAAATATAAAAGTAAGTGTTAGTGTTTGGTTTTGGTGTCAAAATAACACCACTCGATAATATATCACCCTTAGGGGAAATTTTGTATGGAATTTATAAATAACACATTTTATGTCATTAAAAGTGATGAGAAAATTTATATATTATAATTGTTAAAATATGTAGCATAATTATTATAATAATTATTATATCATATTTTGTTGTTTGACAATGAAAAGCAAGATCTGTGGCATTTTTCGCTAAATATAACATGCAAATCATTGTGAAATATGGTAATGTTGAATTATTTTTGTGTGAATTTTGATATCTGTGTATTTTTACACCGACATCCACTAATATTTTGACATGTATAATTTTATTTTAATAATATTAATTTATCAAAATATCATTAGATTTCAATATAAAACTCATTTACACTGACAACACGTAAACTAAACTCAAGCGCATAACAAAACAAATTAGGAGGAGACCACTTATACTCGAGTCTAAGCAGCATAATTACCAAGCCAATGTATCAACCATTACGAAACGACTTCGTACATTTTCTTGAAAATTGTAACATAACAAAAAAAAAAATGCAATATATTAGAAAACGTCCATAATTGGAGATCATGTTTTTATGCATAATTTATATTAAAAAGCGTCCATTTCATTTTAAGTTTTGTCTGATTTCCATTCATAAGCTACATGCAAAATGTCTTACAAAGCCAATGATTATGCATTCAGCTTAGAATTTCCTTTCTACTTGTATTTGCAGCAGCAATGTTGGCATTCCTTCTCAAATCCAGTAATTTCTTCCTTCTAAACTTGTTGAAATTCAGCAAGCCTTTGTGAATGGTGTTCTTGTGCTTTTGAAATTGGGTATAATACACATGGAAGGAAATAATAATTAAAAAAAATGGAGGATTAACATGTCAAAAATGACACGATAAGTTCAAATAAAAAGAATTAAGAATTAAAAAATTTGACCAAAATAATGAATTTAGTAGAACTGAAGGCTATATTTGTAAGGACCATGCAACTACTGTTTTGTAAACATTAAGAGGATACAACCATTTTCTTTTTATAAGCAAAAATATAAATATTTAAGTACAAGGATACCCCAAACCCATATACAAAGAGACCCAAGATAGTAGTAAACATTGTACAATTTCAACCAAGAGAACAAACGACCACAAAGAAAATGACCAAAGATGACAAATTGCAGTAACACCAAACCGATGAAAAGGGCCTTTAAAGGGCATCACTCCCTCATCGCCACTCAAATTTTTATGACTTTCTCAGCAGTGTTTCATTCTCACACATTCTTCTGCTCATCAACGTTGAGTTAAGCTATTTAAAACTGCTCCAAATTGCATACCTGCAAAAATCAATAAGAATACCATGCCCTAAAGGACAAGATAATCAGGATGTAAAGCACACAAAATCTCCCACACCAAACACAGTAGGTGTTGAACTTTGTTCTCTCTTCCTCACACTGATTTGCTCCCACCCTGTGTTTAACCTTTCGTGTTTAACTCTCATAACAAAACTCTCTTTGACTTTATTTCAAGCACCTGCCAGAGATCCACTCTTCAACCTGCAAACAAACAAAAGCAGAAATTCTTTTCCAACAAAATAGCTTTTACAGGTTAGGCTCAAAAAAAGTAGGACAGAAGTCCTTTGAAATAACTCCTTCCTCTCATGTAAATATCATAACAATGTTACTCTTCGTCACCAGTGTTTCTCTCCACACTTCACTCTGTCTCACCAATGTATCCCTCGATTATTTGGTGACCTCTTCTGTCATAAAATCCTCACTTGTATTTCACTCTGTAACTTCTCGACCATCTACTAAGTTGACAATTTAAAACCTTAAAAATCGGAAATAACACTCATAATAAAATTTTTAATTCCTTTAAAAAGCTGTAATGCATTAATGCAAAAACATTATCCCATGATAATATGGATATACGCTTGGTAACTAAGCTAAATAATACCATATCAATGCATAGAGAAGAATAGCAAACTACCAAATAAGCTAAATATTAAAAATGTGTTAGTAGAATCTTGTTTCCAGCATACAGAAACTTACTTTCAATAAGAGTGTGTGCATAGAAATTTAAATTAGAAATTTTAAAAAGTTTCACAGCTTATTTTGAATCATGCTATGAACCAATTATATAAAATTTAAATTGATCTTAACTCAAGCAAGGTATTGATCTTCATAAAAAGTTTTAATGCATATAATATTCAATATAAGAGTAAAAACTCTAAAGAGTAAATGTTAATTTTCAAATCTATTACCCTTAATTAAAATATGCTGGATTTGTTCATTTGATTGGAGTTTGATTTATTTCATCTCTTGTATTTATAAGTATTTGACAATTCCTAAAATTTGAATGCCTTGCTTAAAAGTTTATATTGCATTTATGGACTGTAAAATTTTAATATCCATTTATCTGCTACTCCACTTAATGGTTCTGCTCAACAACATCTTTATAAAGAAGTAGCTACAAATATATGACTTTTGGTTTTTGCTTTGAGTGTTTGGTCCTAATTCAATAAATAAAGTTTGACAGAAAGTAGATTAAGAAAACATTATAATGCATTTTAAATCTGCTTAGCTACAAATATATGATTTTTGGTTATTGCTTTGAGTGTTTGATCCTAATTCAAGAAGTAAAGTTTTACAGAAAGTAGATAAAGAAAACATTATAATGCATTTCAATTCTGCTTGTTAATCTTCCTATGATAAAACAATAACCACAGATGGTAACTGTGAAAGTATGTGGGACATGATTCACAAGACATATAAAATCGTCCAAAACATAACAGAACCTCTGATTAAGTCCTTTGCAATTATTAATTACTTTCTATCCTCCCTGGCAGTCACTAAACAATTTGTTTTCATGTTTCTTAATAATCTGAAAATAAATAAGTTTAAGTAATGCCTGATGGCAATCTTTTGGAAAAAGACAAATCCAAAAGGAATTGTTATGAAGTTACAACAAAAGCACACAGAATCTGGTTGTTGAAATTTTTTGTGGGTTACACCATAATTTGAGTTTGAACTTCGAAGCCTATGGCTGAAGCTCTTTTGGTTGAGTTGGATTGATAGCATGAGACCACATGACTTGTGCCTCAGCTTCCTTTACGACCTTGTATCATTTTTGTACTTGAAATAAAAAAAACCGTTAAAAACTTGTATCCTTTTTTACTGCATCAACACAAGTGCCTATTTCATGAAAAATAGCTTTATGGATTACTTTTCACTCCTTAATAAACTGTGTATTTGTTAGGTTTAAAAAAAAAAGAAGATAAAAGAAACATTTCATTTGTCCATAGGTTGAGAGAAATTTTAGTACTTCACAACATCTTGGGGAGATGCTGACATGTTGCAGATAGGAAGGGTGTTAAACAAAGATCCACATTTTCTTTGTTTTTTTCAAAAATCAATTGTTTGATTGATTAGTTTCTGTTGATTGGTATAACAAAGATTTGCATATGGACAAAATAAGTGGTTACAGAATGTAGATTCTGAAGAAAATAGAGCCATCCTACTTCTATAATGACCATTGAAATTTAAATACATATGCGGCCCCATCATTAACCAAACCCAAGTTAGAAAAGGGCATAATTGCTAAAATTTAGAGCCAAAAGAAAGGAGAGATACAAAATTTTGAAACAAATTATTTTTTATAATGACAATAGATACCTTATGTTTGTTGTTGGTGTGAACAGACATATGTTTCCTTTAATGCACCTGGAAAATAAAAGGTACATTTAAAAAAGATAGGCATAACATCTAAAAAAAAGTACATTGAAACAAAATATATTGAAATAGGCTAAATTTGAAGGCATAACATCTAACTACCCTGGAAAGAATTAAAAATGTTGATCATTGTGGTTTTAAAAAAGAAAGACTAAGGTTAATGTGATCGATCAAGTGTATACATCTGACTCAATTGCATGGTCACTTTCGTCTTTGTTGATTCACCAATTTCCATTGAAACAAAGGGCTCTACCTCTAAGAGAAAAGCCATGTCAAAGGCATAAAGGGTGATGATTAATTCAATCGACAATTTGAAACAAATCCAAGTTAGAAAAGGGCATAATTGCTAAAATTTAGAGCCAAAAGAAAGGAGATATACAAAAATTTTGAAACAAATTATTTTTTATAATGACAATAGATACCTTATGTTTCTTGTTGGTCTGAACAGACATATGTTTCCTTTGTAATGCACCTGGAAAATAAAAGGTACATTTAAGAAAGATAGGCATAACATCTAAAAAAAAAGTACATTGAAATAGGCTAAATTTGAAGGCATAACATCTAACTACAATGGAAAGAATTAAAAATGTTGATCATTGTGCTTTTAAAAAAGAAAGACTAATGTTAATGTGACCGATCAAGTATGTACATCTGACTCAATTGCATGGTCACTTTTGTCTTTGTTGAGCCACCAATTTCCATTGAAACAAAGGGCTCAACCTCCAAGAGAAAAGCCATGTCAAAGGCATAAAGGCTGATGATTAATTCAATAGACAATTTGCAACTACATGGCCCACTCCATGAATTAACCAGACATCATGTACCTAATTGGAGGAACAAAACCAAACAATCAAAAATCCCATTTTTGGGAAGAACCAGAGACTTGGAACTGATGAAAACCCCAAAATGGAAAATCAAATGTAGTGTGGAGTGCTCACCCAATGTAGTACTCGAACAGAAGGATGGTTGTTCTTTTTTTTTGCAAAATGTGAAGTGAATCAAATAATAAGAAAGAAACGGAATAATCCAAGAAAAGTTATGAAAGAAATGCATATTTACTTAACAATAGTAGCAAACATCAAATGATTAAGGAGACCCACAAAAGGAGACTACATATTCAGACCAATCCAATTCCTCCAAAGTTTCAGGCAGTATTGCATCAATATTATAAATAAAGGAGATAATGGCAGCAGCAAGTATGTAAAAAATGGTAATAACCATATATCGGCACCTCATACTTCTTCACCACATAACTTAAAACAGAAAATCATTTAATGTTATTCATGTTGTTACTTATCACTCAATCTGCCTTTACTCAAGCAGCAGTTCAAGTACATTTAAGTAAAACTTTTGCCGATAGATTAAGAATTTAGCATGTAACATGACAAACTGACAGCCAAAGGATCAAGCAGATAGCACATTTCAGTTAACAAAATATCACAATTATTGTGTTAACCACTGCTGAAGACATGGTAGTGATAAAGATGAATAATTATATCAAATTAAGCCTCAAATAATTATTTCATACTATAAGAAACCGGAATACCTAAAAAACAATAACTTGGGCATTTTGTCAAGCACTTGGTGTGCTTCATGATACACAAATATAAGAGTTAAAATAATATATATTACCTGAGCATTTTATCAAACACTTTGTAGCCATGTTCAAGATGTTGTGGCTCTCCATTAGAATATCCAAGATTCATGTGCTCTCTGTTTTTCGCAGATGCCAATGAGTTCCATTTTTGCATTCGGAAGTCAAGCTAGCAGCGTAGTCACCGACAAAAAAGAGGGGGAAAAAAAGCATTCAGAACAACCCATGAAACAAAATTTTGCCAAATGGATGATTCTTGAATGGCGAAGTGAGGAATAGAACGGTATAAGGAACATTGCGCGCGTGGCGGTGCTAATAGAACTCAATATAAAGTATATGAATAAGATATGCATAAATGTCCACATCTCATATGTGTGTCTCACACATTTAGTAAAGTAGAACCACTATGTCCCAAAAAAAAAGACTTATTAGAATATCATGTAAACCTTGAACGATGCCAATAAATTAGAATGCTTAAGGTTGGAATGCTTGAAAGAGGCAAAGATATCTATCATTGTTTGTGTAAAAGGATCACACCAGTCTCCATGAAATTTGTTAAGGTTTAAGAACTGATCATTCATATGTTGATTTCGGTATCATTTCTTTTCCCGATTTTGTTCTCAATTTTCACAGTAAAACGATTATTGAGAAAGGCTAGATTTCAAACTCAGTATTGCTTTTTTCCTATCCGTGTTCAGGACCACCTATGGTCTGTTAATAGTTATGAGATCATGGATCCCTTTGAACTGCTTTCTCTCAGAGTCAAGAATTTTGATTCTTAATATTGTTATAATGTTATTTTCAGTACTGGAACTTAACTTTGTGCTGCATGCATTTGCCTTATGATTATTATTTTTACTTTTGTAACTTATGTAATCATTATACCATCATGGGCCATATCTGTGTATTATGCATACCATCATCATACCTGGAAGCCTTTTAATCCTATTCTTGGAGAGACTTACGAAATGGTTAACCATGGTGGAATTACATTTCTTGCAGAACATGTATCTTTAAAGTATGCCATTCTCATAGGAACCTCCTCTCTGTCTCTTTGTAGGCCAACTTTCCTTTTTATGCATGTCAATATTTGGAAGAATTGCAGCTTCTCATGCTTACTTTATTTTGTAATGTTAGGTCAACACTTAGTTGATGTATTTTTTTTATTTTCTTTTCTCCATGATGCTATCACATACATGTCTTATATATATAGTTTTAATTTCAGGTGAGTCATCATCCCCCAATCAGTGTTGGACATGTTGAGAATGGGGGTATTTTTGACCAAACTGGGTTCCTTTTAGAAACTATTTACCAGTTTAGGGTTATTCTAAAACTATTTATCAATGGGGGGTCGTTTTGGACACGTGGCATATTTTATTATTTTTCAATCTGATGGGTCAAAGGCGCCACTACAGATGGCGTCTTTGAAGGCGCCACTGCAGTTGGCGCCTACCTATATAAAAAAAAAGTCAAAAGGGGAGGCGTCACTGCAAATGGCGCCTTCCCCTGCAGTGTATCACGTGGCACTGCCTGGGGGCCCCAACCATGACTTTACTATTTATATGAATCACATAAATAGTAAACCTATTTGACATCACGATATAAAATACCAGTTTTTTAGTTTATTAAATTTTAAATAATAAAGTAACGATTTTAATTTTATAATTCATATATTGATTAGTATTTTAATAATTTTAATTTCAATGAAAAAACTATGATACCAATAATTTATTTTTTTTATAATCTATTTTAATAATTTATTATATTAAAATTTATAATATTAAGTTATTATTTAAATTACTTAATACTTATAACACAGACCTATATAAAAATAAATTATTACTGTACATATTATTTTAATAATTTATAAATAATATATTATTTATAATTAAAACCAAAATAAATTTAGTTTATTAAAAATAATATATTAAAATAATTCACATACTTGGATGGTACAAATGCCAGAAAATTAATTCACATATTCTTGTTTTTACAGTTTGCTTGTTATTAGTTTAAAACGAGTGAAAAGGGACATGGATGGACTCATTGCAGCTATAAACCTGCAAACTTCAATTTTATTATGTCCATGATTTAACCACATCGATTATTACTTTAGTTTTATTATTACTTTAATATATATTTTCAATATTTTAATAATATTCCTTATATTAAAAATCAGATTAAGATATAACTAACGATTATATTCGTTTGAAGGATTTTTTTTTTCATTTTCAGGATGACTTTTTTCATTTTCAGACAAACCCATATTCTTAAATTCACTCCGGAGATTTTCTGCAATGCTCTCACCAGAGTTCCATTATGTTAAGATGACAGAAGGAGAATTTCCCTTAAAATTTTAAACTAATAACAAGCAAGCTGTAAAAACAAGAATATATGAATTAATTTTATGGCATTTGTACCATCCAAGTATGTGAATTAATTTTGCAAATAAATTGAATGAAAGTATAATTCGATAATTATAAAATGATAGTAGCAAATTATATTTAAACTTAAATGAATTCGAATTAAAAATTCCAAATAAGAACCAGACTTGTGTATTGATAAAATATTGTATCATACTCTGAATTTTGATCAGTAGATGCCCGAGGAAAGTCTGATCCAAATAATTTTTTTACTACTGTAATAATTGATGAATATTTATTGGTGTAAATTGTTATTGCTATTATTTTTTCATGGCTCCTGTGATATTATTTGCTACTCATTATTACGAGATTTTTTTTATTGCCTCTTGTTGTTTTAAATAGATACTTTATCATTAATGTCATCGTTACTCCCTATACTTATAGTATAACTTTTTTTTGTAGCGTTGTTCCTTTAAAATTACAGGAGTCCAATTTTTGGTTGGGGCCCCCAGGCAGTGCCACGTGATATACTGCAGGGGGAGGTGCCACTGCAGGGGAAGGCGCCATTTGCAGTGGCGCCTCCCCTTTTGACTTTTTTGTTTTGTTTATAGGTAGGCGCCAACTGCAGTGGCGCCTTCAAAGGCGCCATCTGCAGTGGCGCCTTTGACCCGTCAGATTGAAAAATAATAAAATATGTCACGTGTCCAAAATGACCCCCCATTGATAAATAGTTTCAGAATAACCCTAAACTGGTAAATAGTTTCTAAAAGGAACCCAGTTTCAAAAACCATGAGAATGGGCATTTTACATATGTTGTGACTTCAAAGTTAAAAGCTAAGTGTGTGTTTGGATGAGTGTTTGACAAACATGATTTTGGATATAACTGATTTTATAGAATTGATTTCAATACAATCGAGATTGAAGTAAAGTGATTTATGTTTGGATGTTTTTACTTTGAAAGCAAGTTTGATGTAAAACTTAATGTAATTTTTTAATCCAAAAGCAGAAGCTACTCCAAGCTACTTTTGGCAGAATCAATTCTGGATGCAAAATTGATTCCACAAACGTATTACCAAACACCTCTTTTTTTTACCAGAATCACATTTGACAGGTATAGAAGCACTTCCGGTGCTTCCAGAAGTGAAACCAAACACAAAGTTAATTGCGAGTGCACCTTCTCCTAGATAATGAGTTCATTAAAATAGACTGGACAAACATCTTTATTAGGTCGATTTTATTAAAGCTTGCTTAGAGAATGAGTTTTCCTTGAATCTTTTCCTCAAAGGGTAAAATGGATGGAGTTGATGAAAGGCACGGATTGCTTTCTATTTCTCCTGTCAAGGTTGGCCAAACAGTTAGTATTGGGATTCAAAATAAATCTGGCATAATATTTAGATCAAACTTCTTTCGTGGCAGTGATTATTAATTTATGCAATCATGTTATCATATGTAAGTGATCCTCCACTAGTCGCTGCTTCCATGATAATTTGCTAAAGTTTTTTATTTATTTATTAGATTTCATATTTTTTTTATCAGAATTTGCTAAAGGTTTAATTATGTGTTTTCAAATAAAAGTGATTTTTTTAATAAAAGAAACACTACTTGAGCTACCTTTAAAAAAAAAAAAAGAAATTCAACTTCTTAAAAAATTTTCTTTATGATGTAACCTAATATAAAACAGTCTCTAATTTTAAAAAACAATTACTCGATTATCAAATGACAAAAACAATTTTGTTTTGGTCCTTAATAAACGAGTAATCTTTTTGTCTTAACTACAAAATGACATATTTTTTTTACCACTATTATCTTAGAAATCTCTAATGGAGGTTGGTTATAGAGTTGTTAAATCTATTTGACAAAAAAATAATCATTATTTATTTGTTTCCCAACTTTAGTTAATCTGTGTGGCAATGTTTGTTGCTTAAAATAAGGCATGGTTGTTTATATAAGAAATCCGAAGGATGTATTGCATAAAAATAAAATATTTACTTTTTACTCAAATCTCATTGATGAGTTGCTATTTTAAATTAAAACAAAATTAAGTGTGTATATATATATACAACAAAATGGGTTGCTCAAGGGTTACTTGGATAGGTACCTTTGGAATAAAAGTATATGATGGATCACTTAAATATACTGTAGTATAATGGGGCTCACTTAATAAAAGATTTTTTTTACTAAACACTTAATAAAAGATAAACAACTCAAAGTGGATTGATTAAATATATCTATTGGTTATGCTCTTAGTATGACAAACAACTTTTTTCTTTTTATTAACCGTTAACTCTATTTTCTTTAGCAGATAATTTACCAAGTACATATCACTGCTAAGCAGCATCAACAGGATTCATTAAATTAAATGCCCTCACACACCAAAAGGACAACCTCATTAGTTTAAAGAACAAGCAACCAACTACAATCTAAGGTGATGGAAAGTCATAGTCTAGATCTATCTGACATTTACCTGAGCTTTACTTATTTGTACTTTCTTTACAACTATCATCATTTTATTGAACAACTTTTTTAGCTAAAAGCACAGCTATTTGGTCAGCGAGAATAGGCTAGCTTGCTCTGCCTCACCTTTTTTTTTGTCATTTTATAATAATTTATAATTGTAATGCCTCTTCCTTATGCTATCACTGCCGAAACTATTTAATGGGGTTTTTATCTCAGTTTTGTGATATTTTTTATGGCTGCACCTACACAATAGAAGAGATGTTGGTATGCTTTGCTGGTGTTCTGTGAATCGGTTGCATTGAATATATCAACCATACCATTCAACATGTCAGGTATCTAACTCTTGCAACTCCTGCTTATAACTGATTTGGTGCTACACATTGCTTCCATATTGTAAAATACGTTGGAAGGATCTCCCTGAATGTCATATACTGCTTACCATATGCATATGGTGTCATTTTTGTTTCTTTGGTTATTAAATTAACAACACTTTTTGGGTTATATTGCTTTTACATTATCCAATTGTGTTGCTTTCATTTTTACTAATATGAAAGTTATGATATTTGCCTCTCTTTTTTTTGTATGGTGCTTCTATTAACTTGCTGTCTCATTATTTTTCAGTTGTTTATATTTTATAAATTAGTAAACTACTATGATGTTATTTGTATTTTATTCTTCATATATATTTTTTTTAGATAAGCAAAAATGTATTGAATAGAGTACAAAGGATACTAAAACCAAATACAAAAGAACAAGCAAAAATTGAAAAGCAAAGGTATGTGACCAACCAATTGTTCTAATAAACTTAGCTGAATGGTTGAAACATAGATTAACCATCAAAACTAACCACCAACTTTTTCTAAAACCAACCTAATTGACCAATAAAATCCACACCGATTTGAGAATTCTTACTACACCAAATTTCTGATGAGGCTTACTGGTCTGTACAAAAGGGATAATTTTCCCAAGCAAACCATCCTAACATAGCGTGGATAATTATTGGAAAAACTGGACAACGGTTCACAACCCTTGAAAGTAGAACCACAAGCGTAGAACATGGAACATTGTGTAGAAGAAAAACTATGAAGCATAAATTGCTGATATGGCATAGCATCCTGTATAATAGTTTAGTGACTGCATGTAGAGTTAATAGTAATTAGTGACTACATGTAGTTTAGGTGGTTTTAAATCATTTTAAGAATTAGTTGTATCTAAAATCTTACCTTGACAATCTTTACAGTGCAATTGCCATGGTTTCGAAATCTTTTATACTGGTAGTATTGTATTAATGTTTCCTAAAAATATATGAAGGAAACCTTGATTAATTAGGTTCCAAATTGGTACATGAATTTGTTGTTATTCTGTACATGTGATTCTTGGTTATTTGTCATATATAATCATTTTGTTTTAGTATATATGTTGAGGTTATCTCATTACATGTAATTACAGATAATGAGTGCTGCTAGAGACAA
Organism: Sophora flavescens; assembly: GCA_030762895.1. Lineage (NCBI taxonomy): Eukaryota > Viridiplantae > Streptophyta > Magnoliopsida > Fabales > Fabaceae > Sophora > Sophora flavescens. Next base: position 120,642,983 of record CM061065.1, read on the forward strand.
TGAAACTAATTGTTGTGATAATTCTTTGGGAAAAGAAGCTAGACAGAGGAGATTGTCCTTGGTTAGAGAGAAAAAGAGACGGCGTAATAAGGAAAATGAAGGTTTCTATATCTTCTAGCTATTAATCTTGAATAAATGATGTTACAGTATTGATTTTTGTTATCTTACTGTTATTTATTTTATCGTTAAAGCTTGGAGTATAAATAACATGCAAACCCAACCATCTGCTGTGCAAGAACGAAACATTACTCAGAATGTAGTTTGTCGGCAGAAGTTTTTGTGATTTTTTAAAGCCTCAAGGTATTTTATATTACATTTGTCTATTGAGTTTTAGCGATAGTTGGGTTTAACATTTAATGTTACTGTTTTTATTTTTCATAATGCATCTTCAAGTTGTAAATGGAGTTCCTATGGTTGACGATGATCGTTATATGTTGTATTTTGAAGCTGAACATCAAGGTATATCTGTAGTCCTCTATTTAGATATATAAAAATGTCATGGTTTTCTTAGTTGTGTATCTCTATATTAAACCTGAGTAGTTAATTGAAATATATTTTCCATTTCAGATTATATTGATTTTGGAGTGATGTGTTATTGTTGTCAATATTATGGAGTAAGCGTTTGGTTTGAGGAGCGAGCACTATAATATTTTTTGCTTTTGGCAATACTTATTTTTCCAACATGTGTAAAATGTTGCCTAAAAGTATATTAGGCAACAATTTTAAACCGTTGCCAAAAAATATATGTTTTATGCAACACTTTTTTCGCAATACTGAATAAGTGTTGCTCTATAACTTTAATTGGGAACAATTTTGACCTGTTGCAACGATAATATTTGTGCAATACTTTTTAATTGTTGCCTTAAGTTTTAATGGGAACAGTTTTAAACTGTAGCACTATTAATTATGAAAGACAACATTTCACAAATGTTGCCTTGTTGAATTTCCGCGCTAATTCATTTTATTTCGGTTCCCTCCAACCCACACAGTGTCAGTGTCAACTATAATACTTTTTCTACTTTTTACAAAAATTAAATTTAAAAAACAAAAAACTTAAGGAACCCCTAGGCCCTAGCACATAAATCTTTTCCTGCCTACGACGTCCGTCGTCCCCGCTGTTCGCCGTCCGTCGTCCCTACGTCGTGGTAGAAGAAGAACCGTGTTGACTCGCACCAGCTCCGTCTCCTCCTCCGCCATAACCGTCGACAACAACGACACCCAAAAAAAAAAAGAACCGGTGGATCTCAGTGGTTCTGCCACCGCACCTCATGGAGACTCAAGGCGCCGGCCTCCGCTGCGTCCTGGTCCTCGCCTTTTGCGTCGTCAGAATCTGGTCAGCCTACATCTACCAAGGAGTTCTTCAGGAAACCCTGTAAGCATCAACGTTTTTCTATCTCTCTCTGCAATCGTGCTTAATCTTTGTCTCGTGAATTTCGAAATCGAAATGCAGCTACTGATCACTGTGTTTCTGTTACTAACATATTCGATTTTGTTCATTTTGGTTCAGATCGATGAAACGATTCGGTCCAGACGATGCTGGTTGTTCATCATGGGTAATTGACGCTGAAAACTTTAGTTTTGCTTCTGTCGATTTGGTTTAATTTGTTATTACAGATCTTAGGTTTATGACTGTTTATGTCTTTGTTTATGTTATTTGGATGACTTGCTTTTAGTGGGTGATCAGTGATATCTATTTATCCCGTTTCATATATGCTGCTAAAAGGTCTTATATAGAGTCACTACATTATGATGAATTTCTGCTGCCAATACTCTGAAAACTGGGAAGACAGAACGCAATTAAGATAGTGGAATTTAGAATGCTAAAATTATTATCCAACAGGAAGTTTGTTGCCATTGGAAGGAAAGATGCCAAAGTTTTCACAATTAATTGTACATATACGACACCAAGAAGTTACAAATCGAATATCTCATTTGAGGTATTTTACTGCTTTCTATTTTTGCTATATGTACATATGATAAGCATGGGTTGACAACTTCATATATATATATATATATAATAGGGATGTATGTTTCCTTTTTCAGAACTATATCATTTTATGTTATATTTGATTTCATTCTATTATATATTTTCTATATTTGTTAGATTAATCAAGTCAACAGTTAAATCATGCATAATCATAATATAAGATCTCAAGCAATATTTAAAATATGTCCCACGACACTTTAATATCATGCATTTCAATATCGCTATCCTAATCTCACGAGATCTCAACACCGTGTTTCACTGGAGAAGAATTAGAGTTGGTCAATCTTTAGCCCACCGGGCAGTTGCCTCCATACCCTAATGCATTTAAGGTCTCAGGACAAGCAACGTCACATGTGCCTCTGAACCGGTCACATGGACATACTCCCAGATACCACCTTGTATCTGATATATAAGAAAGGCACGTCTGCCTGGGGAAATGCACATGGAAAATATTGTGTTTACAAGGTTTTCTTTGTGTTCATTCTTTTTTGCTGTTGAAGCTCAAAGCTAACGACTAAATCCTCATTTCCCCATCACTTGAAAACTCAAACATAGGACACACAGTCCGAATGCTCAATCACAACGTCCTAAACCGTGGCCGCAGTCCAGGGTTGTGGTCATAAAAATCAATTATACTTTTATTCATGTTTTAAACTTAACATGATAAGGACAATAGCCCACAATAATGAAATTAGAACGCACTGTCCTCGATTTCGAGAATTGGACTCTCAGTCCATAACATCATGAATATGACTCGTAGTCCCGAATTAACACTGATCCAAGATCATGTGCGCATAACTGAATACTAGAGGCGACGTCTCACGTTCTAGATTCTCTTTCTTAAGTACTTATTTTTTTCGTTCAGTGAAAATCAAATTCAAAACCGAACCCTCGATAACCTATCCAGGCTATCGGAAAGTTTCTAAAACATTTAGGAAAAACCTTTTCTTTGAAAATCTTTTATAAAGCATCTTTGAAATACTTTTATCTTTGAAAATTTTCCCCAATAGGACATTGCCAAATAGTTCATGAAAGTTTTCACTTGAAAACACATAGTTCGAAAAGGATTTTTCTATTGTATAACAATAGTTCACCAAACCATTTCAACATTTAAAATAGTTCTTTAAGTTAAAGAGCTTTTGGAAAAGAACACTAATCCTTTCATCTTCAAAGCTTATTCAGGTTTTTAATCCTTATAACTGTTGAGCACAGACACAAGTCTGGCTTAGCAAACTTTCAATCAACAGCAATATATATTCTCAGTTCAATGTTAATATCACAGTTGAAAACAGTTCATCACAGATATGCATCATAACATTTAGAGTAAGTATATTCAACATTAGATAATAGCATAACAGTTCAAGTACATCAGATCACCAAGTAAGTTCAATCAACATATAAATATCCAGTTAAACACCTACACACATGCATACAGTTATTGAATAACTTTAGGAAATCCCCTATTACCTCGCGTGGAAGTTAAGAGTTTCGGATTCGAAGAGAAAAGCTCATGAACGTCCTCGCTCCGCTTGGTGATGGAAGTCTAAGGTTACAAAACATGAAATCATGAGTTAAAACTCAATCAAAGAACACTAACCACAAGGTATAGGTTCGGTTTAGACAATAATTTAGGATTATGGTTTTTTTTCCCGAAATTTATACAACTCATGGATTTATGATCCTTAAATGCTAGAAGTTCTTAAACACCAATCATTTAAGAAAGTTGAATTAAAAATCCCACTAAGTACTTGACTTAGGGTTTTCGGCCTTCACTAATAAATAGGCTAGAAATTTCTAAACTTTCCAATCTCTTTAGGTTAGCATCCATACATAGCAAGGAGCTTGAAACCATGATCTTTTTGGAAAATGGAAAAAAACAAATGTCTTAGGCCATGAACACCTAGGTTCGGCCTTGACATGTTTGTGAGACTAAAAATCTTTAAATCCTCCAATCTTTTGGACATAGCCTCCTTTAACATAAAGAAACTTAAATCCTTAATCATTTTGGAAGGACAAAATAACACATTCCTAGGTCCAAACATATGAGTTTCGGCCATCATAGGGAACTTAATGAAAAAGATTTAAACTTTCCAATCACTTTAGACATAGCATCCTTTATTATAAGGAGCTTTAATCTATGATCACTTTGGAGAAACATCAACTAAGTATCAATGTCTTAAACTACTTAAAGTTTAGGCCTTTACATGAAAATGTGTAAAATCTATAAAATTTTCCAATCACTTAAACCTAACATCATTTAGTATAAAGGAGCCCTTGGTCATGATCATCTTGGAATAGAACTCAAATACAAGTCCATACAAGCAAAGTTAAACAAAACCCACCAAAACCAAAAAGCATGGTTTCGGCCTCATCAAGAAAATAGGGTTAGAAATTTTTGTTTTACACAACCTTTTAGTATGTTGTAGTAGGAGTAAAAATAAGAACATAGAAATTGGTTTCAACTCAAACGGAGTTTTCTACCATTTTAAAGAGATTTTAGAAGTTTGAAAACTTAAAGGAAAGTTAAAGCAAAACTATGAACATAAAGACAAGAACTTGAAAAATAAACAACATAGGATCATTACCCTAAACAATATGAAGAACTTTGATGAAGAACTTAAAGTAAAAAGCTTGATAAAAAGATGAACTTTAGAAGAGAGAAGAAGAGAAAGTAAGGAAATAAGTGTAAGTGTGAAATGTGTGAAGTGAGGAAAAGTGATTAAGTGTTGTAGGTTGAAGTTTATATAGAGGGGGGAGAAGAAGAAGGGGTCACGTCTGGAAGGAAGAAAGAAGAGAAAGAAAAGTTGGTTTGCTTGTAGGGAAAGAAAGAAGGTAAGGTGTGGTAAGGTGGAGGTATGATGTGGAGGTAAGGTTGGAGAGAGAATGTAAGAAAAGGTGATTTGATGAAAAAGTGAAGCATGTCTTGTTGAAAAGGTGTCATAACTTTCACATCAGTCATTCCATTTCCTCTTTGCTCTGCTCCATTGCGCATCAGATGACTTTCCCGATCGTATTTCCCGATGATTTTGCCCAGGTAACACTCAGAATTTTGCCCCGAACAAGATTTTTTTGAAAAACTCCAAACCCACACAAAACATCAAAAAAACACCAATCGTCTCGTTCACGAGTCAAGATTAGGTCTCTAGCTTAGTAAACTTGTACTGGCTGTGAAAACCCAGACCGACTTTCGTTTGAATTTTAGACCGAAAATTTTACTGTGACTTCATACAGTAAAACTACATAAGAAAATAATTTTATTTAAAATAAAATCATCTTCTGGATTTTATTACAAATAATTATATTAAAGCATGTATTTACTGATAAAGAAGCATACGAAAAATAGGGTATTACACACGAACGTATAATTTGCCAACTGTGGATGAAGTTGTTGCTCTTATTGTCGGAGATTTTGATAATACTGATTGTGGTTGTGATGTTATTTTACGAACATGCGAAGGGCATTTGCAAAGGATAGTTGAGACTAATGTTTCATTTATGCCTTTACAATATTCGTTGTTGTTTCCTTATGGGGATGATGGTTTTCAAGACAATATTCCTTATGCTAGACATATTGTCTCTACTGCAGAAAATCCAAGAAATCACGTCACTTTAAGAGAATTCATTGCATTTAGGTTGATGGAAAGAGAATCTGAGGAAACTATTTTGATGAAGAGCAAAAGGTTGTTTCAGCAATTTGTGGTTGATTGTTATTCAATGCTTGAAGAAAAATGATTGACTTTTATTAAAAAAACTAGAATATAATAAGGTGTGATTTTTTGAAAGGCCTTGAGGAAGCTATGGAAACGGTGATGTAGATGTTGCAACCATTGGGAAACGTGTTATCCTACCATCTTCATTTATCGGTGGTCATAGATATATGTTTAATAATTTCCAAGAGGCTATGGCAATATGTAGGAGATATGGATATCCAGATTTGTTTTTAACCTTCACATGTAATCCAAAGTGCGATGAGATCCATAAATGTGTTTCTGATAGAGGACTTGCTCCTACTGATAGACCTGACAATTCGTCTAGAGTGTTCCACATGAAATTAAATCAGTTGATGATTGATCTTAATAAGGGTGAATTTTTTGGGAAAGTTATTGCAGGTATTATTGTTAGATATTGTATTGGAAAAATAGGTAGATTGGTGCTATACGTTTATTTTGTTTTTCATATAAGTCCTATAAGTTCTTTATTTTTCAAATTGGTCCTACACATTACATTCCATTTTAACATTAGCCCTTTCTGTCAATTTTGACCTAATGCCGTTAGTTTTGATCTGACGTGACTATCACCTTAGCCCGACACGTGGCATTTGATCTGACTCTGTTAGGTCAAAATTGACGAAAATGACTAATGTAAAAACGGAACGTAACCTATGCAACCAACTTGCAAAATAAAAAACTTATAGGACCAATATGAAAAGTAAAATACATGTATAGGACCAATCTGCCTATTTTGCCGAATGTATTTTTATTGCATTCATACATCATATTTTTTATGGATTGGTTTTGATTGTTTCTTTTGTTGACTAAATATTTAGGTATGTATACTATCGAATTTCAAAAGTGCCACATGTACATATATTATTGTGGCTTGAGGAAAAGGATAACTTACAATCGGTACAATTTATTGACTCTCATTTCTGCTGAGTTTCCTGATAAAACAAAGTTTCCAAAGTTATATAATGTTGTCTCAAATTTTATGCTTCATGGTCCATGTGGTAATGTAAATAATAATTCTCCTTGCATGAAGGGTGGCAAATGTTCAAAGTACTTTCCAAGGAAATTTTTTGACCATACTCTTTTGATGATGATGGGTACCCTATTTATGAGAGAAGGGATACCGGTGTAACTACTATTAACGGTGGTGTTCATTTGGACAATCAATATGTTGTACCTTACAATCCTAAGTTGTTGATGAGATATCAAGCCCATATTAATATTGAGTATTGCAATAAGTCTGATTGCATTAAATATATATTCAAATATGTTAATAAGGGGGCAGATCGTGTTACAGTTGTTACCACTCATGGTGACCAACATTCAGCTGAATTAGAAATGAAGGATGAAATAAAGAACTATTATGATTGTAGATATTTATCTCCTTGTGATTCTGCATGGAGGCTCCTTGCCTTTGATATTCATCATAGAACGATTGACATTTCACCTTCCTAAGGAGCAATCTATAGTTTATACCAACAATGATGTTATTGATGATATCTCGGAATGGAATAAAAATAGGATAACAATGTTCCAAGCATGGATGGAAGTAAATCGTAAATATCCTCATGGTAGGGATTTAACTTATGTCGATTTTCCATCACGATTTGTATTTTTTCCTAAAGAAGGGGAATGGCGTCCTATGAAGCGAGGACAGATGATCGGTTGTTTGAATTTTTTGCTAGCAGGAGCTGGAGAAGCATATTACATGAGGTTGTTGCTTAATATACAGAAGGGATGCAAAAGTTATTGGTGTTTGAGAACTGTTAATAACACTATTTATGGAACCTTTCAAGAAGCATGCTCTGCCTTGGGTTTATTATCTGATGATAAGGAATTTGTTGATGGACTTCGTGAGGTTACAGTATTAGCTTTTGGGGTATACTTGAGGAGGCTTTTTGTGACTTTATTGCTATCAAATAGTATGAGTAACCCAGCTAATGTATGGGAACAAACTTGGGAGTTTTTAGTTGGTGGAATTTTGTATGAAAGACGAAAGTTGTTGCACTATCCAGGTATAATATAATATTGTATATATAATATAATATAATATAATATAAATTTTTGTCTCTTTAATTATGTTTTCATTGCCATATTGTTTTTCACTTTCCTTCATTATTTTAAATAATTCGCATAGTTATACTGATATTGGATTTACAATATTTATGTTATCATGCAAAGTTATTATTTTTATTAAATTTACAAAAGTTGCTTTGTTGACACTGTTTTTTTTTAACATTTAGGATTGTGTTTGACTGATGATCAGTTGAAGTTGATTTGTTTAGTAGAGATCGAGAAAATGTCACGTTTAAATGGGAAGTCTTTAAAGGATTTTGATACTATGCCTTTTCCTTATACTGAAGACCTGTCCAATTTGAATAACATCTTTGTTCTTAGAGAACTCCAGTTTGACACCGATGAAATGACTCTTGAACATGCTAAATATTTGGATCAACTGAATGATGGACAAAAAAAGGTATATGATGAAGTTGTTGCTTATGTGGTAGACAATGTTGGTGGTTTCTTTTTTGTTGATGGTTATGGTGGGACTGGGAAAACTTTCTTATGGAAAACATTGCCATATAGATTTCGTGCTGATAGCAAGATAGTCCTGAATGTTGCTTCTAGCGGCATTGCTTTCACTTTTATTACCAGGAGGAAGAATCGCTCATTCACAATTTGCTATTCCATTATTATTGAATGAAGAATCATGTTGTAATATTAAACAAAAGAGTTTTCGAGCTGACTTACTTCGAGAGACTTCGTTGATCATTTGGGATGAGGCTCCTATGGTGAACATATGAGATTTTGAAGCATTGGATAGGACTTTAAAAGATATAATGGCGGTTGTTAATGTCCATTTCTCTTCTAAACCATTTGGTGGTAAGGTTGTTATGCTTGGTGATGATTTCAGACAAATATTACCTGTAGTTTCTAAGGGAAGCAGGGCTGATATTGTTATGGCCACTATTAATTGATCCAAACTGTGGAAACATTGTAAAGTACTGAAGCTAACCGAAAATATGAGGATTCAGATGAGTTCAAATGTTTTCAAGGACCAAGTTATTAAGGATTTTGCACAATGGATTCTTGATAATTGTGATGGGAAGCTAGGTATTGATGATGATGGTGAGGTTGATATTTATCCACCTGAACAAGTTAATAATTATGTGTTATCGTTGCTACCTGGTGAGGAGAAAGAATATCTTAGCTTAGATTATGTTAGTAAGATGGAACAGGCTGATGGGTTTAATTCTGAGTGGTTGACTCCTGAATTTCTTAACCAAATCAAGTGTTCTGGACTTCCTAATCATAAGATTACATTGAAGGTTGGTGTTCCAGTTATGTTGCTGAGAAAGATTGATCAATCTTCTGATTTGTGCAATGGAGCGAGATTGGTCTGAAATAGACAAATATAAACACGAGAAGGGGGGGGGGGGGGTTGAATTGTGTTTATCAGAATTTAAACAAAGTTGAAATCTTTTCGCATATAGAAGCTAGGTTCAGAAGAGTGGAAAGATACAGGACAGACAGGTGACCTATTGACGCGCTGTTGTGCACGCGTCAAAAAGAAGAGCGGTTTGTAAAAATATGTAGATAGGGGGCGACAACTCGAGTATCGTCTCACAAGGACTCTTGGGTTGTTGTTAACAGAAAAGTCAGTTTTGGGGGTTTTGGATTTAAAACTAAATAAAGAAAACAAAGCAGAAAACTATGCAAACTAAATAATTATCAGATAAGCTAAACGATCAACCTACTGCTTTCGGTTTATCATTGGTTCATATAATTCCAAGCCCTAAGAGGATTCTATTCTCTTTTCGATTGTAACATCAATTAACAAGCGAAACCGACGCTATGAGACATATGTTCCTAATTCCGAATTAAGCAAACAGATGAAGTCCTCGTGAATTAAGCAAACACGAATGAACACACGCGAATTAAGCAAACGCGATTAAATTTAGGAACACACAATCATCGAAACAAATCAATACATACTCTATACAATTCTGAATTAAGCAAACAAAACATATAGAACAAATATTGAAAGAGAATAACAATGAGTTCAGGAATTACAGAACCTCAAGTGGCAGTGCGAACCGATTACAGCAGATTGATCAAAGGACACTAGTTCTCCATTACAAAGAAAACACAAAACGCTAAACCTAATTCGCAGCCGTACTATAATCAAAAGTATGGATCTCTCTCTAATCTGCCCTAAACAGCAATTTATAAACCCAGGATTAGCGTGCGCTCGCGAGGCGAGCATGCTCTCGCGACGCGAATATTAATTATGACGCGAGTTCAAATTGGGTTCTCGCGAGGCGAGAGAGCAGTTCGCGAGGCGAGACTTCAAATTATGGTTTGTCACAGCCGTGATGCCTATCACGGGCAGGCCGTGATCACTTCTGACTTTGGATGCTTATTTGTCATGGCCGTGACCCTCATCACGGCTAGGCCGTGATGGTCTCTGTCCTTCAGGGTTGGATTTCTCGCGGGGCGAGACAGTGATTCGCGGGGCGAGACAGAGAGGATGACATTTATGGCACAGTGAGGCTTCAGGCTCGCGAGGCGAGTAGCCTCTCGCGGGGCGAAAAACTCCAGAATTGCTTCTCTTTATTAACCTGAAAACAAGAGGTAGCAGTAAGTGCTTTATTTGACTCTAAATCAACTAAATTAACCTAAAAATACTTTACAGACTCAAAATGTTGCTTGAGGACAAATACATTCAAATTTGGGCGAAAACGAGATTAAACTCGAATAAAACAATGGTTTTTACTAGTCAAAAACTAGTCGAGCCAGAGGCTGATCAAAATACCCCAAACTTAAACTTTGCTTGTCCCCAAGCAAACTAAAACTCAAAAAGGACTCAGACTTGGCAAGCTTAAAAGATTCAATCAAATTCGCACAAATTTCATGCAATTTCAACAAAACAATTTTTCCTCTATGATTCCCCCCTTGCAACAATAAAATCCCCACATTCATTTACTTTGAACCATTGAGAATCCCATCACTCATGCAATCAGTAATATAAGTTAAGGATCCAAGTTACACACAAAAGGGAGATCACCAATTTCAAACAAATGCCTTCCTCACAAGGGGGTTTAGTGTTTCACTCAATCGCTCAATTTGTTTAGGCTATCAACATTTCTCTTAATTTCACTTTTTAAGAGCACTTCCCATGAATTTGATTTTCATCTCAAACAAGGTTCCCATGGAAACATGCATGCAACATCAAAAGGTCTTTAAAGGTTGTAATGGGGCCTAACTAAGGGTAGGATATTCAAAGGTACTAGGCTTAAGTCCCTAGGAACTAAGAGAGCACGAGCATTTGATACATTAAAATTCCACTAAAGTTCCTTTTTCCATTTTTCTTTATGCTTTTGGGTGACTACAACCTTTTTCTTTCAAATATCCTCTTTTGACATTTTTGCACTTTTCTTTTTTTCTCTTTTTTTTTCTTTTTGCCTTTGGCTCCAACCTTTATTTTTTTCTTTTTCTCAATCCCAAACAACACATCATATCCTCGTAGTCACCCCAAACTTAGTTTCTTGCAACCTTTCTCTTGCTAAGCTTCCATGCTCTCCTAATCCTAAGATCGGGTTAACATGGTTTTTCAGATTTTTGGCTCGTAACGTGAGGTTATCAAGAACAACAGGCTAATTAGGCTCAATGGGGCTAACTAGGGAACATACATTAGGGACTGGTTCAATTTAGGTCAGGTAGCTAGTTCAAAGAAAATTGCCCAAATCATCTGATGCAACACATAAACATGCAAACCATGAAGAGACTCAAGCAAATTCGGGAAAGTGCAGCTTAAAAGCGATTCACACAGTTAAAAAACATGTTGGAGACTCAAATCCTCACCTGGACATTTTTCGTAAATCGTTTGACCGAGATTCAATCCCTAGTGTGTGCACCCTATCACCCCAAACTTATCATAAATCATGCAATCATAACAAAATATCTCAAAGTTCAATTTTCAATTTTTCAAATAGGGATCAAATTTTCAATTTCAAAACCTAGGGGAAAATCATGAATGGTCAACAAATATCATGCAATCATCTATGCAAAATTCAATCAAAACCCAATCAAGCTTGCCGACACAAGACTCACACACATACTCTTGATCTTCTCAAATTATTCAAGAACTAAAAGAAAACAAAACAAAAACAAAGCAAGGATAATTAAAAAGAGTAAGGTTTAGTGAAAACTCATGGAGGTGGTTCCACCGGGATCCCACTGTCTGTGATACAGTGGCCACGGAATGCCCAAATTGCAATATGATCCTCCCGGATCCCATGGCTTATAGCATAAGGCCCACATGATAGCCAAAGGACAGAAGCTCATTCCATGCTTCCATAACTTGCAGCCTTGATATGGGAGTGAGCACTTGACAGTTATGGTGACCTCGCCAAGTGCGGCGGACTTCTCACTCCCTCTCGGGTCAAAGATGACCTCCTTGTCAACCTTGTCAACAAAGTCCTCCCAATAAAAGTGGGGTTCAACCTCTTGGACTGGCCATAGTGTCTTCATATCCAAGGGTGCAAAATCCAGAGGCTTGAACTCCATCGTTGGTGGCTCCACAGTGGGAGGTGGTAAACAGGTAGAGAGGGCCTCTGGTGCTGCTTCAACTTCTGCACGATCTTCACTCACTGCATTATCAAATCCATTACCTGCTATACATGCAAAAATCTCAGCAAACACCACGCAAGGGTTAGTGTTAGTACAGTCAGTACATATAGTACAACAAACTGAATCATAAAAAGCTCGAATGTCTGGAAATTCAGCACACAGTTCATCCATCCCATCACATTCAACACATGCATATGAATTAATTGAATAATCTAATTCCAGAGGTTCTTCATCATCCTCAAGCATGGTGAATCATATGTCCTCCTGATCCTCATTTTGTGTTTCTTGGCTGAATAGGGCCCTCAACCTCATATGTCTCATGTTCCATATAGATGTTTTGCTCTTCATACCTTTCAAAACATGCTACACACGAAGCAAATTCATTACAATCAACACATGAAGTATAATAGATAGAATCAGGAAAGGAGTGAATATCTGGAGATTCAACACACAGTTCACCAACATAAGTATTCTTGACATCATTATCAAAATTATCCTCAGAGGAAGTATTATCAAGAACAACTATTTGCGAATCTGTATGTTCTTCAAGGAGATGTGGAGTTTGCAGTGTAGCTAAGGAGGAAATGATGAGAGCATTTTGAGTGGCAAAATCCTGACGACTTGCTTCCATCCTCTGTTGGAATTCAAGATTTTGTTCTGTCATCCGTTGATTGTTCTCTGCCATCCGTTGCACCAATTCTTCCAGACTGAGTTGGTGTAGTGCGGGGTCAGGCTGATATTGCTGGCTTATTGCCATTTGATGCACCAAAGAAGCTATCTCATCCAAAACACCCTGTCCTCCACTATGATGGCTAGAATAATCATTCACTCCAATCATGTTAAAACCACTGCTAAACTCATAACTTCCAGCAAAGTTAGGATAATATATGCATGGTGGTGGCTCATAATAAACATTAGGCATATAACCATACATGTGATTTTCCATGGGAAGTACTAAGATTCACAACCAGACAAAGAAGCCATAACTAATTCAGCAATGCAAAAAATAAAATAATATATATATATATTTATTTTTTATTTTTATTTTCTGTTAATAACAACAAGAGTCCCCGGCAACGGCGCCAATTTTGACGCACTGTCGCGCACGCGTCAAAAAGAAGAGCGGTTTGTAAAAATATGTAGATAGGGGGAGACAACTCGAGTATCGTCTCACAAGGACTCTTGGGTTGTTGTTAACAGAAAAGTCAGTTTTGGGGGTTTTGGATTTAAAACTAAATAAAGAAAACAAAGCAGAAAACTATGCAAACTAAATAATTATCAGATAAGCTAAACGATCAACCTACTGCTTTCGGTTTATCATTGGTTCATATAATTCTAAGCCCTAAGAGGATTCTATTCTCTTTTCGATTGTAACATCAATTAACAAGCGAAACCGACGCTACGAGACATATGTTCCTAATTCCGAATTAAGCAAACAGATGAAGTCCTCATGAATTAAGCAAACACGAATGAACACACGCGAATTAAGCAAACGCAATTAAATTTAGGAGCACACAATCATCGAAACAAATCAATACATACTCTATACAATTCTGAATTAAGCAAACAAAACATATAGAACAAATATTGAAAGAGAATAGCAATGAGTTCAGGAATTACAGAACCTCAAGTGGCAGTGCGAACCGATTACAGCAGATTGATCAAAGGAGACTAGTTCTCCATTACAAAGGAAACACAAAACGCTAAACCTAATTCGCAGCCGTACTATAATCAAAATTATGGATCTCTCTCTAATCTGCCCTAAACAGCAATTTATAAACCCAGGATCAGCGTGCGCTCGCGAGACGAGCATGCTCTCGCGACGCGAATATTAATTATCGCGCGAGTTCAAATTGGGTTCTCGCGAGGCGAGACAGAGAGGATGACATTTCTGGCATAGTGAGGCTTCAGGCTCGCGAGGCGAGTAGTCTCTCGCGATGCGAAAAACTCCAGAATTGCTTCTCTTTATTAACCTGAAAACAAGAGGTAGCAGTAAGTGCTTTATTTGACTCTAAATCAACTAAATTAACCTAAAAATACTTTACAGACTCAAAATGTTGCTTAAAGACAAATACATTCAAATTTGGGCGAAAACGAGATTAAACTCGAATAAAACAATGGTCTTTACTAGTCAAAAACTAGTCGAGCCAGAGGCTGATCACCTATCTGATGAAATTTTAACAGTGACTTTGGCAAACACACCACTTAATAAACATATAAGAAAACTAAGGCAACTAAAGAGGTTATAAGGAAAGAGAGATAGACACAATTATTTATCCTGGTTCACTCTTCAAAGTAAAGAGCTACGTGCAGTCCTTTGCAGCACCAAGATTTATCCACTATAACTGATCAGGTTACAGACTCTAAGTATTGTTTGCACACCTAGCCTCTTCAGGCTCCAAGACAAGTATTCTTTGCACACCTAGCCTCTTCAGGCTCAAGACAAGTATTCTTTGCACACTTAGCCTCTTCAGGCTCACTCAGGTTTGTTTGAGAGATTTGGTTTGTAATAAATACAACTTCAGACAGACAGAACTTTCACTAACACTCAGAGAGTGGTTTGAATGTAAAGCTTAGGAAAGTTTGCGTAATAAATTCAAATGATTGAAGAATACATAATGAAATAGTGAAGATATTAATGCGTGGAGTAATGGCTCTTTAATGCTATGTGTATTCTCTATACTTCATCTTCAATGACTTCTGTATTTATAGTCTTCAAGCATTTAGGATCCGTTAGAGACATTCCCTCAGATATTGGCTTCAAGCAGAACTTCATTAAATGCAATAGAGTCGTTTTGGGCAGCCATTAATGCAATAGGAGCGTTGGTTGTACTCTAACATGAAGGATCATGGCTTTATGCATCGTGATACAGCCATATCAGAGTTGTGCAGAGAGCTTTTTGTACTTTGCTGAGTACAATTCCCTTTTCGTGTAAGGACCGAAGGTATTAGGGAATAAAGCATGTTGGAAGCATTCTTTAACTGGTCTTTGGTTCTGATAACCGAGGTTGCTTGAGAGAGTAACTTCTGAATTTTCTTGATTCTGGTTCTTGAAATAAGATTCTAATAATTCTTATAGAATTCGCGTTCATAAAATAAGTGCGTCCATCTTGAAAATAACCGCGTCCATCTAGCCATTTAAGATTTTACATTCGAATGGGCTAGTAGATGAGCTTCATATATCATGTCATTGGACGAAGCTTCTCATTAAGGACTTTAGCAAGTCCAAAGACTTGTGTGGACGAGCACTTCTGTCACCTTAGTGGACGAGCACTTCTATCACTTCAGTGGACGAGCGTTTCTGTCACTTTAGTGGACGAGCGCTTCTGTCACTTTAGTGGACGAGCGCTTCTGTCACTTCAGTGGACAAGCGCTTCTGTCACTTTAGTGTGGATAGATGATTCTTACAGTTTTAATCTACACACTAGATAGATAGGTTAGCAACCAATATGAAGGTTAATTAAATCATTGACCAATGTTTAGTTCTCATCAAAACTTAGGGAAATGCACATCAGACATTTTAGGGACTTAACAATCTCTCCCTTTTTGATGATGACAAACGTTGAGATGATTTAATGAACCTCAAAATATTAACAAAGAAAATAGCATATATCAGACAGGTTGAAATTTTTTTAAGCGGACAGGTCATGCAGATGCTTGATCAGACATTAAGATTAATTATATAATCCGTTTAACTTAGTCACACATAAGTTTGACATGTTTTACTTTGAAATTATTATCAGAGCAATCTTACTTAAGATTTATCTGAGTAATTATAGCAATATTCAGAACATACTCATGTCCATGTATTATTTAAGATCATATCATGTTCATTCATATTCATTCTCCTATTCTCCTATATCACATTTCTCATTTCTCCCCCTTTTGTCAACATCAAAAAGGAATAAACTATGAAAGCATTCAAGAAATAAAGGAGAAATTTATTTTATTCATCATGGACGTTTATAAGTACAAGGTAGTCTATATACCTAAAAACTACCTAGGTTGACTAATTATCAAAAATAAAGAAGAAACCCTTTGCTCTTAGAGCAGCCTAGCTCGCCTTTCTTCACCTAGCTGTCTTCTTAAGTCTTCTACTTGTCCTTGAAGCAGATGAAAGTCTTGTAAGGCCACTGTTTGAGAAGAAACAGACAGAGAAGAGTGCCAGGGTAAGGCTAAAACTGGGGGTGCCTTAGGTAGAGATAGGGGAGAGTTGATGGAAGGGAAGAAAAGTTCATGGAGAGTTTGAAGGGCATAGAAAGGAAGAAAGATGAATTTGAAGATATGACTGATTCTAACATAGTCGGTATCAGGTGAAGGAAACACACAAGAAAGTCTCCCGGACAGAGACAGTCTGATGATTGTTATTTGAATAGGTGGGGGAAGAGGTGTTTGAGCTAAAACAGAGGGAGGGATAGGTAATAAAAAGTCAATATGGCAGAAAAAAGAATTAGATCATGTGACTAACATAAAGAAATACCTAGACCTATGTGGTACAATTACAACAGAAGCAGGATAGTGACTTCCAGCTAATGTTCTAATGAAGATAATAATAGGAGGGTAGAAGAAAAGTTCTCTACAGGGGTTAAGAATATGAGGTGGGGGAGAAGGGATGAAAGAGACATGTGAGATACTTACAAATAAAAGAGATTGCAGATCAAACACAAAGAATCTCGATGATATGCCAGTTTGTTTTTTGGGAGCAGAGTCCCTGTGAACAACTGTGTACTGACAGTCATCAGGTATAATAGTGAAAGAAGATTTTTGAATTTGATAGGAGGAGACATGTGAAGAAATAGGAGATGCAACAGAAAGAGGTTGAACAAAAAGGACATATGGAGAAGAGACTTATGGGTTGATGATACCTTGATGAGAAGGGGAAGGGAATGAAGGAGATGTCTTCTCTTCAGATATCTTCAACTTCTTGTGAGAAGGAGACACTTGGTCATCATTGGGTACAACTGTCTGAACTCCTCCGCATGTGTCTTCTCAGTAGTGTTAGCTTTTGCAGGTACTGGGTAACCAGATCTTCTCTTTTTGGGAATAATTCCCAAAATGAAAGTCTTCTTTGGTTCTTCCAGGACTTGCTTTGTCTGCTCCCCTTGAGCAGATGCTTCCTCTTTGCTAGGCTCATACTCAACTTGTCTGACCTTGGCAAAGGTCTTCACCAACTTCCTTTTCTTGCTGGGATGAGCAGGAATATCCACTAATTCCTCAGCTTCACTAGTCTTCCTCTTGGGAGAGGGTCTCCTCAGCCTGAACCTCAAGGGCTAAACTGTTTCAGCAGAATCTTCAGATACTGAGGGTTGCAGCTCTGGAAATTGGTCTCGTATGGCCACCTTTCCAAACGGTTTAAGCAATCTTTCAGAAATGGGAACTTCTGATTCGTCAGTGGAAGCCACTGGTTCTTCCTCCTTCTGCTCAACAGCATGCTTCTTCTTCTTTTGTTTCTACTTCTTGCTGTCTTCTGATGAGTGTGATTTCACCTCATATTTCATGTACATTTCTGCATGCATTTTCATATAGTTTAGGCCATTTTAGTTTGATTTTTTGTTAGTTTTTACCTTGGAACGGGTAAGGTGGTTTCGTGGTGTTGTTTTGCAGAAATTAAGGATAAAATGCTCAGGATCAGCCATGATGGAGCTTGGATGAAGATAGAGCTTGGAAAGTGAAGAAAATGAGCCAAACAGAGCCCATCACGGCCTAGCCATGATGACCATCACGACCATGATCAAGCAGAGCTGAAGAGAAAGAAGGCAAAAGTCAGAGTTGGTCACGACCTAGCCGTGATGACCATCACGGCCATGACAACCAGACCCTCTAAGGCAGAACTGGTCACGGCCTAGCCGTGATGAGCATCATGACCATGATGCTTCAAAAATTGAAAGCGCCCCCATGACAGAACTCGTCACGGCCTGGCCGTGATGGCCATCACGACCGTGACGCGCGCCTAATCTATAAAAGGGCATCTGGGCAAAACAAAAGGGGGGACTTTTTGAAGAGAGACTTTTACCCTAAAATAGACTTAGACCTAAAACGTGTTCTCTGCACCAGGGGGCTGCTGTGACGGCTGTGGAAAGCTTCAATAGAGCTTCTTCCCTCCTCTGTTTGTATTGTTTTGATTTTGACTTTCTCTGTTATCATGAGTAGCTAAATCCCTTTTTGTTGGGATTAGAAGTAGCCAAACCGAATTTCATGTAATTGCTTTGATTTATCAATCTGTGTTTATGCCTCTCTATTAGTGTTTAATTTCTATGCTTAATGCTTTTTGTGGTTTAATCACCCATGAATTGTTCTTGAGATTTGATTTGCAATGGGGACGTTCTTATCACTTCTTGATCTGGAATTAATCACCTAGTAAACCTTGCATCTAGGAATGGAGTTTGGTTTATTAGTAATCGTGTAATCTCTACTCCTAATGCAAATTCACTAATTAGGCCACCTAAGAAATTAGGGTCTATTAGGGGATTCAGGCTCTTGTCATCTAAGGAATCAGGACTTGAGTAATCTAGTGTATTGATTTTAATATCTGGAGCATAAACTAGATTGGTAGTTGATTTGTTACATGTTAGTACTTGTCTCAGTCCTCGTGGGAACGATATCGGTCTCACCACCGTATTACTTGTACGACTAGGTATACTTGCCTAGATTTCGTAACCAACAAGTTTTTGGCGCCGTTGTCGGGGACTGTGTTTCAATATTAGCATACTCATTTCGATTACTAATTTAAGCATAATTTTATTTTTATTTTTATATTTTACTAATCTGTTTTTATGTGTTGTCATTGAGTGCTAACAGTTTTGGTGTCTAGGCTTTTGTGCATGCGAGGTACTATCCCAGCTGACCAACTGCTCTACGATCCTGAGATAGAGAAAACGGATAGGAAGAATCGGAGTCAAGCAAGACAGCATAAGTTATTAGAACAACAAGAAAGAAAACAAGAGACCTCCACTTCACAAGTTCAGCAAGAACCACTTGAGATGGCAGGCAATGGTGAGGGTGCTCCACGGAGGACACTTGGGGACTATGCCAATACAAATGTCAATCGGCATGTCACTAGCATAGTGAGACCTCCAGTGAATTGCAACAATTTTGAAATCAAGCCGGCTTTCTTGAATATGATTTCACAAAATCAATTTGTCGGGATGGAGAAGGAGGATCCTGATAATCATGTCTCCAACTTCCTTGAGTTATGTGATACGATGAAGATAAATGGTGCTAACGATGATGCAATTCGCCTAAGGTTGTTTCCTTTCTCTCTAAGAGATAGAGCCAAGTCTTGGCTCCAATCTCAACCAAGGGGCAGCATCACCACATGAGAAGACTTAGAGGCTAAATTTCTTGCAAGGTTCTTTCCCGTCTTAAGATTTGTGAAGACACGAGGTGATATCACAAGCTTTGCTCAACAAGAAGGTGAGACTCTTCATGACACATGGGAAAAGTTCAAAGACTTGCTCCGAAGATGTCCAAATCATGGGTTTGATGATCTTGTCCAAATGTGAACATTTTGCAATGGATTGAGACTGTCAACCAAGTTTATGTTGGATGCCTCAGCTGGAGGTTCCGTGAACACAAAGACACCAGAGGAAGCATTGACTTTGATAGAAGCTATGGCATCTAATGACTATTTGATGCATCATGATCGAGGTACCCCATCAAGAAAGGGAGTGTTGGAGTTAAACTCACAAACTGCACTTTTGGCTCAGAATAAGCTTATGACACAACAACTTGAGTCCATCACCAAGCAACTAGCTCAACTCCCACAACAACTCCAAACCATTCAAGGGACAACCATGCCACCTTAACAGGTAATGAGATGTGATTTTTGTGGAGGAGATCATGATAATGGAAATTGTGAGGCAACACCTAGTTCCCATGAGGAAGCTAATTATATGGGGAACTATGGGCAGCAAGGCAACAATCAATATTCCAACAATTACAACCAAGGGTGGAGGAATCAAACGAGTTTTGGTTGGAAACAAGATGCTGGACAAGCAAGTAAGCCTCTTCCCACACAACCACCTCAAGACCGGACTTCTATCTTGGAGAACACTCTCAATCAATTCATGCAAATATCCATTTCAAACCAAAAAAACACCGATGCTTCCATAAAGAACTTGGAGATTCAAGTTGGACAAATTGCAAAGCAACTAGCGGAACAATCTAGCAGCAGTTTTTCAGGTAATACTCGAACAAATCCTAAAGAGCATTGTAAGGCTATTGTTTTGAGAAGTGGTAAAAGTCTTGAGAAAGAGAGCGGTGAGCCCATGTTGAAAAATGAGAGAGTTGCTGAAAAAAGAGTTGAGTGCTGAAAAAAGAGAGGAAAAAGGCAAAGAGGTTGTACTAGAGGAAGAAGAAAAAGATAGTGAAAAAGACAAGAGAGAAAAGTTAGTGGATGAAAATTCAATTGTGAGGAAGAGTAAAAGTCAGATTTTGAAAGATGGAGACAAGCCTCAAGAGATCCCCTCTTATGTAAAGTTGCCATATCCTCACTTGAGCAAGAAAAAGGAGAAGGAAGAGCAATTTGCCAAATTTCTTGACATCTTCAAGAGGTTACAAATCAACATACCCTTTGCTGAAGCACTAGAGCAAATGCCAACTTATGCAAAGTTCATGAAGGAGTTTCTTACAAAGAAAAGGAGGTTTAAAGAAGGTGAAACTGTTGCCTTGACGAAAGAATGTAGTGAGATACTTCAAAGGAAGCTACCTCCAAAGATTAAAGATCCTGGTAGTTTTACAATCCCTTGCACAATTGGGAGTGTTGCTATTGGGAAGGCATTGTGTGACTTGGGGGTGAGTATCAATTTGATGCCGCTTTCAATATTGAACAAGCTTGGAGGTGGTGAAGTGAAACCAACAAGGATGGCATTGCAACTAGCCGATAGATCAATCAAGCGTCCTTATGGTATTTTGGAAGATGTTTTGGTTAAGGTGGATAAGTTTATCTTCCCAGCGGATTATGTGATATTAGACATGGAGGAGGATGCAGAAGTTCCACTTATATTGGGGAGACCTTTTCTAGCAACTGGTCATGCTTTGATAGATGTACAAAAAGGCCAAATTCGACTCAGAGTGCACGATGAAGAAGTTACTTTCAATGTATTTGAAGCTATGCATCGCCCGAGTGATGAAGAGAATTGTTTCCGCATGGACATTGTGGATATAGTGGCTAAAGAAGCCTTTGCACATCAGCACCACTCCTCTACTCTTGAGAAGGTAATTGTGAACTCTATTGAAAATCTTGATGAGAAAGAGGAGAAGGAAATTGAGGAGTGTTTGTGTGATTTGGAAGCTCAACCCAAGCAACTTGCTGCCAATACTAAGAAAGAAGAGCTCAAAAAGGATGAAGTCCAAGAGAAGCTCAAGTTAGAGCTTAAGCCTCTACCTCCCCACTTGAAATATGTGTTTATTGGTGAGAATGATGAAAATCTTGTCATAGTGAGCAATGTATTGTCCAAATTGGAAGAGGAGAAACTTGTAAGGGTGCTTCGAGAGCATAAAACAGCTATTGGATGGTCCGTCTCATATTTGAAAGGTATTAGCCCTACATTTTATATGCACAAGATCATGATGGAGGCTGAATTTAAACCGGTGGTCCAACCGCAAAGGAGGCTCAATCCTACAATGAAAGAAGTGGTAAGGAAGGAGGTGCTGAAACTCCTTGAAGCAGGAAGGATCTATTCGATTTTCGATAGTGCTTGGGTGAGTCCGGTACAAGTGGTTCCCAAGAAAGGTGGCATGACCGTTGTGAAAAGCGAGAAGAATGAGTTGATCCCAACTAGAACGGTCACCGGTTGGCGAATGTGTATAGATTACCGGAAGCTAAATCAAGCTACTAGGAAAGATCACTTCCCACTTCCATTCATGGACCAAATGTTGGAAAGGTTGGCTGGGCAAGCTTATTATTGTTTCTTGGATGGTTATTCGGGTTATAACCAAATTGCGGTTAATCCGGAAGACCAAGAAAAAACTGCCTTCACATGTCCTTTTGGAGTTTTTGCCTATCGGAAGATGCCTTTCAGTCTTTGTAATGCGCCTGCAACATTTCAAAGGTGCATGCTTTCCATTTTCTCTGATATGGTAGAAAAATACATTGAAGTTTTCATGGATGATTTTTCTGTTTTCGGTTCCTCTTATGATAATTGTTTGTCTAACCTTGCTGCTGTGTTAAAGAGGTGCATGGACACCAATTTAGTCTTAAATTGGGAGAAGTGTCATTTTATGGTGCAGGAAGGCATTGTGCTTGGGCACAAGATTTCAGCTAAGGGGATCGAAATGGACAAATCCAAGATTGATGTAATTGAGAAACTAACTCCACCGGTGAATGTCAATGGTGTGAGGAGTTTTCTTGGGCACGCAGGCTTTTACCGGCGGTTCATCCAAGACTTCTCAAAGATAGCCAAGCCGTTGTGTAGCCTTTTGAACAAGGACACTCCATTTGTGTTTGATACTGCTTGTCTTACTTCTTTTCAGATTTTGAAAGACAAGTTGATCACCTCTCCCATTCTTGTTGCACCCAACTGGGAGTCACCATTTGAATTAATGTGTGATGCTAGTGACTACGCTGGAGGAGAAGGGAAAAGTTTTTCCATGCCATTCACTATAGAGCAAGGTTCCCAATGAGAACCAAATAAATTATGCAACAACTGCAAAAAGAGTTGCTAGCCATAGTGTTTGCATTGGAAAAATTTCTTCATACTTAATTGGGTCACAAGTTTTTTCATTCAATTAAATATTTGTTGATTCAAAACTAAGACTCATAAGGTGGATTCTATTGTTGCAGGAATTTGACTTAGTCATTGAGGACAAAAAGGGAAAATGTGGTGGTGACCACTTATCTCGGTTAGTGAATGAAGAGGTTGTTCAGGAAGAGAGGACATTGGACGGAGTTCCGGATGAGGCCTTATTTCTAGTGCATGAAAGACCATGGTTTGCCGACATGGCAAATTTCAAGGCAGCCAACATTGTTCCAGCCACTTGGCAACAAAGAAAAAAATTCTTCCGGGATGCCAACCATTTCATGTGGGATGACCCATTTTTGTTCAAGGTTGGACCGGATGGCTTATGGAGGAGGTGTGTTAGTCAAGAGGAAGCGAGGAGTATTCTGTGGCATTGCCATAACTCTCCATATGGTGAACATTACAATGGGGATAGGACGGCTACAAAGGTCCTCCAATCTGGGCTCTTTTGGCCCTCAATCTTCAAGGACTCTTACAATCATGTGAAGAGTTGTGACAAGTTCCAAAGGACCGGGAACATATCTAAAAGGGATGAGATGCCACTGCAAAACATATTGGAGATTGAAGTATTTGATTGTTGGGGCATAGATTTTATGGGTCCACTTCCACCTTCATTCTCCAATCAATATATCTTGGTGGCAGTGGACTATGTTTCTAAATGGGTGGAGGCCATCGCAACACCGAAGAATGATGCACAAATAGTGATTAAGTTCATCAAGAAGAACATTTTTGCCTGGTTCGGTGTCCCAAGGGTCCTTATAAGTGATGGGGGATCTCACTTCTGCAACTCACAACTGAAAAATGTGTTGACCAAGTATGATGTGAGGCATAAGGTGGCATCCCCATATCATCCGCAAACAAATGGGCAAGCGGAGGTCTCTAACCGGGAGATTAAGCGGATTCTATAAAAAACTGTGGCCACCTCAAGAAAAGATTGGGCAAAGAAGCTTGACGATGCCTTGTGGGCTTACCGGACTGCATTAAAAACTTATGTGGGGTTATCTCCATTTCAGATGGTCTATGGGAAGGCATGTCATCTACTCGTAGAGTTGGAGCATCGAGCCTTTTGGGCATTGAAGTTCTTGAATTTTGATGCCACTTTGGCGGGTGAAAAAAGAGTCAATCAGCTGCATGAATTGGAGGAGATGCACCTTAATGCATATGAGAACGCAGCTATTTACAAGCAGCGGTCAAGACCTATCATGACAAGAAGATCGTAATGAAAACATTTCAGCCGGGACAACAAGTTTTATTATTCAATTCCCGACTGAGATTGTTTCCGGGCAAGTTGAAGTCTAAGTGGTCGGGACCGTTCATTGTCAAAGAAGTCTCATCTCATGGAGCTATAGAAGTGGTGGATCCTACTTCAAAAAGGACCTTCAAAGTCAATGGCCAAAGGCTCAAAGCCTACTTGGGTGGTGACATCGAGAGATTGACCACAGCTGTGCACCTTCGTGATCCTTGAGATCACCGACCCGTCAAGCTAGTGACGTTAAAGAAGCGCTTATTGGGAGGCAACCCAAGTTTTTCTTTTCCTTTTTCATTTGTTTTTGAATTTAACTCTTGAATAATTTGAGAAGATCAAGAGGAAAATAAATTAATAGATTTGTTAAGTGTTTTCAGGCTAAGAAGGAAGGAGAAGCAAAAAGGGCAAGGACAAGCAAAGTCAGCAGCCATCACACCCATGTCACGGCCGTGATGAGCCAGCCATGAAAATCAGAAAGGATCACGGCCCAGCCGTGATACCCATCACGGGCTTGATGAGAGGACCCTGAAGATCAGAGAGCATCACGACCTAACCGTGATGGAGGTCACGGCCATGACAGGCCAGCTCCAAGGACCAGAATTGATCACGGCCGTGACACATTTTCCAGTCTCCCTTTGACTAGGCATGTGAACCAACACCCGCTACCACCTCGGTGAGTTGTTCCATTTTTCTCCTCTCTCCGACTTGATCATTTACATTGGGGACAATGTAAGTTTTTAAGCTTGGGGTAGGGGTATTTTTGCATTTTTCATGTTGCATTCATATAGGCATAGTTTTGCATGATCACATGATTAGATTGCCCCTTGCTTAGATTATGCATCCAATTGTGAGAACTTAGTGCCAATTAAATTGAGATAGTGAATTTCTGAACCCAATTTTTTATTCTTGTGATAAGGCTACAAATAAAAATTCTTGAGATGATCTCTGATAGTTGATAATTAACATGTGGTTCCGTAGATTTGTGTTTCTCATTGATTTCTGAACTACTAAATGTGAGATTTTGAGCCAAAAAGGGGTACTCACTAAATCTACCCCATTCTTTGTGATAGAGTGTTTTATTCCTCTTGGATTGTATTCTCTAGAACTTGACTTGAAACCGTTTTGAAGCTTAAAAATTTTTTGAAAACATTTTTGAAAATGATTGAGGCACTAGGTATTTTTCCGGCCTTCTGAGCTTTGATTGACTAAATGCTACCCCTTAGTTACCCAATTTTGAGCCTACAAGAATAAAATACTTTTCTTGGTACCTTGAATTACTATGCTTGGTATGGCACCTTTTAAGGTATTACAAAAAGGGTAAAAAGGTAGTTGAAAAAGTACGGGATGAGAAAGTTAAAAAATATTTCTCTTGAATTGAAAATCTCCCCTTCTCTCAAAAAAAAAAAAAAAAGAAAGAAAGAAAGAAAGAAATAAAATATATATATAGAGAATGGGATGACAAAAGGAAGTGAGAAATAAAATAAAAATAAAATAAGAAAGGTGGAAAAATGAATCAAAACCCCAAAAGGTATTTTAGAAGGTGTCATGCTTTGCAATGCTTGATATTTTGTGTAGCCTTTTGAAATTTCCTTTTCTTGATTTCCCCACCTATTGATTAATCCCATGGCCCCGTTACAACCAAGCAAAAGACCTCTTGATTCTTATATGTTTTCATTAATAAAGTAGAGATTTGGTTAATAGTCAAGCTTATGGTAGAAGTCATTCCTTGAGGAAATTGAGCGAATTGTCATATATCCTTAAACACTTGAGTGAGGTGAGAAAGAGTACCCGAATCAGTGAGAATATAAGTCTCGGGAACCTAAGCTTCTAATTGGACTTGAATTTGATTATCTCTCGGTTAATTATTTGAAAATGCCTGCTACTTGGATTAGTTACTCGGGTTCTTGGTTTACTATCCATGCTCTGATTATTTATATCTTCTGGCCTTAATGATTGCTTGAGGACAAGCAAAATATTAAGCTTGGGGTGATTTGATGAGTGTGATTTCACCTCATATTTCATGTACATTTCTGCATGCATTTTCATATAGTTTAGGCCATTTTAGTTTGATTTTTTGTTAGTTTTTACCTTGGAACGGGTAAGGTGGTTTCGTGGTGTTGTTTTACAGAAATTAAGGATAAAATGCTCAGGATCAGCCATGATGGAGCTTGGATGAAGATAGAGCTTGGAAAGTGAAGAAAATGAGCCAAGCAGAGCCCATCACGGTCATGATCAAGCAGAGCTGAAGAGAAAGAAGGCAAAAGTCAGAGTTGGTCACGGCCTAGCCGTGATGAGCATCACGGTCGTGACAACCAGACCCTCTCAGGCAGAACTGGTCACGGCCTAGCCGTGATGAGCATCACGGCCGTGATGCTTCAAAAATTAAAAGCGCGCCCATGACAGAACCCGTCACGGCCGTGACGCGCGCCTAATCTATAAAAGGGCATCTGGGCAGAATGAAAGGGGGGACTTTTTGAAGAGAGACTTTTACCCTAAAACAGACTTAGACCTAAAACGAGTTCTCTGCACCAGGGGGCTGCTGCGACGGCTGTGGAAAGCTTCAATGGAGCTTCTTCCCTCCTCTATTTGTATTGTTTGGATTTTGGCTTTCTCTGTTATCATGAGTAGCTAAATCCCTTTTTGTTGGGATTAGATGTAGCTAAACCGAATTTCATGTAATTGCTTTGATTTATCAATCTGTGTTTATGCCTCTCTATTAGTGTTTAATTCCTACGCTTAATGCTTTTTGTGGTTTGATCACCCATGAATTGTTCTTGAGATTTGATTTGCAATGGGGACGTTCTTATCATTTCTTGATCTGGATTTAATCACCTAGTAAACCTTGAATCTAGGAATGGAGTTTGGTTTATTAGTAATCGTGTAATCTCTACTCCTAATGCAAACTCACTAATTAGGCCACCTAAGGAATTAGGGTCTATTAGGGGATTTAGGCTTTTGTCATCTAAGGAATCAGGACTTGAGTAATCTAGTGGGTTGATTTTAATATCTGGTGCATAAACTGGATTGGTAGTCTTGGTATTGCATGAGGCTAAGGTTTAGTGAAATTTAATCCCAACATCTTTATCATATTTGAAAATCACCTTTTTCTGCACTCTAAGTATTTGATAAAAAAAACCAAAAAGAGTTTGTTCCTTTTCTTTTGTTTGTTTTGGGCTTGGTATTTTAAGCCCCCTTCCATCCAAATATCCACTTAAATAGTAGTTGATTTGTTACGTGTTAGTACTTGTCTCAGTCCTCGTGGGAACGATATCGGTCTCACCACCGTATTACTTGTACGACTAGGTATACTTGCCTAGATTTCGTAACCAACATCTTCCTCCTCATCAGCAAGAGGGATTCCCTTGATGTCCATCATAGACAGTATCTTCCTGTCTATGGGTAGTGACATGTCCACAAAGTGAACATCACTAGGAACAAACAACTTGTTCCAGAATATCCTTGTCAGCAACATCCCATAAGGATAGGTCTGCAAGTTGGTTCTCTTGATCAGAGTCTCAAGGTATATATAGATAAGGACGTTGATGTCAACCTTGATTTTGGGGATCAAGTGGTGCAAAGCAAATCTATCCATCTTGGTCACACTATCTTATGAGCCTTTCCTTGGCATCACGCACTCCAACAACAATTTGTGCAGGAATCTGCACTTGACCACCATGTTGACATGCTTAGGGTTCACGGGTTTGGGAACACCATAGATGGCAATGTTAACATTGTCAGCTCCCACTTCATCTTCCCAATTGGGTGTGAAGCCAGCTCCGATTCTCTGACATTTTGTGACAAGCTCCAGAGAGCTAATGGGGAAGAGAAGGGCTCTATCCCCCATTTCAGCCTTAAAGCTTTTGATTCCGTTGAGTTGGTTGGTGACAACCACAACATTTCTCCAGAACGTTTGAACGAGCTATGGGTGAACAAACTCCTTGATGTCGAAGAAAGGAGTCCACTTAGAGTACTCCAACTCTTCAGTAACATCCATTCCTAGTTTCTTCATCTGTTGAAGATCAACAGTCTTTCCCGGAATGATCTTTTCTATCTCAGTAACCTTGAGATTGTATTTCTCAGTGATTTCTTTTGTAGAGAGATGCTTGGATGATGCCATTTTTTTGAGAGAAAACGATTCTAGGGTTTCGAGAGAGAAGAGGGTTTAAAAGATGAGAAGACAAAGAGATTTTGGAATATTGAAGCATAAATGTTCAACCTTTATGATCTATTGTCTTTTATAGACATAAAGGTAGGAGAGAGAAAAACGATATTTTTAATTCAAAAAAGGCACGATTTGTATGGGAAACTGCAACGCCCACTTAAGACATAATGAAAACATATTTTTGGGATATATAAACCACCGTGCACACGATTAGCTTCAGATAAGGGAATTGCATTAATTAAATAATAACCATTTCAACAAAACTGATGAGTTCTAGCATAGTGACTCAGCAGAGTCAGACAAGTAAGCATAGACAGGTGATAAAGCACATACATGTTAACATTCAGACATGTCATTCAACAATGCAATGCGTGTTTAGATTATCTCTAATAAATAAAAACATTTCTTCTACGAGGGGTTTAGTAAAAATATCAGTCCATTGATTTTCAGTTTTAACAAACTTAATATCAAAGATGCCTTTCTGAACTTAATCCCTAATAAAATGATGTTTGATTTCAATATGCTTAGCCTTAGAATGCTGAATTGGATTTTTAGTTAAGCATATAGCACTGGAGTTATCACACCATACATATATGTTATGTTCATAAATAGAGTAATCCTCAAGTTGATGTTTTGCCCATAAGAGTTGAGAGCAGCAACTAGCAGCAGAGATATATTCTGCTTCAGTAGTAGACAGGGCAATGGTTGTCTGCCTCTTGCTTGACCATGAGACTAAACTTGCTCCAATGAAGTGACATCCTCCACTGGTGCTTTTTCTTTCTATTCTGTCTCCAGCAAAATCAACATCACAATATCCCACAAATCTGTATTCTTTTGATCTTAAATACAACAAATCAAGATTAGTAGTTCCAAGCAAATATCTAAATATTTTTTTAACAGCCTTAAGATGAGATTATCTAGGATCAGATTGGAATTTAGCACACATACAGACACTAAATTGAATGTCAGGTCTGCTTGAAGTTAAGCACAGTAGAGAGGCAATCATACCTCTACAGACAGTTTGATCTACCTTTTTACCTTCATCATCTTTGCTTAGTTTTGCATTGGGTTGCATAGGGGTTTTCATGAGCTTTGAATTTTCCAATTTGTATTTCTTGAGTATCTCCTTGGTATATTTTTGTTGATGAATATAAATTCCATCACTTGTCTGCTTGATTTGTAATCCAAGGAAGAACTTTAATTCTCCCATCATGCTAATCTCAAATTTAGCTTGCATTAGATTTGAAAATTCCTTGCACAGCTTTTCATTAGTTGCTCCAAAAATAATATCATCAACATATATTTGAACTATAATAAAGTTCTCTTTAGAGCATTTCTTGAACAGAGTAGTGTCTACTTGTCCTCTAGTAAAACCATTATGCATAAGAAAAAAACCGAGTCTATCATACCATGCCCTAGGTGTTTCTTTCAAACCATATAATGCCTTTTTAAGTTTGAAAACGTGATCTCGTTTATCAGTATCCTCAAAACCAGGGGGTTGTTTAACATACACTTCTTCAATTATACCATTTAGAAAAGCACTTTTTACATCCATTTGCAATAGGGTAATTTGGTGTTGTGCAGCATTTGACATTAAAATGCATATGACTTGTATTCTAGCTACAGGTGCAAAGGTTTCAGTATAATCAATACCTTCTTGTTGGTTATAGCCTTGAGCTACTAACCTTGCCTTATTTCTGACAACTTTACCATCTTTATCCAATTTGTTTTTGAAGACCCATCTTGTTCCAATAACCGACTTGTTTTTAGGCTTAGAGACAAGAGTCCAAACATCATTTCTGGTGAACTGGTTAAGTTCTTCTTGCATAGCAAGAATCCATCCTTCATCCTCAAGAGCTTCTTCAATGCGTTTAGGCTCCAAATCTGAAATAAGGCCACATTGCTTGATTCTCTTAATGTGGATCTGGTTCTTACTCCTTCAGAAGGATTTCCAATAATAAGATCCTTAGGGTGATGACTGTTGAACTTCCAATCCCTTTTGAGATCATCATAAAGATCTTGACTCGTCTGCTGACTCGTTTGCTGACTTGTCTGCTCCACTTGTCTGTCAGCCTCAAGCATAGGTTCTGTTTTGGTTAGATCGGGTTGTTGACTTTCTGACTTGTTTATATCAAGACCTGCAAGATTATCTTCTAGATCTGATAGTTCTTTATTAGTCTTTAATTCATCATTGAATTTAACATGAACAAATTCTTCAATAATACAAGTTCTTGAATTATAAACTCTAAAAGCCTTAGGCATTTCAGAATAACCTACGAAAATACCTTTATCTACCTTAGAATCAAACTTTCCAAGTTTATCTCTGGTATTCAGAATAAAACATTCACATCCAAAAGCATGAAAATAAGATATGTTGGGGCTTTTTCCTTTCCACAATTCATAAGGAGTCATTTTTAGAAAAGGCCTAATAAGTATTCTATTTTGTACATAACAAGTAGGGGTGTAATCGGGTCGGTTTGGATCGGATTTGAGGGGTTTCATCATCTGAACCGATCAAATTTGATCGGTTCGGATTTGGCGAATTTTCAGCTACGGATCCAAACCGAACCGAACCGATCACAATCGGATTGGTTCAGTTCGGATCATCGGGTTACCTTTTTTTTTAAAATTTACACTTAAATATTAATAAAAAATTAGAAAAATAAAATAAAATATACATATTTAATTATTAATTATATTAAATATCTATATAATAATATATTAATATTATATAAAATAATTTAAAAATAAATATTTTATAGGGTTCGGATCGGATCGGATCAGATTCCTTGGATTCGAGACCCGAACCGATCTGGTTCAGATCGGCGTTTTGGAATCCGATTCGATCCGATGATCCGAACCAATCCACCAAAACCGGTTCAGATCGGTTCGGATCCGTCGGGTTTGCGGATCGGATCGGATCCGCTTACACCCCTAATAACAAGCAGTGTTTACAGCTTCTGCCCAGAAGTACTTAGGGAGATTATTTTCATTGAGCATAGATCTAGCCATCTCTTGCAGAGATCTGTTCTTTCTCTCAACCACTCCATTTTGCTGTGGAGTTCTAGGTACAGAGAAATTGTGAGAGATTCCATTCTCCTCACAGAACTATCTAAACTGCTCATTTTCAAATTCTCCCCCATGATCACTTCTAAGGGTAGGAATACAGAAACCCTGCTCATTTTGTATTCTTTTGAAGAATACTGAGAAAGCCTTAAAAGACTCATCCTTATGTGTTAGGAAGAGTACCCATGTGTATCTAGAATAGTCATCAACTATGACAAATCCATATTTTCTTCCAGCCAGGCTAGCAACACTAACTGGTCCAAACAGATCCATGTGTAACAACTGAAGAGGTCTAGAGGTTGATACTTGGTTTTTAGATTCGAAACTTGATTTTATCTATTTTTCTGATATGCATCACACAAGACATCTTTCTTAAAACTAATATCAGGCAATCCTCTGATAAGATTATTCCTTTTTAATTCAGAAATTAGTTTCATACTAGCATGTCCTAGTTTCTTATGCCATAACCATCTCTCATCCTCTTTAGACATCAGACAGGTTCGTTTTGATCTGAGAGATCAGACAGTTCAATCTTGTAAAGATTTTGTTGCCTTTTAGCTGAAAAGAGGGTTTTGCCACAACAGTCTTTAACTATGCTTACATCCTTGGTAAATGAAACATCAAAACCACTATCAAATAATTGACTTATGCTAAGAAAATTGTGTCTTAATCCTTTAACCATAAGAACATTAGATATAGAGGGAAGAGGGGGTTTACCACCAATAGTACCAATTCCTATAACTTTCCCTTTCTGATTCCCTTCAAAGGCAACGTGTCCTCCTTTCTTAAGTTGGAGGTCTAGGAACATAGACCTTTCTCCTGTCATATGACGCGAGCAGCCATTGTCCAGGTACCAGCAGTGGTGTTTTCTTTGTCCTGTTAAGGACATCTGCAACAAAAATTATTTGATCTTTAGGTACCCATATTTTTCTGGGTCCTTTTCTATTAGTTCTAGGAGTCTGTGAAGACTTCCTTCTCTTCTTATGGATACACTTAGACATAACATGTCCAGTTTTTTTCACGAAGTTCTGAGACAGGTGTAGACTTGGTTACAGTTGACTTGACGGATACTGTAGAAGCTTTAGTTGATACTTTATGATGTGTCTGATGGACATATCCAATACCTTCTTTGTTAAGAGAGTGCCTTTGACAGTCAAGTAGCTTAGTCAGATTATCTCTACCATTAACAAATTTGGCAAGATCAAAAGTGAGCTCTTCCACTTTCTGTTGAAGTTTTTCAACTTCTTCAGATGGTGATGTTTCACTTGAGATCTTAGCTTCATTAGACTTTTCGGTCTTCAGCTCACTGTTTTATTTAGCCAGCTTCTCACACTCTTGAGATTTCTGTTTATGCTCACTGGTGAGCTTTACATACTCTCTCTTGAGGGATTTGAAGACCTTAGATAAGCAGTTGGATTCCTCCAGCAACTCCTTATAGGCATCAAGTAATTCCTCATAGTCAGGATGTACATCATCGTCTGAGTTTGAGTCAGTGTTGGCCATCAAATAGAGATTGGCTTCTTCCTCTGTTTCTCCATCAGAAGATGTTGACTCCAGATCCTCCCAAGTAGCCATCATTCCTTTCTTCTTATTCTTGAATAATTTCTTGAAAGGGGCCTTCTTCAGTTGAGGACATTCAGCCTTGATGTGACCAGGCTTCTTGCACTCATAGCAGACAATTGGACTTTTGTCTGTTGGAGTGGATTCCTTGAAGTTCTTGTCCTTGTTGAAACTTCTAAATGGCTTATCCCTCTTGAACTTCTTTTTCTGTAGGACAAGCTTTATCTTCCTGGTTAGGAGAGACAATTCTTCATCACTCTCAGAATCCTCGTGTTCAGACAGGTCTGCATCACTGGATGACTCGTATGCCTTTAGAGCCTTGGAAACTTTTGCTGACTTTTGATAAGCTTTCAGAGCAATTGACTTGCCCTTCTTTGGTGCAACTTCATCTCCAAGTTCTTGCTCATGAACAGTGAGTGTTCCAAGAAGTTCTTCCATAGTCAAGGTAGTGAGATCCTTGGCTTGAGAGATAGCAGTGACCAAAGGTCTCCACTGTTTAGGTAGACTTCTCAAAATCTTCCCAACCTTCTCAGCATTGGTATAGACTTTTCCGAGAGATTTGAAACTGTTGACTATAATTTGAAATCTTCCTATCATTTGAGTAACAGATTCTCCTTCCTCCATGACAAACAATTCATACTTTCTGATAAGTATGGCAATCTTTGACTCTTTGACTTTGGCTGTTCAGTCATGTGTGGCAGCTAAAGTGTCCCATATTTCTTTGGCAGAGTCATAAGCACATACCTTCTCAAACTCCTCAGGACTGAGAGCACAAATGATGTTATAGCTAGCTTTGTGGTTCAGCTCCCATTTTGTCTTTTCTGCAGTAGTCCACTGAGCTTTTGGTTTGACAGTGTCATCATCATTCTTGGGAATGAATGGACCATCTGTAATGACATCCCATAGATCAGAGTTTGTAGATAGAATGAACCATTGAAATCTATCTTTCCAATAGTTGTAGTTTTCTCCATTGAAGTAAGGAGGTCTGGTTAGGGAAGCTCCTTCAGTCTGGTGACTTCCACTTGAACTAGTTCCAGCGGTCATATCTATTATTCGGGACCTTTTACCTCTACACTGTTAGATGCTCAACCCAGAGGCTAAGCTCTGATACCAACTGAAATAGACAACTATAAACACGAGAAGGAGGGGTTGAATTGTGTTTATTATAATTTAAACAAAGTTGAAATCTTTTCGCATACAGAAGCTTGGTTTAGAAGAGTGGAAAGATACAGGACATACAGGTGACCTGTCTGATGAAATTTTAACAGTGACTTTGTCAAACACACCACTTGATAAACGTATAAGAAAACTAAAGCAACTTAAGAGGTTATAAGGAAAGAGAGATTGACACAGTTATTTATCCTGGTTCACTCTTCAAAGCAAAGAGCTACGTCCAGTCCTTGACAGCACCAAGATTTATCCACTATAACTGATCAGGTTACAGACTTTAAGTATTGTTTGCACGCCTAGCCTCTTCAGGCTCCAAGACAAGTATTCTTTGCACACCTAGCCTCTTTAGGCTCAAGACAAGTATTCTTTGCACACTTAGCCTCTTCAGGCTCACTCAGGTTTGTTTGAGAGATTTGGTTTGTAATAAATACAACTTCAGACAGACAGAACTTTCACTAACACTCAGAGAGTGGTTTAAATGTAAAGCTTAGGGAAGTCTGCGTAATAACTTCAAATGATTGAAGAATACAGAATGAAAGAGTGAAGATATTAACGCGCAGAGTAATGGCTCTTTAATGCTATATGTATTCTCTATTCTTCATCTGCAATGGCTTCTGTATTTATAGTCTTCAAGCATTTAGGATCCGTTAGAGACATTCCCTCAGATGTTGGCTTCAAGCAGAACTTCATTAAATGCAATAGAGTCGTTCTGGGCAGTCATTAATGCAATAGGAACGTTGGTTGTACTCTAACATGAAGGATCATGGCTTTATGCATCCTGATACAACCATATCGGAGTTGTGCAGAGAGCTTTTTGTACTTTACTGAGTACAATTCCCTTTTCGTGTAAGGACCAGAGGTACTAGGGAATAAAGCATGTTGGAAGCATTCTTTAACTGGTCTTTGGTTCTGATAACATAAGTTGCTTGAGAGAGTAACTTTTGACTTTTCTTGATTCTGGTTCTTGAAATAAGATTCTGATAATTCTTATAGAATTTGCGTTCATAAAATAAGCGCGTCCATTTTGAAAATAACCACGTCCATCTAGCCATTTAAGATTTTACATTTGGACGGGCTAGTAGACGAGCTCCATATGCCATGTCACTGGACGAAGATTCTCATTAAGGACTTTAGCAAGTCCAAAGACTTGTGTCGACGAACGCTTCTGTCACCTTAGTGGATGAGCACTTATATCACTTCAGTGGATGAGTGCTTCTGTCACTTTAGTGGACGGGCGCTTCTGTCACGTTAGTGGACGAGCACTTCTATCACTTTAGTGGATGAACGCTTCTGTCACTTTAGTGTGGATAGATGATTCTTACAGTTTTAATATGTACACTAGATAGACAGGTTAGCAACCAATATGAAGGTTAATTTAATCAATAACCAATGTTTAGTTCTCATCAAAACTTAGGGAAATGTACATCAGACATTTTAGAGACTTAACATGGTCGTCACTGAGCTAGGCACCAATGTTATTGGAGCTAAAGTTGCTACTAGGAATCACATGGGTGACAAGGTCTACATACCTAGATTGAATTTGGAACCACCAGATCATTCAATGCCCTTTAAATTCTATAGACGCCAATTTCCATTGGTATTGAGCTTTGCAATGACTATAAATAAGAGTCAAGGGCAAACATTGTCTCATGTGGGTTTATATCTGCCTTGTCCTGTTTATTCACACGGTCAACTATATGTTGCAATTTCTAGGGTGACATGTAAGAGTGGTTTGAAGATTCTTAGTTGTAATGATGATTCGGAACCATGTCGGGTGGTCTAGAATGTTGTTTACAAAGAGGTTTTTGAGAAAATCTGATGTAAGTTATACCTTTGATAATATATTTTTATTTTTATTTTTATTTTGTCTATTATTCTCACTTTTATATAGACTATTGGCCATGTTATAATATGTAATTTGGAATATAGCTTACTTATGTTTCTTTAATTTTATATTTAGATTTGATATTTTGTTTAAGGGTGGTTTAGATTATAGTAGACAAAAATACAAACGGATACTTAGTACTATAAAAAATAGTTGTTTATCAAAATTGTATCATTTAATAAGCATTTTATTTTCATTATGATTATTTTTATTTTCATTCCTATTGATTTCAATGAGCTCTATATGATAAATATTTTTTTATTAACCATCATATCATTTGGTAATTCATTTTAATGTAGGTTTCTATTAATTAGTGTAACATCCTTGGCTGTTTGATGCATTGACGACTGTCCCACAAACCAACACTGTATTTTCAGCGTGTTTTGTCCTCACTCACATGCTTGCTGGGAAAACTTCCCAGGAGGTCACCCATCCCAGAATTGCTCCAAGTCAAGAACGCTTAACTATGGAGTTCTTAAGTGATGGGATTCCGAAAAGAAGATACATCTTGTTGGTACAGGTAGTACCAATCAATTCATATAAACCATCCTTAGCTGTAACTATATAGTCTCATACCTACATAGTCTCAGGATCCATCTCATTCCGGTGTGTAATCAGTTCATTCACGTATCCCTTCGCCTAGAAGCCTGTCAGGAACTGCTCCTTGTCCGTGTCTTCTTGCACCTGTAACACCTCCCTTGGTGCTACATGATTTTTTACTTAATCACGGAATATAAAACAGAAAATAATTTGTTGGTTACTTTCGGAAAATATTTATGATTTTGATTATGTTCAAAATTTTGGTGTAAGAAATTTTCTTCTTCAACCTGAATATAAAACACATCGCTCATATGTATATATAGATAAATATAACTACGCATCATCAACATAATTACGTTGTTGTCTTGCCTACATCAGGACCCTTATAGTTACTGGTCATTGGTTTTGAGTTTTAACTTCAGTTAAGGAAATACATACAAAATACACAGTACCCAAATAAGGAGTTCGACAGATAAACCATTACTACAAAAAGACTTGGCTCTCACCAACCGGATATATAGACTAGAAAAAGTTAACACTACCTCCAAAAACTATACAAAAAATAAGCTGGTCATCTAGTGGAATCCATTAGGGAGACCTCCATGGTCATCCCTAGGATCAGAAGGGCCGGGAGAAACAACTCCTATAGCTGCATCCACTACTGGATCAACCTCCACACCTAGTGGGTGATATTCAGCCACCTCTCCCTCATCCTCAACCACATCCTCCTCAATCAGATCCTCCTAAATAAGATCCACCTCATGAGGGCCTTCCTCAACCATGATGTCATCATCATCATCCTCTCCTCCAACCAGGACGATGGGAGCAGGTAACTCTGGTACAGGCGATGCGGGTGCAAATCCGGGTACAACCTGTAGTGGTGGTGGCTGATGGTAGGTATTCCCCGTCTCCAATAAATTTCTCAACAGAAGCCAAATCGGTGGTAGTGGAACTTCAACCGTCTTCAAAGTATGAGTACACGAAGTTATCCCTTCTTCGACTCCCTCTGTATAAAGTAAAGGCCCAGTATACGTTGTGTTCCGAGCCCCAGGGTGTACAACCCATGCGCCTCCATCGTCACGATGTTCAAACATGAGGGCCAGAAAGCCCGAGTGAATCATATGGTTCAGCGGATCCATCTGTATACGTATAACAATATACCACAAAAGAGAACCAACAGGGAATAATGTAAAGGTGAGATACCAATATATGAGTTTGATCATAGTATTCACATAGACGACTCACAACACAACATCATATGACAATGATAAATCATAACATAAACCTCACATTTATCTTAGTAGGGATTCATACCCGACAATCAAATACAATTTTATAAAACATCTCATGTCACTTCAAGATTCCCTATCTAGTTCACAATCTACGGAGATCCTAACTTCCCTTCGTCAAGCATGACAGGTCACGATAATCCCTATAACACAATTGTTTCGTGTTGGGTCGGCCTCTCGATTGGGTATGATTCCCAATTGTTCTAGGGTATCACATTTCTCATATATAATACAGAATAGTTCATGATTGAGTACATTACGTGCAGGGGAACCAATTTCCTCTAATTGAGGTTGCTACGCCTCGAATATCTCGTGAAGCTCGAGCCCGAATGTCGCTAAAGATCCAAAAACTAACCATTATGTCTTTGGTCCGAAACTATTCAGTTTGTCAGTTCACCATGTGTGAAACTGTAGCTCGATATACAATGGCACGTCTGCCAAACTATGCATGTAAACCCATGGTTTTTGTTTAGTCTTTCTTCTTTCGCTTTATTCTTGCTTCATCGAGGCTTAAAGCTCTCGATTGTTTCTCTACAAGTATTAAATAAACTTTAATACAGACTTAGGATTTTAAAAACATCATCAAAGATTTTAAAATATCTTTCTCAACGAACAATAGTTCGACGTCTCGGAAATCTAGGTTCTTATCAATAGGATCACTAGCCCAGCTTCTCAGAAATCCAGATTTGGCCCGACATCTCGGCAATCTAGATCAGGCCCGAATGTCTAGCATCAACTATCTAGGTCCTTTCTATTTCCATCACTTTTTCACTTGGTTTTTCGTTCAGTGAAAAGCTAAATCGAAAAACAATATACAAAAGTTCTTCAACTTTGTATCACAAAACTTCTTCATTCTTAAAATATACTTTCGTAAAAACTTTTTTCTTTTCAAATCCAATTTCTGTAACTTAGAAAGTCATGAAAAATACTTTTCTCAATTTTTGATTTAAAATAAATCTCTTGCAAAATGCATTTATCAAATGGATCATTTTCTCTAAAATCCGTCCCCTTTGAACCAAACTTTTTATAAAAATGAAAAGGAACTTATAGTTTCAAAAGGACTTTTTCCTTTAAGTGCTCATAAAACAAAATCACGGATTTTTCGATATTTCCAGTTTTTTATTTTTCTAAAAGCTTTGTTCTATCTCAAAACTTCTCATTCTTAGGATTTTCTTCACACTTTCCAAAGAAAACCAACATCACTTTCTAAGTTATTTTGTGTTCATGTATTTTAAATGACTTGATCTTCATTAACAAGCAATGACCAGTGTCATGCCTCAGCCAATCACAGTCAAACAATACGATAAAATCTCAACCAGTACATGTATAATCAATTCATAAAATTCAATAGCGACATATATCACATTTCAACACTTTACAAATAGCATCACAACACATTCTAAAACAACACATACCAAATCACACAACATAGTATATGACTAACTAGAACTCCTCAGGCAAAATCCCTTTACCTCAGAGTGTTGATTTCTCCTTCAGAAAATGCTCGTCGGAAAATCAGTTTCCTCCACCCAAGTCAAATAACAATACTAACAAACAATTCCTTCACAAAACAATATAGCTTAAGTTAAATTTTTGAAGAAATCCTACTATATTCCCTAAGCATGAATTTTGGTCAACTCATAAAAAAGAGGCTAGGATTTTCAAATCATCTTAATCTCTTAGATACATGATCATAGAGCACTAAGTATACAAGATCAATTGACATGACTCTAGAATTTTGAAAATTTTCCTCCCACTCCTTAGAGTTAGGATTTCGGCCCCCATAGAAAATATAGGCTAGAAATTTTTGTTGAAATTAAGCTTTTAGATTTTGATCATATAGGTACTAGAGAGCTTAGAACAAGCATTATATTTCAAAAAACAAACAAAAACACCAAACCCATTTCTCAAGACAGTTTCGGTCAATAGGGTTTGTGGGGGTTTGGGTTTTTATTTTTACTCATACTCTTCAATACAACAAGTTAAAGCCTCACTAAGATTATAAATATCTTTACATATATTGAAAAACATTGAAAAATCGGGGTGTTATATATGTTGATTATTTGGCAAGTGCACCAAATCGTGACAAGTAATAAAGTGAAAGTAAAGTATCGTTCCCAACGAGGATTGTGATCAAGTAACAACGTAAACTAAGCAATCGATATTTGAACGAAAGAATTTCATAGTTTCAAGAGATTTTATGAATTTTTGATCAAGTGTTGTCACAAAGATGAATGAACCAAGTACAATTAAAGAATGAAGTCAATATAGGTAAAAACAGTTAGGTGTCGGAATCCCTCAATTTTCACCTAATATAACTTTGTTCAACCCTAACTTCAATTCAATTCATTCAATTGACATTCAAGTCACTAATCTAGATTTATCCCTAATTCCTTAGGTGATAACCCTATAGTTACCAATCAAGAACCCTAATTCCTTAGGTGATGCAAGATTAGCACTAACATTAAGCATAAGACTCACAAGAATGTATTGCAATGAAATTCTATTCCTAGAATCAAAATCACAATAGTAATCTACTTCATATTCCAATCCAATAACCAACTTTCCAATTGTTAAATTGAATCTAAAATCAATTCAAGGTTGATCAATCCAAGAAAAGCATTAAGCATAGAAGAGATTAATCAAATTGAACGAAATCGAATTGAAATCAGAGGTCAAACGTAATTACATCAATATCCAATTGAAATGATCCTAACCTAACCTAAAAGATCTAGAAACTCATAGTAAAAATGGAAGATATGGAAGAAGGAATGAGTGGAGGAAGCCATTGAAGCTCCAAATCTTGTTCCCAAGCTTAAATCTCCAAAGGATGCAGAGAGAATATGGTGATCCAAGGTGAAATCACGCCTAAAATGAACAAAAGATCCCTTTCAAATCTGTCCAAAACGTATTTATACTGGTTTTACAAGTCACCCAGCGCTGAGCGCCCCTAAACAGTGCTGGGCGCTAGCTTCTGTACGAACTGCAACTTTCTGTCTGAACTGGCGCTAAGCGCCCAAGCAGCAGCGCTGAGCGCTGGCTGCTCTGCTTTCAGTCAACACTGGGCGCCCGGGACTTGCGCTAAGCGCTAGTCTGGGTCCTGCACCTGATGATTTGTGTTCTGCTAAAGCTGAGCGTCCGTTTTGAGAGCTGAGTGCTAGACTTCCATTCCTACACATTTTCAACATATTTTGAGTGTATTTTTTTCACAATTTAAGATCTAATGGATCAAACTTTATTCATATCAATGTATGTATTTTCCTATCACTTTTCCTATAATTTCTAAGACTATTTACAACTTATTTCTATTTGCATTCACAAACTAACATATATTGCACATTCATCATAACCCCAAACTTAGAGATTTTGCTTGTCCTCAAGCAAACAATTAGATTCACATAAAGGGTTTGAGGAATGGATTTTTCATGTTCAACTCTCTTGTGAAGCATATTACTCATGCAAGACTTCAACTTCCTAACACTTGCAAAACGCACAAGCATCACACAATCAAACATTAATTCCAATTGATCACATGCTTCATGTTTTAAGACAATCAAACATACCACAAAATCAGCTCCATTGAATGCACAAGAATATCTCTTGCAACCTCTCTATCAAGTGTTTCACTCATCCTCACTTGGGTGTTATTTGCTCTCAATTCCAATCACTATGCACTCCCCAACCCTAATCTTGACAAGGTGCTAAGAACACATATCACAAAAGTCAATGCAGCACATATCATGAGGTCTTTTATTTGGATGTAATGGGGCTAAGGTGGGGGTGGATAAAATCAAGAATATAGGCTAAACTACTTTGGCTTCAAGGAATGTGGGCTCTTGGGCTTCCATTGCTTTGTTGGACATCAAGTACTTAATCACATAATTTGTACTATTTCCCTTTTTTTAATTACAACTCTCTTTTGTTTTTTTGTTTTTTTTTCATCTTGTTTCATTCTTTTCTTTTCTTTTTTCTTTCTATCACTTCTATTTTTGCATTTTTCTAACTTTTGTATACTTTCTTTTTTATTTTCCTCTTTTTGGATTTTTCTATTTTTCTTTTTCTTTTTCTTTCTTTCAAAATTTGTTTTTTCCAAAAAGTTTTTTTTCCATAGTAGGTATCTTTAGTGGCCTACTCCCACCCCAAACTTAATTTGCTTGCTTGTCCCTAAGCAATAGAACAACCCCAATCTTAAGTCCAAACATTCCTCTAAGCCAAAATAGTGGGACAAAGTGGTTTTTTTGATTTAGGCTTATAATGTGCTATCATTACAAGAAAAATAGGCCAAGGCTCAATTGGGCATGGCAATGGCAAATGATAGGATAACAATTATGGCACTGAGTTTAAGCAAAGAAATGTTGTCTCAATCATATATGCATATACACAAACCATGCAATAGTTACAAGCATCAAGGCAAATAAAAGTGAGAACATGCAAGTGATGGATAGGCACACATGAAAGAATAAGTAATCTGTTTGGGCTCAAAAGCTCACAGTTTATGATCTTGTTCAAGAGAAATCCATACATCCAATATTGCACATTCGTAGTATGAAAGATTCTCAACAAACAAGTCATAAGGATCAAAGGTCTCAATACAATCATATGCTCAGCTAGTACACAATGCATGATGCTAGAAATTTCAGCCAAGCACAAGTGTTATGCTCACAAAGAAATCTACACAAAAATCCATTCCTAATGACAAATTTGTGCAATTTATGTAAATGTGAATTGTAAAGTAAAGAGGGTTGAAAAGTAAAGAGTTAAGAGCACCCCCTTTCTTCTGTGCATAGGTGTGGCATGTGCAAAATTTTTATTTATTTATTTATTTTACACGGGCTAGCGTTCAGTGCTAGAAAACTACGCTCATCGCCGAATGTGCAGGTTTTTCTGC
The DNA here is from genome assembly GCA_030762895.1 of Sophora flavescens. Taxonomy (NCBI): domain Eukaryota; kingdom Viridiplantae; phylum Streptophyta; class Magnoliopsida; order Fabales; family Fabaceae; genus Sophora; species Sophora flavescens. Next base: position 120,685,873 of record CM061065.1, read on the forward strand.
TGATTTTGGCTCCTGTTTGTGCTCAGTGCTCACAGTAACACCTGGCACCTGTAGAGGGCCATTTCCACCATTCTCTTGTGTCATTTCTCCCATTCCTTTGGTCCTTTTTCCTTAGATGTGCCTGCATAACAATTCAAAGCAATTACACCACATTACATGGCCTACACATCAAGGAACACTCAACAACTCAATGAACTAATTATTATCATTTTTTTTGAATGATGAATAACAAAAACTAAAGAAGTAAATATAAATCTATTCTTAGGTTGCCTAACAAGTAGCGCTTCTTTAATGTCACTAGCTTGACATGTTGTCACCACATTATGGTGGTTTATAGGACAAGAAGAATATATCCTCCTTACGCTTTCTTTTCTTCACAAGTCGTTCCATGTATTTTCCATAAGGAAGCAAATGTTCCCATGCCCCAACAATTAGGCATTTGGAATATGTGTTTCCCCATTCTTGAAGCACATAACTCTCATCTTGCATAGGACTCTTCTCTTCAACCACCATGGGTTGAGTCTCAGTCATATGACTATCTTCATGCCTCACCCTTGGCTTCTTTTCCATGTCACTATTTTGATTTTTCTGTTTTTCATCTACTGCTACAACTACACTTTCTTTTTGTTTTTCTTCCACCACTTCACTTGAGTCATGTTCACTTTCCATTCTTACAAGAACTTCTTTATCAACCACTTCCCCAACATGTATATCTTCCTCTCCTACCAACGCTATCTTTTTCTGCACAAAGCCAACCAATTGCTCCGATAATGTCCTAACTTGAATCTAAAGATTCTTGATTGAAGCTTGTATGTTCTTAAAATTCGCTTGAGAAGCTCCAATGAATTGAGTTAAAATATTTTTGAGGTTGGAAACTCTATCCAGTGACTCATTGGATTTATGGTGAGGTTGTGCATCTTGTTCCCACACGAGGTTCTCCATGTAATATATAAACCTCCTCTTGTTGTGCATTGAATCTGGCCTCACAATCTTCAAGTTCATGGTGTTCACCACAAAAATCACATGTAAGTTGAAGTGGTTGTATTGCCTTCACATGCATGACTTGAAGTTGTTTAGACATCAAATCCAACTGTTGTGCAATAAGTTTTCTTTGAGCAAGAGGAGTAGCTTCAAAGATGTCCATGGTCTGTAATGGATACTTTCCTCACAAAACAAGAATCCAAAGTAAAGAATTATAACAATGAAAACCAATCACTAAAATGAGAATCAAAACAAAACAAAAATCAATGTCCAAATTAGCAATGCCTTTGCTTCGTTGATATTTAAATCAACAATCCCCGGTAACGGCACCAAAAACTTGTTGATTATTTGGCAAGTACACCAAATCGTGACAAGTAAGAATGTGAAAGTAGAGTATCGTTCCCAACGAGGATTGCGATCAAGTAACAACGTAAACTAAGCAATCGATATATGAATGAATGAATTTCATAGTTTCAAGAGATTTTATGAATTTTTGATTAAGTGTTGTCACAAAGATGAATGAACCAACTACAATTAAAGAATGAAGTCAATATAGGTAAAAACAGTTAGGTGTCGGAATCCCTCGATTTTCACCTAATGTAACTTTGTTTAGCCCTAACTTCAATTCAATTCATTCAATTGACATTCAAGTCACTAATCTAGATTTATCCCTAATTCCTTAGGTGATAACCCTTTTGTTACCAATCAAGAACCCTAATTTCTTAGGTGATGCAAGATTAGCACAAACATTAAGCATAAGACTCACAAGAATGCATTGCAATTAAATTCTATTCCTAGAATCAAAATCACAATAGTAATCTACTTCATATTCCAATCCAATAACCAACTTTCCAATTGTGAAATTGAATCTAAAATCATTTCAAGGTTGATCAATCCAAGAAAAGCATTAAGCATAGAAGAGATTAATCAAATTGAACAAAATCGAATTGAATTCAGAGGTAAAACGATGTTACATCAAGATCCAATTGAAATGATCCTAACCTAACCTAAAAGATCTAGAAACTCATAGTAAAAAGGGAAGAGATGGAAGAACTTGAGTAGGAATGAGTGGAGGAAGCCATTGAAGCTCCAAATCTTGTTCCCAAGCTTGAATCTCCAAAGGATGCAGAGAGAATGTGGTGATCCAAGGTGAAACCATGCCTAAAATGAGCAAAAGATCCCTTTCAAATATGTCCAAAACGTATTTATACTGGTTCTGCGTGTCACCCATCACTGAGCGCCCCTGGACAGCACTAGGCGTTGGCTTCTGCACGAACTGCAACTTTCTGTTTCAGCGCCCAAGCAGCAGCACTGAGCGCTGGCTGCTCTGCTTTCTGTCCATGCTGGGCACCCCGGGACTTGCGCTGAGCGCTGGTCTGGGTCCTGCACCTGATGATTTCTGTGTTCTGCTAAAGCTGAGCGCCCATTTTGAGAGTTGAGCACTAGACTTCCATTCCTACACATTTTCAACATATTTTGAGTGTATTTTTCTCACAATTTAAGATCTAATAGATCAAACTTTATTCATATCAATGTAACACATATTATGTGGCCTTTTATTTGGATGTAATGGGGCTAAGGTGGGGGTGGATAAAATCAAGAATATAGGCTAAACTACTTTGGCTTCAAGGAATGTGGACTCTTGGGCTTCCATTGCTTCGTTGGACATCAAGTACATAATCACATAATTTGTACTATTTCCCCCTTTTTTTTAATTACAACTCTCTTTTGTTTTTTTTCCGTCTTGTTTCATTCTTTTCTTTTCTTTTTCTTTCTATCACTTCTATTTTTGCCTTTTTCTCACTTTTGTATATTTTCTTTTTTCTTTTCCTCTTTTTGGCTTTTTCTATTTTTCTTTTTCTTTTTCTTTCTCTTTCTTTCAAAATTTGTTTTTTCCAAAAAGTTTTTTTTTCATAGTAGGCATCTTTAGTGGCCTACTCCCACCCCAAACTTAATTTGCTTGCTTGTCCCTAAGCAAGAGAACAACCCCAAACTTAAGTCCAAACATTCCTCTAAGCCAAAATAGTGGGACAAAGTGGTTTTTTCGATTTAGGCTTATAATGGGCTATCATGACAAGAAACGTGAAGTGAACTTCTGATCTTGATCTAAAACGATACTCGAAGGTACTCCATGAAGTCTGATTACTTCCTTGATGTAAACACTAGTTAACGTTTCCACAGTGTAATTGGTCTTAACAGGCAAGAAATTTGCTGATTTCGTTAACCTGTCTAAGATTTCCCAAATTGAGTCAAAACCTTTTGAAGTATTGGGTGAACTTACTACGAAATCCATTGATATACTATCACACTTCTATTCAGGTACATCTAACGATGTAAGCATTCCTCCAGGTCGTTGATGTTCTACCTTTGCTTTCTGACAAGTCAGAGATGATGCCATGTATTCCGCGACTTGTTTTTTCATGCCCGGCCACCAAAACCTTTGTTATAGATCTTGATACATCTTTGTTGATCCATGATGAATACTTAACTTACTCTTATGTGATTCTTCCAGAATCATCTTCTTCATCTCAGGATTATCTGGTACACAGATCCGTCCTTTGTACCTTAAGATGTTATCCGATCCCAAGTTAAACTCAGTAGCTTTTCCTATTTCCATTAAATCTTTCTTCTCTTGAATGAACGCATCCACATCTTGTTCTCCTCGGATTTCTTCCATTAGTCCACTAGAAATCTTTATCATTCCTAAAATGACTTTCTCTTGGCTTACTTCCATAATTAAATTAAGATCACGGAACTCCTCAATTAATTCGAGTTCCTTTACCATCATAGCTATGATGTGAATGGTTTTTCGGCTCAGTGGATCTGCCACTATGTTCGCTTTTCTAGGATGATATTGTAATGTAAAGTCATAGTCTTTTAGAAACTCCATCCATCGTCTTTGTCTCATGTTGAGTTCCTTTTAGTCGAACAGGTACTTTAAACTCTTGTGGTCACTGAAAACATCAAACTTGGCTCCATAAAAATGGTGTCTCCAAATTTTTAGTGCAAAAACCACAGTAACTAACTCTAGGTCGTGCGTCGGATAATTCATCTCATGAATTTTTAGCTGACGGGACGCGTATGCTACAACTTTTTGATGTTGCATTAATACACAACCTAAACCTTGATTTGAAGCATCATAATATACTTCATATAGTTCATTTAGTTCAGGAAGTATTAGCACTGGTGAAGTTGTTAGTCGTTCCTTTATTCTTTGAAAACTTTCCTCACACTTTGCAGTCCACACAAAAGGTTGATCTTTCTTTGTAAGTTGAGTCAAGGTTGATCTTCAACGAACCTCCGATAATAATCGGCTAGACCAACAAAGCTTCGAATTTCCGTCACCGTCTTTGGTCTTTCCCAAGAAATTACTGCTTCTACTTTCGCAGGATCTATAATGATTCCTTCTTTGGTGATCATGTGTCCTAAGAACATCACTTCTTCGAGCCAAAACTTACATTTGGAAAGCTTTGCGTACAACACCTTCTCGAGTAAAATTTGTAGAACTTGTCGCAGATGTTCTTCATGTTCCTCATGACTTATTGAGTAAATGAGAATATCATCGATGTAGTCCATGAAGACAGCAGGTGCATTCGTTACTCCAAAAGGCATGACGAGATACTCATAATGTTCGTAACGAGTTCTGAACGCAGTCTTTGGTATATCTTCTATCTTCACCCTTATTTGATGATAACCCGTCATTAGATCGATCTTCGAGAATACCACAACTCTTCTCAATTTATCCATCAGATCGTCAATGAGTGGTAGAGGATATTTGTTCTTGATCGTTACATTGTTGAGTTGTCTAAAATCCACGCAGAGTCTCGAACCTCGGTCTTTCTTTCTTACTAACAAAACTGGTGCTCCCCACGGAGACACACTCGATCGTATGAATTGTTCCAAAAAAATATCGTCTAGTTGAGCTTTCAACTGCACAAGCTTTATGGGCAACATTCGATACGGAGCGATAGAAATCGGACCGGTTCCTGGAACTAAATCGATGGAGAACTCGATATCTCTAATTGGTGGCAAACCTGGAACATCGTTGGGAAAAACTTCCGGAAACTCTCTTACTACAGGCACTGTACTCAAATCGATCTCCCCCTCGACTTCTAAGCTAGATAAAAACAAGCATCCCTGATCTCCTCCTTTCGAAGAAGTTCTTATTTGGTTGGTAGATAAAAATCCAGAAATCTCAGGATCAGGAAAAACTAAAATTTTCCGAGCACAGTCTAAAAGGATGTGGTTGGAAGATAACCAATCCATGCCTAAAATTACATCTAACTGTATTAAAGGCAAGCATATCAGATTCACAAGAAAATGTTTATCCCGAATAACAATAGGACAGTTCAGACATATAAAATTCAGAACAATGGGTTCAGCAGTAGGGGTTGAAACAATCAAATCATATATCATGGAAGAAACAGGTAATTTCAGATGTCTCGCACAATCCATCACAATAAAAGAATGTGTTGCACCCAAATCAAAAAGTACAGTTAAGAGATTACCAGTTATATAGCAATTACCTTGTATCAGATCATCGGATTGTGATGCTTCAGCACCACTCATGGTGTAAACCCTTCCCTTAGCCGTAGGTTTATTGGTCCTAGAGTTGTTGGAAACTGGTACAGATTTCTGAGCATTGCAGTCTCTGGCCAGGTGTCCTATCTTCCCACACTTGAAACACTACACTCCTGTCAGCTGACTGTCTTTTGTAGAATGGTTTGAATTTCCACACCTGTAACATTTCGGAACACGTCCTTGGTCTTGGTTCCTCTGACCTCCACTACCAGATGTAGAAGCAATTGGACGATACGATTGTTGTTGCTGGTTATTTACGGGTGGTCTATAGTATGGTTTCCTTTGAGCTTGCTTCCCTATCTAATTCTGGAACTGGTTCTTGAATCTGGATGGTCCTCCGACATTTCCTCGGTTATCTCTTCCTTTTCTCATCTGTTCTAATTTTCGACACATATCTACTAAAGCTTGAAAATTTCTAATCTGCAGTAGGAATACAAATTATTTGATTTCAAACCTCAAACCTGCTTCAAATCTCTCACATTTGCAGCTTTCATTAGGTTGTACTTGAAAGAACCGGAAATACTTGGCGAGGGATTCAAACTTCGCTGCATACTCCCCAACAGATAGATCCTTCTGTTTAAGACTCAGGAACTCTTGTTCCTTCTCGATTCTGGAACTTTGAGGGAAATATTTGTCCAGAAATGCCTCACAGAACACATTCCAAGTGATGTCCCGATGATCTGCAACTAACAGTTGTCTGGTGCCCTTCCACCAGTACTCAGCATCTCCCAAGAGTAGGAAAGTAGCATAAAGGACTTTGACTTCTTCCGGGATGTGGATCAGTTTGAAGATTTTTTCCAGTTCTTCTATCCACTGATATGCTTTATCAGGATCAGTCTCTCCATGGAATTGTGGTAGATTTTGATGTCTAAAAGCTGTCAAACCTCTTCCATCAGTAGCTTGCTCAGCACGAATCTGTTCTTGTTGAGTTTGAGAAGTCATTGTAGCTGTTTAAAGGGCAATAGCAGCAGCAACATCTACCATTGTTTGTGCTGCATAGTCATTTCCACCAAAATCTTCATAATTCTCTTCGAAATCACCATGACCGGCTATACGACCACCTGTACGACCCCTTCCACGACCGCGACCACGTCCTCGTCCACGTCTACCTCCTGGTTCCATAACTGACCTACAAGACAAAATCAGTTAATCTGAAACCAGAAAATGAAACGTAAACTATTATTCTAACACAGATTACATCTAACAAGTAATTCAATCAAGTCTTAGTCAGGGATCACACGACATAGACATAACAGACCTATTCCCAAAGATTCACGAAAGTCTCGACCAGCTCACATACCACTAATGTAACACCTCCCTTGGTGCTACATGATTTTTTACTTAATCACGAAATATAAAATAGAAAATAATTTGCTGGTTACTTTAGGAAAATATTTATGATTTTGATTATGTTCAAAATTTTGGTGTAAGAAAATTTCTTCTTCAACATGAACATAAAACACATCACTCATATGTATATATAGATATATATAACTACGAATCACCCTTATAGTTGTAGGAATGGGTTTTGAGTTTTAACTTCAGTTAAGGAAATACATACAAAATATACAGTACCCAAATAAGGAGTTCTACAGAGACATCAATACTACAAAAAGACTTGGCTCACATTAGCCGGGTATACATACAAGAAAAAGTTAACACTACCTCCAAAAACTATACAAAACCTAAGCTGGTCATCTAGTGGAATCCATTAGGGAGACCTCCATGGTCATCCCCAGGATCAGAAGGGTCAGGAGAAACAACTCCTACAGATGAATCCACCACTGGATCAACCTCTACACCTAGTGAGTGATATTCAGCCACCTCTCCCTCATCCTCAACCATATCCTCCTCAATCGGATCCTCCTCAATAGGATCGACCTCATGAGGGTCTTCCTCAACCATGATGTCATCATCGTCATCCTCTCCTCCAACCAGGACGATGGGAGCAGGTAACTCTAGTACAGGCGATACGGGTGCAAATCCGGCTACAGCCTGGAGTGGTGGTGGCTGATGGTAGGTATTCCCCATCTCCACTAAATTTCTCAACAAAAGCCAAATCGGTGGTAGTGGAACTTTAACCATCTTCAAAGTCTGAGTACACGAAGTTATCCCTTCTTTGACTCCCTCTGTATAAAGTAAAGGCCTAGTATACGAGGTGCTCCGAGCCCCAGGGTGTACAACCCATGCGCCTCCATCGTCACGATGTTCAAACGTGAGAGCCAGAAAGCCCGAGTGAATCATATGGTTCAGCGGATCCATCTGTATATGTATAACAATATACCACAAAAGAGAACCAACAAGGAATAATGTAAAGGTGAGATACCAATATATGAGTTTTATCATAGTATTCACATACACGACGCACAACACAACATCATATGACAATGATAAATCATAACATAAACATCACATTTATCTTAGTAGGGATTCATACCCGACAATCAAATACAATTTTATAAAACATCTCATGTCACCTTCAATATTCCCTATCTAGTTCACAATCTCCGGAGATCATAACTTCCCTTTGTCAAGCATGATAGGTCACGATAATCCCTATAACACAATTGTTTCGCGTTGGGTCAGCCTCTCGATTGGGTCTGATCCCCAATTGTTCAAGGGTATCACATCTATCCTATATAATATAGAATAGTTCCCGATTGAGTATATTACGTGCAGGGGAACCGATTTCCACTATTCGAGGTTGCTACGCCTCGAATATCCCGCGAAGTTCGAGCCCGAATGTCATTAAAGATCCAAAAACTAACCATTATGTCTTTGGTCCGAAACTATTCAGTTTGTCAGTTCACCATGTGTGAAACCGTAGCTCGATATACAATGGCACGTCTGCCAGACTATGCATGTAAACCCATGGTTTTTGTTTAGTGTTTCTTCTTTCGCTTTATTCTTGCTTCATCGAGGCTTAAAGCTCTCGACTGTTTCTCTTCAAGTATTAAATAAACTTTAATACAGACTTAGGATTTTAAAAACATCAACAAAGGTTTTAAAATCTCTTTCTCAACGAACAATAGTCCGACGTCTCGGAAATCTAGGTTCTTATCAATAGGAACACTAGCCCGGCTTTTTCGAAATCCAGATTTGGCCCGACATCTCGGTAATCCAGATCAGGCCCGAATCTCTAGCATCGACTATCTAGTTCCTTTCTATTTGCATCTCTTTTTCACTTGGTTTTTCGTTTAGTGAAAAGCTAAAACGAAAAACAATATACAAAAGTTCTTCAACTTTGTATCACAAAACTTCTTCATTCTTAAAATATACTTTCGTAAAACTTCTTTCTTTTCAAATCCAATTTCTATCACTTAGAAAGTCACGAAAAATCCTTTTCTCAATTTTCGATTTAAAATAAATCTCTTGTAAAATGCATTTATCAAATGGATCATTTTCTCTAAAATCCTTCCCCTTTGAACCAAACTTTTTATAAAAATGAAAAGGAACTTATAGTTTAAAAGGACTTTTTCCTTTAAGTGCTCTTAAAAACAAAATCACAGATTTTTCGATATTTCCCTTTTTTTTCTTTTCCTAAAAGCTTTGTTCTATCTCAGAACTTCTCATTCTTAGGATTTTCTTCACACTTTCCAAAGAAAACCAACATCACTTTCTCAGTTTTTCAGTGTTCATGTATTTTAAATGACTTGATCTTCATTAACAAGCAATGACCAATGTCATGCCTCAGCCAATCACAGTCAAACAATACAATAAAATCTCAACCAGTACATGTATAATCAATTCATAAAATTCAACAGCGACATATATCACATTTCAACACTTTACAAATAGCATCACAACACATTCTAAAACAACACATACCAAATCACACAACATAGTATATGACTAACTATAACTCCTCAAGCAAACTCCCTTTACCTCAGAATGTTGATTTCTCCTTCAGAAAATGCTCGTCAGAAAATCGATTTCCTCCACCCAAGCCAAATAACAATACTAACCAACAATTCCTTCACAAAACAACATAGCCTAAGTTAAATTTTTGAAGAAATCCTACTAATTCCCTAAGTATGAATTTCGGCCAACTTATAAACAAGAGGCTAGGATTTTCAAATCAACTTAATCTCTTAGATACATGATCATAGAGCACTAAGTATACAAGATCAATTGACATGGCTCTAGAATGTTGAAAATTTTCCTCCCACTCCTTAGAGTTAGGATTTCGGCCCCCATAGAAAATATAGGCTAGAATTTTTTGTTGAAATTAAGCTCTAAGATTTTGATTATATAGGTACTAGAGAGCTTAGAACAAGCATTATATTTCAGAAAAGAAGCAAAAACACCAAACTCATTTCTCATGACAGTTTTGGCCAATAGGGTTTGTGGGGGTTTGGGTTTTTATTTTCCACTAGTGCAGTAAGGGCTTTTTACGTCAGTTAAAATTGATTTTATACGTCAGAATATTGTCTGACGTAAATACAGCTGACGTTAATAGTTTTATATTTAACGTCAGTTGTTTAAAAAACTGACGTTAAATATAAAACTATTAACGTCAGTTCTTTAACACAACTGACGTTAATATTGTTAAAACTAACGTCAGTTGTGTTAAAGAACTGACGTTAAAGGTTTTATTTTTAACATCAGTTTCCTAATACAACTGACGTTAATAGTGTACTGTATATTTTATAAAATACTATTAACGTCAGTTTTTGATACAACTGACGTTAATAGATTTTTTTTTTAAATTCAGTTTTAAAATATCACTCCCCTCAGCTATCCCCGCATTCAAGTAAATATCCCAAGAATACGTAATATCACACACATTACGAAGCAAACACTACCCTTAAATTTCAATATTAACAAAAAGAAAAGAAATATACAAAGGAACAATGGGGGGACTTAAAACCAAAACCCATGTATAGGAAAAACATAACTATCTACAAGAATATATATATATATATATATATATATATATATATATATATATATATATATATATATATTAGTCTCTAATGTCTAAAAACAAAACTACCAATCTAAGGATATATATATACATGTTATTAATTAGTTTCTAATGTCTAACAAAAAAACTATTCATCTAAGTATTGCGGAGGTAACTTGTCAATTCCTTTTTCAGCCACATACTTGAAGAAGAATTCAGCGAAGCGCATCCTCAAGTCTCTAAACTCATCTTCTTGAAGAGGCGATTGGTCGTTAAATGCCTACACACGTTCAAATAATAACAATAACATTAACGCAAGTCATCTTCAAAACTATAATATATAATTTAACAAGTTGTTTAAATATTACCTTATTCCATCCATCCATAATAGATGCGGAGACTATGTTCAGCATATGAAGCATCACATAATAGCCGCACGACCACCCGTCAATTTGAAATCGAGACTACAAACAAAATTAATTTCAATGTCAGTTGAATATACATATAAATTAGTAATTATAATATTAATTATTTGATAAATAAACTACCAAACCTTGGGGTAGGTCCATTCAGGATTTGCTTTAGCCTTAGAAGCCCTACTTCTCCCGTTGGCGCAACTTATGCTACTCGCCTTCAGCGCGCTATCATAAACAAATAATCATGTCAATTAACAAATTCATATATCATGTGTGTAATAAACTAAAAACAACTGATATTAAAACGTAAATTAAATTTAAGATTAGTTACTTACTTATTTACAGCTTCCACCACCTCCTGTGGCGGCCTTTGGTGGAGAGAGCATAAGAATATGACAGTATGCCTAGACGGGTGAAGTACGAACAACTGCCAATGGTTTTTCATACAGTAGGGAGCCAGATATAATTCTTTCTGATTGTCTCCCAACAAGTTCCCTATGTATTTACTAAATGCATCGCCAATAAAGAATTGGGGCAGAAGGACTGATGGCTCTAAGAAGCCGTAAACTGATGCAACACCCTTAACAAGATGAAGACGATGGAGATACCTAAGATATGAAAAGGTGTGGATGTTAATTACATAATATATATATATATTGAAATTAAAATAAATTATTAAATGGAAAAATACCAAAAATAAATAAGTTATAAATTTAAAATTAACTTACGTGCACCAGAACTCAAAACCGTGCTGGCCATCCAGACGTTATTTCTGCAGGCATTCCCGAGATCTTCACCACAGAAGGAAAATATCCTTTGTTGATCTAGGCATGCCACCCACCCATCGTGCTCCAATGGACATTCAAAAATCTCAAACGCATAATCCTCACCAAGTGAGAACAAACGAGTGACAGGTGACAGCGACACCGACGTCGACTTGGCCTTCAATTTAGGAAAAATAAAATAGACAAGTTGTTGATAATTAAAAAAAAACACAAGTAATTATTTGACTAATTTGGACATTAATAATGAATACATACCTTTGTTAACATTTCGATCTCACGTCGTTTGAAGTCCAACTCAAGCTCACGCCTTTTCATTTCCAACTCATGCTCATGGCATTGGACTTCCAACTCCCGCTCCCTAGCTGCCAACTCATCGTCCTCCACATGTGCCCTACTATAACTCTCTTTTGTGCTCACATGTGAAGGGTTGGCATGCCCTGCGGTGTCCTGGGATGAACCGACGGAGGAAAGCTCTCTGGCAAGCGCTTGCTTGAATTCTGGGTTGGATATTAAGCTTTGCATCAGATGTGTTGTAATAGCAGGGTTGGACATTAGGTACTGAGTAATGTCAGCCAAAATTGATGCTTCATCTACCACCCGCTTTCGTGAAGCAGACTTGCCATAATATTCTTTGATGGTCACGCTCCCAGGAACACCGATAACCCGACCAGGATGGTCTTTATTGCCTAGAGCAGTCATCAAGACGTCCCGCCATCCAAAAGCGACGAATGAGCCCTGGGAGGATTGTGCTTTAAGATCCATCTACAATGAAAAAATGAATTAACGTGCAAGTGAAAAGTGTTAAAAATATCTATACAAATATCAATTGAAATCAAGTTAATTATTTACTTACAATCTTATCTGCCACTTCGCGAGTGGCATCAACTTTAAAAGATCCCGTCTTTGTCATGCGGCCGGCTAACCAGACATCATCGCGGTCGATGTCCAACGGAGGACTTGATGGTGTGACCTCAGGCACCTCTCCTCTTTCAATCCTAGCAGAGTGCTCTTCTTGCTTCGCCCTCAGCCTATCCGCCATCATCTGCTCGATCCGAGTCTGGTACCCACCCTGAGACATGGTGTGGCGGTGGACGTTCTTCACCTGATTCTGCCGACCCTTATCTGCCTTAGCCTATTCAAACAAAAACACATAATTAAATACAGTTAAATGATCTATAAGAATCATACAAAATTAACTTAATCAACCGACCTGAAATTCTCCATCCTGTCGACTCCTAGCAAACATATCCCAAGTATCCTGATCAATCCAGGGATAATCCGAGAACATTTTATCAAGCCGCTTCTTCCCAGATACATAGTACCTGGTAAGATCATGCTTGAACCCATTCCAACGCTTTGATGCCATTTTCATACATTTATGACGATGATCCTCGTCATTTGGCACAGTCCAATCTACCTACGTACACATTAAATACATAACAACTGGATGGATTATAACTCGGATAATTATCTAATAATGTAAATCAAACGAATGTAAAGGTAAAATACCATGATAGCCTCCCAAATCTAATCCTTAACGTTCTGTGGAACGTCATTCCAGTGGTTGTAGTTGATGCTTACGTGCTGCTTCGCTTGTAGAAACACCCACTTATTAAATTCTTTAGCACGGGGTCCCTGGGCATTTAGATTAGCATCGAAGACACCTCAAGCTTCTGTCTGCTTTGCCTGCCCTTCTCTAGTTTCTTCAACGACGTGGCTCCTCTACCCTGTTTCCTATGAGCCTGTGATGTCTGTATGGACAAAAAAAATGATAAAATAGAGGGTTGTAACATTATAAACTTACATTAAAAAGAAGGACTAAAGATAGTATATAACATGTAAACTTACACTAGAATCAGGCATAGGCGCGATCGGATCCTGCGTAGGCCCCACAGTGTCCTCCCGTGCATGTGGGCTATCCGACTGATCCATATGTATGCCTGTTCAGAAACAATATATATTTATTAACATAGGTTATAACTCAAAATAAATACAGAAGTATAACTCAAGAAAATCCCTTCACAAATCAAATTAGTACGTATATCCTTCACCGTACATTTCCTCGTATTCAAACACTTGACACAAGGACGACAGAACATTCCATTACTATTAGGAACATTCCTTTGAGAAAATTCTATAAATTCTCCCACCCCCTTCAAATACCCAGCACTAGTGCACTTACAAACCATCCAATGAGCAGATGAAGATAAATTAACAAAACAGAATTCCAATGAGCAATATATTGTTGATGTCACATGCTACAAGCAACTCTAAATTTCTTCCCATTTTGAAATAGGTCATGATAGCAGAAGAAAAACAAGAGAAAACACAAAACCCACGACCAGAAATAGAGACATTCCAAACAACTCAAACTCACAGTTTCAAGTTTCAACTACAAGAGACTACAGTTTCAACATACACTCAAAACCAAACATAAAAAATGTGCCCGAAAGACTCACCGGAAATAGGTGCTCGCATGGTGGCCAACGTTCGATGTGGTTACTGAGAGCAGAGGGACAAGGAGAGTTAGTGTGTGGGAAGTGGAAAGAGAGATGTCAAGTTATTGCAAAGAATGAGCGGGAAAGACAGAGTTAGGGTTAAGAGTGTACCTCACGGTGGTGGGGAAGAAGCCCTCGTGGCGGTTGCGGTGGAGATGAGCTCGCGATTAGGGCAGAGTGAGAGTGAGAGTGAAAGTGAGAGTGAGAGTTAAGAGTCAGAGTGAGAGTTGAGAGTGAGAGTGAGCGTGAAAGAGAAGAACAGAGACGTACAGAGAGAAGTGCAGAAGGCACGCGTGTGTAAACGTTATAATCAAAAACCAAAAATAAAACAACATTTTACGTCAGTTGTTTGTAGCAACTGACGTTAAAGGTAATCTATTTAACGTCAATTGTCTTAAGCAACGGACGTTAAAAGTCATTGTTTACGTTATAATCAAAAATCAAAAATAAAACAACATTTTACGTCAGTTATATTAAACAACTGACGTTAAAAATAAATATTTTTTATTTAAAATCACTTTTAACGTCAGTTGATGAAGACAACTGACGTTAAAAGTGTATAAGTTTCTGCAAAAACATTAATTACTTTGACTACTGTGCTACTTACCCATATTGAGCATTAAGTTTATAGATCAGTTTTCAAGAAAATCAGCTAGTCTCTCTCTTCTCTATATAAAGTACCATTCTTCTCAGACGATCATGTCTGACCTCTTCTTTTCCTCTATATTTCGTGCGTTTTCTATTCCTTCACAAAATGGCTCTGAGACTTTTGTTATTTCTTCCTATACCTAGACTTAAAGGTCTCAGTCCTAATGGTCAAAAAACTTCTGAGGTTGAGTAAATCACGTAACATGGATGGTAAGGTTGTGTAAATCACGTAATGTGATTTACTCACTTTATTTCATCCCAGCCATCCCTTTCACTCTGCTTTGGCCCCAAGTGATTGTGGATTCAAGACGATGCATCAAGGAATTCCAGTGAAGGAGGTGATGCAAAGACCCCTTTCACTTTGCTTTCGCTGTTAGTGACTGTGGATTCACGATGCATCATGGAATTCAAGCGAGGGAGGAGATGCATCGATCCATCCATTGGAGTTTCTGAGGACAGGACTGAGAAGAAAATGATGTTGAAGCAGAAAGTTTTTTATATTTTAGGGCTATGTTGCAGAATTTTTTTATCTTTTAATCATGTAATTGTAACTTATGAATCGCTTCAATGAGATACGATTTGATTATACATATATAACTTGTTTTATGTTAAGTGTTTATTTATTTTAATTTGCACAAGAATTTGTTTACTAATTCAAGCTAATTAATTAAGATAAAAAATAAACTTGTTTAAAAAAAAAGTTTAGAAATAAACTGCACTATATATATGAAGTGACCCACGTTAAGGGTGACAACAGGGCATTTCAGATAGGGATATAGGATTATTTACGTCAGCTATTTATTTAACTGAAGTAAAAATCACACTTTTAACGTCGGTTGTTTAAAAAACTGACGTTAAAAATAAATATTTTTTATTTTAAAAACACTTTTAACGTCAGTTGTATTAAACAACTGACGTTAAAAGTGTATAAGTTTCTACAAAAACATTCATTCCTTTGACTACTGTGCTACTTACCCATGACTGTTGTGCTACTTATCCATGCACATTGTAACCTATAATCCTCTTAATGAGCATTAAGTTTATAGATCAGTTTTCTAGAAAATCAGCTAGTCTCTCTTCTCTATATAAAGTAACATTCTTCTGTATTAGTCCATGTCTGACCTCTTCTTTTCCTCTATATTTCGTGTGTTTTCTATTCCTTCACAAAATGGCTCTGAGACTTTTGTTATTTCTTCCTATACCTAGACTTAAAGGTCTCTGTCTTAATGGTCAAAAAACTTCTGAGGTTGAGTAAATCATGTAACATGGATGGTAAGGTTGGGTGAATCACGTAATGTGATTCCCTCACCTTATTTCATCCCATCCCTTCACTCTGCTTTGGCTCCAAAGTGACAGTGGATTCAGATGGAGTATCAAGGAATTCAAGTAAGGGAGGAGATGCATTCATTGGAGTTTCTGATCGAGGACAGGACTGAGAAGAAAATGCTGTTGAAGCAGAAACTTTTTTATATTTTAGTGCTATGTTGCAAAATTTTTTTATCTTTTAATCATGTAATTGTAACTTATGAATCGCTTCAATGAGATACGATTTGATTATACATATATAACTTGTTTTATGTTAAGTGTTTATTTATTTTAATTTGCACAAGAATTTGCATTGTTTACTAATTCAAGCTAATTAATTAACATTAAAAATAAACTTGTTTAAAAAAAAGGTTTAGAAATAAACTGCACTATATGGAGTATCTGCGTTAAGAGTGACAACAGGGAGATGACAACGAAAGAAATGAGTTTCATAATTATTTACGTCAGTTATTTATTTAATTGCCATAAAAATCACACATTTAACGTCAGTTGTATAAACAACTGACGTTAAAAGTGTTAAAATCACTTTTAACGTCAGTTCTTTATACAACTGACGGAAATAGTGATTTAATATTTACAAAACTGCCACTGCCTCATTTTTAACGTCAAACATATGGTCAACTGACGTAAAACGTTCCCGTATATTACATTATTTCCACTAGTGTTCACTCATACTTTTCAATACAACATGTTAAAGCCTCCCTAAGATTATATAAGGAATCAAGTTTTCATGAACTTATTCATACAAGAACTTTTTTGTTCATGTTCATGGAAGACATAAAATGGGTTTCAACAATCATGAACAAGAAAAAGAATAAAGGATGAACTTGAGGAGAAGTGAGTTACTACCTCAAGTGATGAAGATGGAGAAGAAGATTGAGACCTCTTGATGAATCTCTACAAGTATGGCAACTTCAGCTCTTAAGGTGAAGCTTAGAGTTTTCTTTGTGTTTGATAAAAATGAAGATGGGGGGGGGGGGGGGGGGTGGGGGTTGAGGGTAGATTTTATCGAAATATTTTCTAATTAAAGCATTGTTTGGATCTTTAAACTTCAATTAATAGGTTTTTCTTAATATAAAACCATATCTTAAAGGTTGCAATCATGATTTTAAAAGTTATGATGTGACAAATTTTAACAAGTCCCATCAATCACTCCCATAATCTTTGTTCCATACTATCTCTGCACCACATCCTATTCCGTCGTCTTCCCGACTTAGGGTTTTTACGTCAATCTTCAGTAAACATTTCGCCCGAATAAAATATAATATTTTATTTTTGAGTGAAAATTTTGAAATGACTCATATCATTTGAGAAAAGGATAAGAATCATTGATGTTTCGTTCACAGGTCAAAATTAGGTTTTATGATCAGTAAGTTTTTACTGACAGTGAAAACGCAGACCGGGTTTCGTCTGAGTTTTCAACCCAAAATTTAACTGGAACCTTTTTCTATCTAATAGAATCCAGATATGATTTTGTCTTAGTCAAAATCATTTTCTAGATTTTGGATAAAAATATAACATTTAAATATCTTTACAGATATTGGAAAACAGTGAAAAATCGGGGTGTTACAGTACAGGCGACCACTCCCTGCCATCGTCAGTCCTGGGTGTCACAATTAACGTTTTTTTCAAGTTCATTATCTAATTTTCTAAATGGTTATTTGAATAAAACTTAATATTAATAGAATGTGAAATAACCTTATCTATACCAATTTAATATTTTTCAACGAAATAACTGATGCCATCTTTTAATATTCAAGTGGAGGATTCCAACATGAAGTATCACACATTTATCAAAATATATTCCATTGAAAGCTAATCATTCTTGATATCAGAATACATGTAAGAATTTATTTAATCTTTTAAAAAAGTAACATTATTAGAGAATAGAAAAATAATTAACTTGCGCGAGAATAGAGGAGAAATAAATCAAATAGATTTTTTAATAGAGAATAATAAAAATATAACATGATAAATATATTTTCTATGAATGGTTCACTTGCATGGGGAAAATATGAAAATTAAAATATATTTTTCAAAAGAGAATAAAATTAATAATATGATAAATAAATATATTTTTAGAATGATTCACTTGCACAAGGAAAAAGAGAAGTATTAAATCAAATATATTTTCAAGAGAGAAGTAAATAAATATGATATATTATTATATTTTCCAAAAATGGTTAACTTGCACGAGCATGGGCGAAGCCATAAAATTTAAAGGAGGAGGCCAAAATGTAATTTACATAACATGGTGAAATAGCAATAAAAAAATAAACTTATATATAAAAACAAATTATATAATACAAATTTGATATATGATTAAAAACTTAATATAATATAAATTACTCAAATAGATTTATTGTCAACTTTGATACATATCTTAACATTCACTTCTTCAATTGTGCACGGCGACGTTTCATGGAGTAAAAATTATCTATTATCAATATAAATGATATATGTTTTAACAATTTCTTTTTTAATGTAAACAATTGTATCTATTCTATGATTCTAAAAAAAATTGAAAATAGATTTAAAAGCTAATCATTCTTGGTATCAGAATACATGTTAAAAAACTCCATTGTCAGAAATTTAAAATTATTATTCGATCCATCATTTAAATAACAAATATAATACATATTAATATTTTTATGGTATGGGGAACAGTTCAATGCTGGGTAATAATCCTTCACATATCCTACAAAATCTATGAATAATTTTTTATTGTTTTCTTCTTTATACTACAACTTAATGCTACATAATATGTTCACAATGCAAACTTTGGCAACTTAAAATTCTAATCTTATTTATTTTTAGATGGGATCATGTATTATTGTTGAAAAACTTTTTATTTTTACATTAAACACTGTCAATGTGCATCTTAGAGATAAAATCTTATGTTCAATCTGTCCATGGCACTTTAGCACTAACTGAACTAATGATGCAAAGAATTCTGTTGGTTCTTTAAAATTGATTTATAGCTACATTTCAT
This sequence comes from Sophora flavescens, assembly GCA_030762895.1. Classification (NCBI taxonomy): domain Eukaryota; kingdom Viridiplantae; phylum Streptophyta; class Magnoliopsida; order Fabales; family Fabaceae; genus Sophora; species Sophora flavescens. Next base: position 120,705,006 of record CM061065.1, read on the forward strand.
CAAACATGTTACAAGCACAAAATTTATTGTTTCAGTTTACTTAGTTTTAAACATAACCAATACAAGATGTAAGCCAACGAACCAGTCCTTTCCTAATTTTAATTGTGATCGCAAATGTAATTGAACAAAACAATTGAACAACCATAGTTAATCGAATAACAAATATATACATAAATTACATTGAGTTTTTTTTTTTCGATAATTGAAAATTCATTGATAAATATCCAGCTACAACATCACTGTAAGCAAACTCTACTGATCTTCTAGGAAGGGTTGCAGATGGCACACACTATCATTTGCTAGAAAGCTAGACTAAAACAAGTTACAAAAACTGTTTTGATTACAAAGCTCCCATTCTGGGAAAACAATAGAACACCCAACTCTAGCCTACATCATAAATTAGCCTTAACAGTGGCCTGAAACAAAAAACTCAATACAAACATGATAACCAGCTATAACAATGGCCTCACATAAAACACCACAAGAGAAAGCAAAACATAAAAGAGAGTGTACAAACAACATCCTTTATTTTTAGCAGGCACGCCCCTCTCTAGGAACTCCACCCCTTTCATTTAAAGGGATTTGGATCCTCTAAAGTTGCATTTCCCTAAAGTTCTGCATTTGAAATTTGGGTGTTTGTACTATTGACATTTTACCTATTTGGGGATTTTAGGGTTCAGGGGATGGTTCTTTGAGCCACTCTTAGCAACAAACAATTATATATTCTCAATCCAACACCATCAAGCCATTAGAAAACTTGCGATATCCTGCATAGGAACCTTTGAATAACCTGTAGCAAAAACAATCAATCAAGTTTCACATTAAACTGTGAGTTACTCCCAAAAGAGCCCATTCCTATGCATGATTTCCTGTAAGGCTGTTTACAAACTGATATATTATTCTATGCATGATCATCCTTGTAGCTTTTTGTAGAAATAAATGTCTTCACCCCTGTATTGTAGAAATAAATGTCTGCACCCCTATAAATATCACATTCACCGTTGTAGGCTAGAGCTTGAACCCCTTATCATTTAGCACCTTTCATATCTTTGATTCAACTCTTTAGTGAAGACCCTCCATATGAGATGAAACACCTTACCAATCATGCCTGCTATCTAATTTAAGTGAGGCAGCCTTTGCAACTGCTTTGTATCAGCAATGCATCTCCACCAGCCTCCACAGAAGCCTTAGATATTCAAAAACCAGTACAAGTGTTGTATTACTTAGCCATCCAGTCATCTTCCTACAGCAGTCCAACACCTGCACCTATTTTATTCTATAATCAACAATCTCAGCCTTTAGCACAGACCTGCCAAACACCTGCAACAGAACCACCACACTTCTCAGTTAGACAGACGCAAACTAGGTCCACATTTGCCAAATTCCCTCCATTTGAGTTCCTTCTTTAGCATGCAAGAGCATCGGCGACCTGATTTGCTTCTCTGTTCCTGTGAACAAAAGTTACATTTTTTAAAACTAACAAGATATTCTGTAATTTATTGCAAAGAAAGCATAAATTCCATGGACACCCCTCTTTCCTATTAACCCAAGCAATGGCATTTTTTGAATCTGATTCTAAGATTATTTCCATATTCTTGACCCACTCTTGTTGAAGAGACATTTCAAGAGCAAAGTCTATTGCCATAAATTCTGCTTCATTAGGGCCAATATGAACCTTGATCATCTCTAAGAATTCCACCTATACTTGCTGGATTCTAAGGGTGGCAAATGGATGGATCGGATAAATTTTTATTCGGATCTTAATGGATGGATTAAAAACAATCCATTAATCCATTAAAAATTCATTAAAAAAATCCAATCCATCCATGATCCATTAAATAAAATCCATCCGATTCATCCATTAACAACTTTTCATGGATGGATATCCAATCCATCCACTAAAATTTATTTTAAGAAATTAAATAATTTTATATCTCTTTTATCCATCCATAAAATATTTTTAAAAATAAAATAACTTGTAAAAAAAATTAAAATATTATCTTTATCTCACCACCGCTCTCCTCTTTCTTCCTCTCTCTACCCTTTCTCTCTCTCCCTTTTTTTCCTACTCTCTCTATCTTTACTCTTTCTCCACTCTATCTCACGACCATTTTGTATCACGACCATTTTTTTATTACAAATGGAGTTTTTTTTTATTTGGTGAAAAATAATATGAAAAAAATAAATTGGTTTTGAAATGGATAAAAGTTGATCCGTTACATTTTTGATTGTTGCTCCAATGGATTTTAAAAAATATTGGATGAATCATAAATCATCCATTAAAAAAATAATCCAATCCATTTATATTATTTTTTTATAAATGGATGGATTGAATGGATTTTCTCAATGATGGACTTGATGGATGGTGGACAAATGGATCATTTTGCCACCCTTACTGGATTCCATTTTAGTCTATTTTGTGGTGGCGGATTCCATCCTATTGCAGGTCTGTTTTTAGTCTTTTTTGCCCAAAGCTTTACACCTTCCAGCTTATATGCTATCTCACTTGGGTTAAAAGGGCAATTTGGTTCCCATCCTTTAATCCAAAATCCAAGTCTCATTCTTATTAAAAAATTGAAGTTCATCCAATCAACCTTTGACTTTTCAAAGATAACATTATTTCTTTGATTCCAAAGGGTCCATACCACTACAAAAAATAGTGACATCCAAAGTTTCCTTTGGAAACCACTATCAAAAACACCTAGCCAGCAATCAAACCATTGGCTTGTAGAGTGTGTGATTGGAATTTGCACACCCCGCCAGTCTAAGGAATCCATCCAAACTTTCCAGGAGTGTTTGCAATGTAAAAAGAGGTGCTTAACCGTTTCTTCTTCACTATCACAAAAGGGGCAATTAATTTCATTGCCCTGGATTATATTAAATCTCCTTAGCCTATTTCTAGTATTCAACCTTTCCTTGAGGACAAACCAAGTTAAAAGTTCAGCTCTTAGAGGGGCCACTCCATACCATACACCTCTCATAGTATTTGTAGCTTGGGTTTCTTCCCAAAAGACCTTGGAAAATGACTTAACCGTATATTGCCCTCTATGATCATGTTTCCACCAAACTTTATCTTGTAAGGAGTTAGATACAAAAGCTTCTAATGAATAAAAAAGTAATTAAAGTTTAATAAACCAGAATCATTTAATGAATAAAAAAGTAAATTTACGTTATCAATCACACTATGAGATATCGACAAAAAAAACTCGTCAGAAGTTGTGAGACATATCATAGACAACAATTAACTCACCCAATTGATTGATGTGGAGGTTCTCTTTATATAGGATGGTATTTGAGATTAACTGCTGAAATGAAAATAAGTTCACTGGACTGTCAAAATGAAGTTCTAAGGTTCGATGCTTTTGAAACTTTGCACACCAAATGGAATCAATTAAAATAGTGGTTTAATATACCTACAGTTATATAAATTTTTTTTTATCTGTTAATATTTGCAATAATACCAACCGTCTCCAGGTGGCCATAGTAAAAATCATCTCACCTAGGTGGGGTGTTTTTTAAAATTCATTTTTAATAATCATAAACAAACTTTTAATTGATTCTATTTTTCCTAACAATATAAAAAATAATATCTCAACTATAAAATATGAAAACTATTTATTATATTCATAACAAACAAACATTAATTATGTCTCTCATACAAAATACAATTTCATATCTCAATTGTTTTACTATATCAAATAACGACCATCTGTTTATTGATCATTACCAAAATATATTTTTAATAGAAAATTTACCCGTGCATTGTATGGGTTAAATTACACTAGTATTCCCTTAACTTTGAATTATAACATTTTATATAATCCTAATTACCTAAATTAGAAATTAATCCAACATAGTCCACCAAAAAAGATAGTGATCCAACTAGGACAACTCAAAGAAGCCCAATAAGGCCCATCATGGCTAGTAGCTTGGACAAGTTAGCAGCGGACATGAACAAGTTTTGCTGGACTCACCTAACTATCAGGCGCCTAAGTCACGAAGCCGGATTGGATGAGCAAACACTAATCATGATATTACAAATTGAATATTTACTTATTTTACGTATTCGAGTAATAAAATTATGTATGAATAATCATAAATTTTAAATGCATCATTTTAGATAATATCTAATGAGTTTCTCAATTTTTTTACTCAAAATCTGCCAATGACTATGACGAACCCAGGAGATAAGCTGCAATTCCAAGCTAGTGCCATTTTTTTGTCACTCTAGTTCAACACTAATTATCATTATTCAAAGTATGTAAATAATCCTATAAACATGAATTTATATATATATATATATATATATATATATATATATATATATATCTATCTGTGTGTGTGTGTGTTTACACGTGTACTGTTGGCCATCTCGAACTGATAAAGTATGTTGTTTAGCTAGTTAGCTCTTTTTCTTCATTTTCAAGCATGAAGTACGTGTTTTAGTGGTATATCCATATATCACTAATTTTTTTCATCATAGACAACTTTGAACCGTTCGATATAATAATTAAATAATACACGGTCCAGATTTATTGATCCAAAAAAAAATTTAAAAACAAAAAAAATTGAAATATACTACTTTACCCTTCCCTCTTCTCCCCTACCAGGTGAGGTGGCTCTGTGTTTATGCTTGTGGTTAAATCTTCCGCCGTCGTTGAAGGAGGAATTGTTCTTCTTTGTGGATCTAGCACTGGAAGGTGTTTTCATCTCATTTTTTGGGTCTTGTCGGTCCCATTACCGAAAGTGGCTCTGATACCACTTGTTAGGGATTTGTCATGCCACGAAGCACCCCGGACATAGAAAACAAAGCACAAGAACGTTACCGAGAAATACGCAAATCAAAATAACAAGAACAATCGAAAACTAATAGAAGAAAAACTCTAAAAGAATATGAACATCATGATTTTAGTGGTTCGGCCATTGATGGCCTACGTCCAAGGGATAGAGAACAACAAGTCTTCTTTTTCCCTTCACTATCTTGATCATAGAGATACAAGTGATTTACAATAGAAACCTCCCACAATCTTGCTTCCTAGTCTTGCCTTCCATGTCTTTCACATGGTATCTCCAAGAACTACCACAAGATTGATGTTTCCACTCTTATACACTTTTCCCTATCTCTCACCAAATCAATACATGATTCTCTCAAGATAGAATTGCCTCACACTCAAATCCCTCTCTTCTTTTCACACACCTATGTGTCTATTGATTAGTGTTACTCATCATATACATGATGATCTATTTATAGACATATGTGAGTCTTGATCCAAGTTAGTTATGACTAACTAACTAATCATATTGTTGATTTAGAGGCATATCTCAACAATCTCCACCTTGACTCTAAATCAGAGAATATGAGTCCAAGCCAAGAACAATGTTGCGCTCTCTCACTTCTGCTTTAGAGAATCCAATCATTCATTTGAGTCACCAAGCTTCGTAGTGTACCTTTCTTCCACACTCTCAACATAAGCCAAACTTGCTTCCATGTTGTTACAGCAGCTCCACCTCAAAAATGAATCCTTTCTCTGTCCAGCATCATTATGAGTTCCTTTGTTTTTCTGCCTTCAAGAATTTCTGAACACTTTAAGTATTTGCCAATGCAACCAACTGGCACAATAGCCTCGCTAGCATGGTGGTCACCGTCACCGTCTTGACACCATGTTCCCTTGCCGTCCACGGTTTGAATCCCATCACCGAATCTTCTGTAATTTTTAATTTTTAATACATCAAACGATTACTTTATAAAAATAAAACAACCTTTACACCGAACCTGAGACTCGAAAATAAAACAACCTTTACGCTGAACCTGAGACTCGAACCCGTAACCTCCAGAGAACATCTCCAGCACCTTACCACTTGGCCACATAGGCTTCTAATGCAAATACAACAACGATAGACCAATTTATCATGAACAAAATTCTTCCCTTTTACAAAAACAGCAACCCATCGTTTTCTTCCTTCGAATAGGAACGAAACAAACGCAGAACCCAGAAAACATCGAACTTATAGTTCCATGAAGACAACACCCTCTTCATCAAGATCTTGTTCCTTCTCAGGAAGCTTCAAGAAGAGTACCACCATGAGACACCGTGAAAACCTCCACGTCCCTCATCATTGCTCCACCTGAATTGCCACCATAGCCACTATTATGCACCATGTGTAGATCTGTGAAGCGCCGCCATTCGCGACAGGACCACCGCACAGAGCCACCGTGTGCCGCTGCACAACGTCACCGCCATGAAATGTCCCACCACCGCGAGCCGCTTCATTCTGCCATTTGCTCGCCTCCCTGGTTCAAACCATTTTTGCAGCAACCTGATCCAACAAGAACACACACAGCAGCCCCAACCAGAAAAGAACAACAATAAAGAAAGAAAGACAAGAATGAAACTAATTTCAAAACCAGAAATTGAATACACCTTTGAAGAAGGCTTCAACCTCTTTCTTCTAGTTTTCCTTTCTTTCATTCTCGAATTATTTGATTTCCAGATCTCGTTCTTGATTGCCTCATAATCGATTATGGTGCATCGATTACAGCCTCTCTGGTCCTTGCCCCCTTTGCTCATACAGTCATTGTTTCGTGCATTCCCACAGACGGTGCCATTTTTTCGGTCCCATTATCGAAAGTGGCTTTGATACCACTTGTTAGGGAATTGTCATGCCATGAAGCACCTCGGACATAGAAAACAAAGCACAAGAACGTTACCGAGAAATACGCAAATCAAAATAACAAGAACAATCGAAAACTAATAGAAGAAAAATGCTAAAAGAATATGAACACCGGGATTTTAGTGGTTTGGCCATTGATGGCCTACGTCCACGGGAGAGAGCACAACAAGTCTTCTTGTCCCCTTCACTATCTTGATCATAGAGATTGTACCGGCCGAAGATGTAAGGCCGAGGATTGTCAATACGACCGAGCTCATTCTCGTAGGTGGACATTCACCCGAACTCCCATAAAGCTGAAGACTTATTAATACACTCAACACCCGAGGACAACTACTCGGCCCTATTCCACACCAGATCACGAATAAAGATATCTCGGCCCCGAGCTATCCAGCCGCAACTGATTGGGCCGAATATCTCGCTGGTCCTAATATCTCTCCGCATAATCAGGGCCTGATCCTAATATCTCTCCGTATAACTCGGAGCCCGATTCTGAACATCTCTATAAATAGGGGTCCAACCCCCTCACTTAGAACTACGTTTGCTTTGATTCCCATTTGGATACGTAGGAGCAGAATTCACATTCTGTCAAGCACATTCCAAAACACTCCCACTAAACTTTCTCCAGCCGAGTATCTCTCATTTGGGATATTTGGACGGAACATTTGGCGCCGTCTATGGGAATCGAAGCAAAACTTTCCCATACCACAAACAATGGTGAGAACAAGGAGCGGAAACTGCAGGAGAGAGGAGCCAGAGAATGCCAACAACGGAGATAATGGGGAACGTTCCATAAACCCGACTAGGGAGACCGACAATCCTATTATCCAAGAACTCCTCGCGCAAGTGGCGTTGCTCAGAAGGGAGAATGAGGAGTTTCGGCGGCAGAACAGCCGTCGTGAACGAGAGCAGAGCAGAGAAAGGTCCGCCTCTTCTCCTCATGAGAGAAAGCGCCGGACCACTGAAAATGAGGGGTCCAGAAACACACGCAGAGAAGGGGATCCACAACCCCGTGTTTCTCATCACACTGAAAGAGCTGGCCAGGAGGACTTTCTTAGGCAGGCCCCTGAACTGTCACTTCAGGCAAATAGGCTTAATGAAAGGACCGGCGTGCGGAGGCCGAGACATCCCTTCACAAACGCTATCATGGAGGTTCCCCTACCAGCCAACTACAAACCAATAAGCATTGACAGATATGATGGCACCTCGGACCCCGAGCGTCACTTGGATGCTTTCACTACCCAGATGTACCTCTTTACTGACGACGATGCTGTCATGTGTAAAGTCTTTTCGACTACTCTGAAGGACGCTGCATTGACCTGGTACACCCAGTTACCACCAGCGTCAGTTGATTCCTTCGACACATTCATGGCTAAGTTCAATGCTCAGTTTGCCACCAGCCGGGCTCACCAGAAAACCTCGGCCTCGTTGGTAAACTTTAGGCAAGAAAAGAATGAGTCCTTGCGTGATTTCATGGCCAGATTCAGCAAGGAGACAGTCCTCATCCGGAATCTCAGTGCCGATGTTGCACTACACACCATCTTGACCGGGTTAAGACCTGGCCCTTTTGCCAGACACTTGGCTCGGAAGCCACCGACCAGTATGGATGAATTGAGGAGGAAAGCTGCGGGGTTTATTAATATGGAGGAGATTGAGGAGTCTAAGAAAAGGGAGAGAACTGATGATGCTGACAGACGAGAAGGGAGAGAGAAGAGGAGGGCCGGAGGTGATAGGCCGAAATTCAAAGGCCCGTCCGAGCATTTGCATAGGGGACCAAAGTATGAGCACTGCACTCCCCTCAACACAAACCGAGCTCGGGTGTTTGAGGAAGCATACAACGCGGAACTTTTGCAGCTCCCTAACCGTGGCCACACGCCCCAGAATGTTGATCGACAGAAACATTGTCGGTATCATCGTAATTACGGCCATACCACCGAGGAGTGCTGGGTCCTGCGAGATAAGATTGAAGAGTTGGTGCAAGCTGGCCATCTCAATAATTTTGTTGGGAGAAACCACAACAATGGTGAGGGACGTGGCAGAAGCAGAAGGAGAGGAGGTGACCAAAGCCCGAGAAGGGGCGGCGGTCAACGAAATAATGAAAGAGCAGAAACCAGAGACAGCCAGAATGAAAGGCGAGAGGAAGATAATGTGGTCCGAGGTGTGATAAACACTATTTCAGGTGGATTCGCAGGGGGAGGCACGACAAGTTCAGCTCGGAGAAAGCACCTGCGGGCTATTCGGGCTGTCAACTCGGTAGCCGGCAAACCCCCGAGAATTTCCCCACCTATTATCTTTTCTGACGAAGACTTTGTAGGGGTGGATCCTAACCAAGATGACCCTATGGTAATCACCGTGCAGTTGGCTAATTTCTCGGTCAAAAGAACCCTTGTCGACCAGGGGAGCTGGGCAGATATTTTGTATTATTCAACATTTCAGAAGCTCGGGATCCCAGAGAAATCTATTCAGCCATACGACAAGATGGCTCGTCGGCTTTCTTTGGGGAACAGTGGATACCCGAGGATACATTGACCTCCTAACTACTTTTGGAGATGGTAAAGCATCCAAAACTATTCCAGTCGTGCGTGTGTTGGTTAATGCAGTAACATCTTACAATGTCTTAATCGGAAGACCATCTTTGAACGAGTGGGAGCCGTGGTCTCTACTCCCCACCTCACAATGAAATTCCCTTCCAACTCGGGAGACATAGTTGCTATCCCAGGCGGATCGAGAAAATGGCCGACAGTCTTTATGCTGATAGTTTGCGTGTAAGCAAGCTCAAACCTACATCTGCAGAAACACTAGACGGGGGAAAAGACAAGTCTATAAATTCTGTCAGAACTAGACCCGAGAATTGACATGCAAAAACAACGGCCACAACCCATTGAGGAGTTGAAGAAGTTCCAGCTTGGATCACAGCCCGATCATTGCACTAAGTTATAGTTGATGTATATAGTCAGGTGATGTACTCTTTTTCCTACCTCGGTATTTTATCCCAAAAAAAAGGGTTTTTGACCAAGAAGGTTTTAACGAGGCACACCGCAGACTTTTTTATCCAATAACAGAATTTATTATGGACATTGTTCTATTTTATTATTTTGCCGATGTGTTTATTCTGCGAACAATTAAATTATTAAAGGTCGAGTACGAGCCACTAAATTGTTAAAGGCCGAGTACGAGCCATTAATTGTTTAAGGCCAAGTTTGAGCCTGAAAGCCGAGTTCGAGCCAATTAAATTGTTTAAGGCCAAGTTTGAGCCTGAAGGCCGAGTACGAGCCATTAATTGTTTAAGGTCAAGTCTGAGCCTGAAGGCCGAGTTCGAGCCAATTAAGTTGTTTAAGGCCAAGTCTGAGCCTAAAGGCCGAATTCGAGCCAATTAAATTGTTTAAGGCCAAGTTTGAGCCTGAAGGCCGAGTACGAGCCATTAATTGTTTAAGGCCAAGTTTGAGCCTAAAGGTCGAGTACGAGCCATTAATTGTTTAAGGCCAAGTTTGAGCCTGAAGACCGAGTTCGAGCCAATTAAATTATTTAAGGCCAAGTTTGAGCCTGAAGGCCGAGTACGAGCCATTAATTGTTTAAGGCCAAGTTTGAGCCTAAAGGCCGAGTTCGAGCCAATTAAATTGTTTAAGGCCAAGTTTGAGCCTGAAGGCCGAGTTCGAGCCAATTAAATTGTTTAAGGCCAAGTTTGAGCCTGAAGGCCATGTACGAGCCATCAATTGTTTAAGGCCAAGTTTGAGCCTAAAGGCCGAGTACGAGCCATTAATTGTTTAAGGCCAAGTTTGAGCCTAAAGGCCGAGTACGAGCCGATTAAATTATTTAAGGCCAAGTCTGAGCCTGAAGGCCGAGTACGAGCCATTAAGTTTTTAAGGCCAAGTTTGAGCCTAAAATCCGAGTTCGAGCATTTGAAATTACTTAAGTGCAATAAATTACAAGCAGTAACGGGAATAAAATTGCAATCTAAAGGCCGAATCCGAGCCATTGAAATTTATTAATAATACCGAGTACAATATTAAAAGTATAAACAAGGTACGAGTCGAGTACTGGAAAGTACTACGACTTACATAAAGAGCTGAAATTGAAAATAAGGGCCGCCCGGGTTGCCAGTCGTCTCCCCAATTAGGGTAGGGGCAAGATCAAGTACTCGGCCCACTCCGGGAGTAGACGACCAAGCTGGATGATGAGGTGCTCGGCCCGCTCAGGGAGTAGACGGCCTCTACCCCTTTCGCGACTCCCGAAGTCTGCTATTCTCCCAGTTAACATCCTTCTTGGAGGATTGGATCATAAAAGGAATTCTGGATCCCATCTCCCACTTACATCCTTTTTGGCAGCTATGAAACTCAAAAAAGGATGTTAACTGGGAGAGGGGAGCGTAAACCCCTAACACTATCATAGAACTACTCCGGGGGAAGAGAGACGAATTTGGCTGGTGGGAAAGAATGAAGAATGAATGAAAGAAGCAGTAAAACAACCCTATTTATAAAGGGGGAGAGGCGTTGGGAAGGAAGAAGTATCCGTGGGAAAAGGTTTGTTGGAAAAACAAATCTCGAAACTAAGCAAAAAGCAGTAATTGCATGAACCCATTGCGGTTTCCAAAGCATTTAATGCGTGATTGCATAAGGTGTGAAACATGTGTTTCACGTGTAACCACCACCGTCCATTTTTGATACAGACGGTAGAATACCTCGGTCTTAGCCGAAGATTTGTTTGAACAGGCCAAACACAACGACGGAAGATAAAAAACACTTCAAGTGTATCTCGGCCAAACAAGAGGATAAGCAAGGTAGAAGGGAGTTGGAGTCAGAAGGGATATTTGTAGCTGCGGTTGACGGCCCACGTTCCATCAAGCCCAAAAGGGCGCGACTTTTGATTTTTCCCTCATTAAATGGGCGCGGAACCCTAGGGTTTCTTACCTAAAGCGTACCGCATAAGTATTAGGGGGAATGATTGCTTTCTCTGACAAAGAGGAAATATTTGATTGAAATGACAGCTGGGAATGCAGAAGTTTGTGTGGCCGAAGAATAAGCTCGGTTTCATACTTATCAGCTCTTTCTCTTAGTTAAGCTCGGAGCTCGGGGGGCTTGTGTACCGGCCGAAGATGTAAGGCCGAGGATTGTCAATACGACCGAGCTCATTCTCGTAGGTGGACATTCACCCGAACTCCCATAAAGCTGAAGACTTATTAATACACTCAACACCCGAGGATAACTACTCGGCCCTATTCCACACCAGATCACGAATAAAGATATCTCGGCCCCGAGCTATCCAGCCGCAACTGATTGGGCCGAATATCTCGCTGGTCCTAATATCTCTCCGCATAATCAGGGCCTGATCCTAATATCTCTCCGTATAACTCGGAGCCCGATTCTGAACATCTCTATAAACTACCACAAGATTGAGGTTTCCACTCCTATACACTTTTCCCTATCTCTCACCAAATCAAAACATGATTCTCTCAAGATAGAATTGCCTCACACTCAAATCCCACTCTTCTTTTCACACACATATATGTCTATTGATTAGCGTTACTCATCCTATACATGATGATCTATTTATAGACATATGTGAGTCTTGATCCAAGTTAGTTATGACTAACTAACTAATCACATTGTTGATTTAGAGGCATATCTCAACATCATTTGTCTTTATATATGAATGAAATTCCTACTTTAGAGGGATTGTTTTGAACTTGGCAAGATTCCTCCGTGGGCTGTGGCTGTAAATCAAATATTTTCATGTTGCAGACTTGCCAAATGGTCGATCTCTCTTTGTTTGGCATTTTTCTTTTAACATTTTATTATGACCTAAAGCAAAGAACCAATAATAACAAAAATGATGGAAATGACCAGCAATTCGTTCATCTTCCCCCTGTCACTACCTCACCCATTCCAAATTGTTTTAGACACATGAGTTGGTGTGAGCCATGCGTTTCTTTTTCACTCCTAAATGCTTAACTCTTTTACATCTCTCTCTTTTACATCCCAGTCGAACCAGTACCACCATTTCCACCCAGCCATCCTGTCTTTGGTTGAGGAATAGAAAGGAAGAAGAGCTATTTGGGAGGCGATGGGTGGTGGCAGTCAGTGCAGTGGTGGTGGAGCGGTGGAAGTCGGTGGGGCGATGGTGGGTGGTGGCAGTCGATGGGGTGGTGGTGAAGGGTAGGGAGAAGATGTTGACGATAAGGATAAAACTGATATTTCTCATAAATAAATAAAAAGGCATTTAGGGGTATATGCGTATACCACTAAAACACATACTTCATGCTAGAATCCACCCAAATTGTTTTGCTATCTAAGTTATCACTAGTGCAGAAAAGGGATTCCACGTCGGTTATTTTTGGCTTTCCACATCGGTTTTCAAACTGATGTGGAAACGACTGATGTGGTTTATTTCCACTTTACACATCGGTTATAAAACCGATGTGTAAAGTATATTTTAAACAGCGGTTTTCTATTAAACGATGTGGAAAATTAATTTATCAATTGATAAGCAGTTGGAAATTTAACTTTCTACATCGGTTTTGCCTAAAACCGATGTGTAAATTTAACTTTCTACATCGGTTTTAAATAGAACCGATGTGTAAAGTGAAATTTACACATCGGTTCTACAGAAAACCGATGTAGAAAGTTAAATTTACACATCGGTTTTTGATGAACCGATGTGTAAAATCTCATTTTTTTTTTAATCTGTTATTTACATTTCAATCATTCATTTCCCCTGTTTCGATGAATGCGGATCAATAAACAAACCAGCGATACCACTGATCAAACAAGAAACAACGTGAGAACACCAAACCAGTTTTGACACAATTGCAACAAAGTTTTAACCATATCAAAAGAAAAACATACTTCATTCAATTTTCTTGGCACAAACAATCAGCTCTTACACATATGGTTAAAAATACTGACATTTCATCAAATGACTAGTGAGCACAGAATCTGAAAACAGAGGGCATCAGGCCTAATTAATTTCGAATGAATGAAAACAACACTTTATCAAGGCTACATCAAAACACGAGAGAAGAAGAATTGAACCAGACCTGAGCACTAATACATATCATCAGTCAAAGGTACACTATAGCTAGTACATGATAAGTTTTTAAACTAACTACATATATACAAACTATGGGTGGTACACTTCAAGAAAGAAAGTTACCCAACGCCTCTTTATGATGTTGATGTCAGAATCAGATAATGGAGTTGGATTGTTGAATATCTGTAAGTTTAATTGGACAAAAGATTATATCTTTTAAGTAATAAACTAACATAAAACATATAACGAATCTGTACTATTACTTCTAATTGTGTCAATTAACATTTACCTCGCTCCATCTTTCAATGATCCCGGAGGAAATAATTTCCAACATCCACTGCATCACATAGTAGCCACATTCCCATGACCCACGTTGTATACGTGACTACGTACAAATGAAACCCAATTAGAATATGAGGAATTAAATAAAATAGAAATCAATTATTGTACCCACTGCATTTGATGCATTTGAACTAATAAATATCTTACGCTGGGAATAATCCATCTGATAGCCCGAGTACGCCTTTCACCAAGCAACATGTGGGATGCATTAATGACCTATCATGACAAAAACATTAATTAAAGTATATCTAATAGATTTCAGATAATTAAAACAACTGCATTACTGATTATAAAGTATTTTAATGCTTACGTTTCGATGATCGTCTTCAGTTGATTCGTCGGCTTATTTCCCAATGAGCAGAAGAAGACCACGACGTTCATTCTTGGGTACAAGAGCAACAGTTGCCAATGCCGGCTGTATTTACGGAACAGTTAGTGACTAAGTCATATATAATTATACTTAAATAACCGGTACTTACTTATTGAGATAAGGCGCAAGATAGAATTGATGATCGTCTCGGGCAAGTATATCACGTATGGTAGTGACCGGGTCTTCCGATGCTACGAGAACATCACCCTGAATGAACATGGGGTCAATGAACCCATAAAGGGCGAGGTTACCCTGATCGACTAACATACGATGCAGATACCTAATATATTGGAAAAACATGTTAATTATCATAGTATTTAAAAATTAATTACGTACTTAACTTATAAATAAAATGTACTTACGTGAACCAAAATGATATGTGTGCAGAACTGGCCATTTCTTTATTGAGTGCCATCTCCATAAGTTCCTTCTTTGGTATATACAGTTCACCAGGGCTGGCATCATGTTCCAACCTTACCAAGGCTGCATCATCCTCCATGGTGACAACCTGTATAGCCAGAACTTTAAAAACATCACCATGGCCAGGTGCCCCTTTGTCGATCCCCTAAACAACATATATATATATATATATATATATATATATATATATATATATATATATATATTATTTATCACGGATAATTAATTTATTTAATTAGTTATTAACTAAATGATCAAATGAATACCTTGGCGGAGAGCATCTATCTCTCGGTCTTCCTAGATCCGACCTTTTAGGCACAATATCATTTCCAACATCCTATAACGAATAAAAATAAAGCATTATCTTTAAACAATAATAAATATATTTCAACTATGAATATAGAAAAACACAACTAACCGAATACCTCAGATGCAACAAGAAAGTTGACCAGTCTTCTTGGCCAGAGGATGAAGTTTCCGGGGGCCTGACCCACTGTTTGAACCTCCTCAGTGGGCACAGGGACTCAAGCATCAGCATCTCGAATAATCTCAACAGACACCCTCAGCTGATCATCCGGTAATAACCGATGGTGTATGATATTACCTAACTTATTATATTCCCTACCCAATGCCACTAAGCGGCGATGATGATGATCATCAACATACAGCTCACACCTATCAGAGTCGTCATCATCATCATCATCATCAGCAGCAGCAGCAGCAGCATCACCATCATCATCATTTTCAGGATGATGAGGAGGATCACATGAGCCCTTAGTGCTCACATGGACAGAGGGTTGGACACCGACTATCATCTGCTGGGACATAGAAGTCAATATTGCCATCTCTTTGGGCAACCGCTCGGCCATCTCCTGTCGAAGCTCACCTGCAATCTCCTGTTTTAGTCGTGCTCTATCTGCAAATCAAATCCCCGTGGCATTGGTGTGAAGATGAACCATGGTATTGGCGAATGCCGACTCCCATCCAACACCAATGACACAACCCGGGTGGTCCGGTTTCTGGATGGCGATAGATAAGATATCATTGCGTCCTCTAGGAACAAAGGTTCCTTGGGTTAGCTGATCATCCAAGGCATCCTATCACATAAAAATATCAGGTCACATTACAATTCGGTAACAATCTTAAAATGACAATTACAACAAACTATACTTACAATCCTCTCAGCTACTTGGCGGGCCTCCTCGGATGTATATTGTCCCGTTTTTCTTTGTCGGACCCTCTTCCATGGACGATGGCGTGGGGGTGGAGGTGGATCAACAACCTCTGGAAGAGTTTCAACATTAGGATCCGCCTGAGATGCTGCTACCTGACGTGCTTTCTTTTCCTCTTCAACCATTTTCTTAACAAGCTTTTTATATCCACCACGAGACATGACATGGGGGTAGACATTCTTGCTTTGGTTTTCCTGCCCCTTTTTCCTCTTCTCCTGTTATAAATAAAAGACAATTAAATTACATAAGTAAATGAAATTAATGCAATTACATAAATTTAGAGACAAATTAAATAAGTTAACCTGAAAGTTGGGATCACGTCGGCTCTGAACAAAGTGATCCCACGTCGCCTTGTCAAGAAACGGATACACCTCAAGTGGGTTCTTTTTACTTTTTGGATTGAATATATAGTATCTGCCCAGGTCGGCCTTAAAAGCCCTCCAACGCTCTCCAAAGATACTTGAAAGAACGCTTCTTCATAGCGTATGTATCCGGTATGTCAAATGTCAACTACATTAAGACCAAAAGAATCAACGAATTACTGTATGATATTATTAAGATAAAAATAAAGTAGATACAGACAAACACAGGATGTAGAAGTATAGATACCAGAATACTCTCCCAAATCTGCTCCTTCACGTCCGCCGGTACATCTCTCCACCTATCAATGAGTATACTGGGCCTGTTCCTAGCAAGGGTCGCCACAAAACTGGTAAACTGATCTTCCATTGGCCCAATAGGTTTGAGGTTATCATCAAAATCTACTCTTATCCTTTGATTTGACCCACGGTTGGCAGTCAAATTCCTCATCCGTGTGGCACGTCTACGCTTTCTACCTGAGTAGACGGGTCTCTCGACCCGCTGCATGAAGGAGGGATATCCTCATGATCAGCCATGTATACTGTTTAAACACAAAACAAAAAAAAAACTTGTTAGTATGTCAGGGGATAAATATCAAACATAACTTATAAATATCGATCAACGTACATAAACATAACTTATAAATATCAACGTAAACATATAATATGCCAAACTTGATGGTAATATCAAACTAAACTTACTTTGTGGTCAATTAGTAAAGTTCTCCCATAACCCTTCTTGGTGATCATTACGAGTAGCATGTACATCATCCACTTCATTTTCCTCATTGAAATTAGGCACTCGTGTTGAGAAAGAAGGAGTATCAGAAATATCAAGAGTTGAATCGTGATTTCCCTCACTACCATTATACATGTTTTTTCCCTGGAGAACCATTGACCACCTTTTGTTAGAAGGATCACGGATATAAAACACTTGTTTTGCTTGGGATGCCATGATGAAAGGTTCCTCTTTATTACCTACCTTACTAAGGTCCACCAATTTGAATCCTAACTCATCGGTTTGCACACCATTGTTCTTTGTCGACCCACCGACATTTAAAAACAGGTACTCTAAACTTCGTGTAATCAACCTCCCATATCTCTTCAATGATTCCAAAGTATGAAACTGATGCCATAACAGGGGTTTTTATCTTTCGAACTAGAGAAATGCATGGACTCAGGGACGACCATAACCCCACTGTTTTGCATAGTACTTTTGTCATCCTGGGACTTTGTATAGAAGGAAAACTTATTGATATCGTACCCACTCCAGCATATGACATCAAAGTTAGGCCCCTGTGCTAGCCATTTTAATGTAGCAGAAGCAGTACCATCCTTTGCAATTTTTTCTTTAAACTAGTTCAAGAAAGTCTTGTTATGCTTGTTCAAACACCATTTTTCATTCATTCTAGGGTAAGTTTCATTGATGATGCTTTTATGCTCACATAAGTATGGTTCAACCTCATCAGTGTTATTCAGTATATACAAATGTGCTTGAAGCACTTCCTCCCGATCCATGCTCTTAACAGTGATACCTCGTGTACACTTACCATCATATCTTCCTTCGTGACGAGACTTCGGAAGCCCTACAGGTTCCGCTTCTGACATGTAGTCTGTACAAAACTCAATAGCTTCTTATGCAACATACCTTTCAACAATAGATGCTTCGGGACGGTGTGGATTTTTCATATATCCTTTCAGGATCTTCATGTATCGCTCAACCGGGTACATCCACCTTAAATAAACGGGACCGCACAATCTAATCTCCCTCACTAGATGAACAATCAAATGAACCATGATGTCAAAAAATGAAGGTGGAAAATACATCTCCAATTGGCACAATACAATGGCTGCCTCATTTTCCAACTCATCCAAATTTTTAGTGTCAATGACCTTGCTACATATAGCATTGAAGAATAAGCATAACCTAGTAATGGCATGTCTGACCTTTTTAGGCAATATGTCACGAATGGCCACCGGTAGTAGTTGTTGCATCAAGACATGACAATCATGAGACTTTAAGCCAACTAATTTGAGATCTTTCATTGAGACAAGTCTTCTGATATTTGAAGAGTAACCCCGTGTGGCACTTTGACTCCCGTAGACATTCACGAAACTTCTTTTCTCTTTTTTTGATAAAGTATGACATCTTTGGGGGCAAATAAGTCTTCTTATCCCCCACTTTAAGTGGAGCTAACTGCTCTCGTATACCCATCGCAACTAGATCCAGACGAGCATTCACACCATCCTTTGTCTTGCCTTGAATGTTGAGAAGCGTTCCGATTAAACTCATCACACACATTTTTCTCTACATGCATCACATCAATACAATGTCTTACATCAAGCTTGCACCAAGATGGAAGATCAAAGAAGATCGACCTCTTCTTCCATATTTTCTTCTCTGTAGCCTTCTTCTGGGTCTTCCCATAGATAACATTAGTGTTGTTCACCCTTTCATAAACTTGCTCTCCAGTCAAGGCCACCGGAGCAATTTCATTCTCCGGAAGTCCATTGAAAGCTTTCCTCAATCTACGATAAGGATGATTACGTCGGAGAAATCTCCGATGCCCAAGGTAAACCGTCTTCCTTCCATGTTGCAGTTGATGGTAACATGTGCCTTCTTCACATATTGGACATGCTGTAAGCCCCTTAACACTATACCCACACGAGGTTCCCGTTCTTTGGAAAGTCATTGATGGTGCAAAATCACATGGCACGCAATCTGAATGTCTCATGGCAATACCCGTCGATCACATCAACGCCTTCATCCCACATCATTCTCAAGTCTTCAATCAAGGGACTCAGATAAACATCAATATCATTTCCTGGTTGTTTAGGACCCGAAATCATCATACTTAACATAATGTATTTGCGCTTCATGCACAACCAAGGAGACAGGTTGTAAATTACAAGGAGAACAGGCCATGAACTATGAATACTACTTAAGTTTCCATATGGATTCATTCCATCGGTAGCAAGTCCAAGCCTGAGGTTTCTGGGATCATTGCCGAAATCCGGAAACAAACTATCAATTCTCTTCCATTGCAAAGAATCGGCCGGATGGCGAAGCTGTCCATCACACTTCCTCTCATCTGCATGCCATCTAATGTTCTTTGCGTCATTTACATTAGCAAACAATCGCTTGAACCGCGGAATCACGGGAAGATACCATAACACCTTCGCAGGGAGGACCTTTGGTGACCACATCACAACTAGAATCACCATCCTTCACTTTGTAGCGTGATACCCCACACAGGGCACTCGTGCATCTCTTCAAACTCTTTCTGTACAATATGCAATCATTGGGGCAAGTGTGTATTTTCTTATACTCTATACCCATCGGACACAATATCTTCTTCGCCTCATAGTTTCGAGATGGCAATGTGTTGCCTTCTCGGAAGCATTTCTTTCAACAACTCAAGCAATTCGGTAAAGCTTTTATCGCTCCACCCATTTCTCGCCTTCACATTGAACAATCTTAACACCGCGACAACCGTGTGAAATTAGTGCACCCCGGATACAAAGCCACTTGCGCATCACTGCACAAAGTATCATACACATGTGCGCGCCGAAAAGACTCTTGCCCAACATCACGGATCATGTCCTCTAGTCCATCGTCCATTTCCACGTCATCAACTTCCTCTCTATCCGACACCCTCGGCCTGTCTAACGATTCACCATGGCATATCCATGTTGTATAACTCTTGCAAATCCCCTCACAAATAAGATGATCACGTATCTCCTCAGCTTCTAGTCGTCTCTCATTCAAACAGTTAACACAAGGACAATAAAACCTTCCGTTACCACTATCAGGAGCATTTGTTTTTGTAAACTGTAGAAAATCTTCCACTCCATTCTCATTCTCATCACTTGTCCGTCTAGCATTCATCCAACCACGATCCATGACTAAACCAATACCTTCGTACTGAGTCCAACATATTCATCAACCACTTCTTATGACAGGGTATGGCCCTATCCCATTCGAGAAGAAACTTTTTCAACATTCGGTTAACAGTTAGTCCTTAACTCTCATGCGCATACTCGACAAAATTTCGGCAGCATTTCCCTGCGGTCTCCGACGTACACTACTTGAACGCGATGACAACCACCACGATAAAGTATGCACCCGGAGAACGAAAGGAAATTTATCAATCCGAACTTTCATCTAGTATATAACATTAGAATCAATCAATAACTATTTTAACTGAATTAAGAAAAAGTTTTTTCCCAAACTGTCCAACTTTGGACAATTCAAGATCCAACACAATGAGCGGTACATTAAGCACATACACGTACGCTCATTAGTATTGCATCTCAAACGGGAAACTAAGGCTTTACTAAATAATTAACATTAAGAAAAATAATAAAACACTCCAATCCCCAAGTCCAATGCAAACAAAAACCAAACGATAAAAATGGAGAGGAGAAAGCTTACCGGGTGTGGGAAGAACACTCAGCCGGAAACCGTAATGAATAATTGATGAATATTCTGCTTAATATTCTGCTCGGACTGAGTGTACCTATACAAAAAGTCATATTTCATGAACTGAATTTTCCATTTCTAAAACATAAAATGCAGCTGGCTATTTAGCAATAATATGAAGAACGCACAAAGACGAGTAGATGAATCACTTAACGAATACTTAACAAAACGCTAACAAAAAAGTATACGAAGACCCAATTACAAATTTTCTAAATATTCAAGGACGCAATTACAAATTTTAAAATATAAGAATCTATATGAGAATTCGCGTACAGTTCCACCCCACAGCACACGTACGTTATATTCACTTGCACCAAAACAAAAGCATGGTACATGCAAGGAAGATTTTCTAACAAATGTTGAGCTTGCTTGTTTGAGTTCATAAAAAATGCATATGTAATTCATTAATAGTTGTTGATATGAGTCAGGATAGTTCATAAAAAAGTAGTGAAGAAACATAAGCAGCGGGCGTGCATCATTATAAGAGCATGTGTATTTTGGCAACCCAGGAAATAGAAACATGTGGCAGGTGGTCCGGTTCTCTATTTGATCTATGACTCTAATTTTTAGCATGTTCCAACTTTTAACTCAATTACATATCCCAGCAAGTACTATGCAAATGCTAACTGAGAAGAGAAAATTAGCATTGAACCAAATGGATAAATCAAGCATACAACAACTATCAGGCAAGCATCCGAGGCTTCAGATATTTCCAAAAATTCAAAATTTAGTTCAAATAACTTTGCCTAACAGCATAGTCCAAACACCTTGGGGACAACTTTGGCAAGACTTTTATCCATTCAATAAGAAACAAGACAGCATATTCATCAAGATTTCACAGACAAAATTCATTTACATCAATGCATGGAAGTCATATGACACATGCATACTCTCCCTGATATATATAAAAGAGCTAAACTTAAGCACCTTAATCAATTTCATTAGACTATCAATATCAAAACCTTTCTCCCTAAAAATTATACCATTCATATGTAACCAAATGGATCATATAATTGTAAAATGTAAACCATAATCATCATAATTGAACCAAAAATAAGTTATAATGATTGAGAATTATGAGCCCTGGTATCATAAGGATCTTTTTTTTATAAGCAAAATTGTATTAAATGATAAATCAAAGCCCAAGAACCAGCACAAGTGGTGCCAATAAATGAGCAAAACATGCCTTATAAAAAGAGCTGCAAACACATAGCAGCAAAAACAGAACACCAAAAGTACACCCAAACAGGCAAACAGCTGCATAAAACCAATGCTACTAGCAAATACAAAACAAGTAGGGGCAAATGCTGATATAGAGATACACACCCCAGCTACAGACACACAAATAAAAAACAGGAAAATCATTACTCCTAAACCGTAGCAACAAAAGATAGTAGCACCTGAACACAAATCACAGGTTGCAGAAAATCACCAGCCCAACTGATAAATAGAGTAAAGCAAGTCAAGTCAGATGTAAACACGAAGAAGGATTTAAACACCACAAAAAGAATGAACACCTGTTTTCTGGGGTGATAGCAGCGAAGAGGAGCTCTCTGTGAGGGGCAATGGAGGTGAGGAATGGAGTTTTCAGGGAGGGACAGTGAGCCGCTCGTTAGCAGAGAAAGAATGGGAGTGTTAGGGAGGCAGACGTAGGGTTGGAGACAAGGGAGGAGATGACGGAGGAGATGAACGCGCGTTAGCAGAGGGAGGGAGTGTTTTCTGTTTTAGCTAGGGTTCATAATCTGAAAAATGGGATAGTGCGCGGAAGAGAAGGAGGGAAAAAGAAAAATTGGGACTATTACACATCGGTTATAGCAGAACCGATGTGTAAACATTAAACTTTTAAATTCTGATTTTTTCTTTTAAATTTTATACATCTGTTAATAAAAACCGATGTGTAAAAGTAATATTTTTTTTTCTTTTTTTTTCTTTATAATTTTCTACATCGGTTATTGAGAAACCGATGTGTAAAAGTAAGATTTTATTTTCTTTTTGTTATTTAGAAACCGATGTGTAAAAGTAAGATTTTATTTTCTTTTATTTTCTTTATAATTTTCTACATCAGTTATTTAGAAACCGATGTGTAATACTTTGGTTTTAATTTCAAAAATGTCACCGCCTCGTTTTACACATCGGTTTCTGAAAAACCGATGTGTAAACTCCGATGTAGAATCCCTTTTCTGCACTAGTGTATGCAGTTGAAAAGAGACTTAGCATGTTTGCATATATCTTCACAAGCCTTCCCGTGACAGTATATTAATGTTGTCAGTACCTCAGCCAACTGGGGTGCAACCCAAACTACAGTGAGGCTTGCTCAATTTTTCAAATCAATCGACTTTCAAGTTTTATAAAACTCAATACCAACAATTTGTAAAGAAAAATGTTCCAACACAGTCACACAGATATCAATCACACTTTAATTATTGAAAATTGAATAATCGAGTTGCATGGGCAGTTTGCATAATTGAAGATATAAGATTTAATTGATATGCATTTTCATTATAAAAATTATTTACATTGTCACCTAATTATAAATTTTGGTTGGTAGTTTAAGGTGTTGTTTTGCTCTTCTTTTGCTTAGCTTCTCTTCGTGAACTTTTGTATAATTGATCCAAGTTTCTTTTTTATGGGTAGTAGTATCAATTTTACATAGGTTTCTCTATTGTCTTTATATAAGGTTATAGTACTTCTCGTACTCTTAATTAATATACTTTTTTGTTTATAAAAAAATTAAAAATGTTTGAATTCTATATCCTAATTATTTTAAAAGTAATTTATATCATGATTTTTGATTAATCGACAATAAAAAAAATGATATTGTTAATGCATACTAATTAAATTCTTGGAATCCATGTTATTCCCACAACCATAAGTCATATGACTAATTCCCCAAGGATATAGAGTATAAGATTATGATTACTTTAAAATTTATAAAAATAGTATATTTTATATTTATTTTTAAAACAAAGTAACAAAAATTCCTTAACTTAATCATCCTATTGGTGTATTTGTTCTTTTTAACTCCGTAAGAAAACTTCTTGAACTCCACCCCATTGCTATACATAATACTCCCTCCGATCCACAATATAAGAAATATAACCCTAAAACACACGGATCAAGGAAATATATTGGAATGAGTTAATTGTAATTAATATTCATATAAATTTTTAAAAACACCCTTTCTAATTTTAATTAATATTCTGATGGCCTCTAATTAATGATAATAATTAATAACGGTAATATTGAAAATTGATATTTAATATGTGTAAAAATTGATACATGTTTCTTATATTTTGAATCAAAAAATAAAATTTATTTGTTTCTTATATTGTAAAACGGATGGATTACATACTAATGAATGGATGTTGGAAAATAATTGTAGTCTATATAAGTGAGGTGATAAAATATTTAACGGTATAATGTAAGAGGAGCTAGTGTACCTATGAATATATTAAATGCTTGAAATCTTATGGGCGCCCCTTAAACATATCCAACACCAAGAAATATGGAAACAACGATGAAGGCGCAGAGTGGCATACTTGTAAGAGATCACTTATTGTAGGACCCGAGCTCCTAATGTTTCTTCACGTGCTTTCGTGTGTATTTTTGTTATTTTCAACCTTGCATCATTTCATTCATTCCAACATTGCGTGGACCTTTGACTGCTCAAAATAAAACGTGAGGCAACAAATTTATAAACTTTCACTTTCCTTCTCCCTTCCCTGCCTCCATGCTCCATGTTTCCTCCACTTATGTTTTCCTTTTTCAATTGCACTTCTCTAATCAATAATTTCTTAAATGTCA
>CM061065.1:121416022-121458941 GCA_030762895.1 Sophora flavescens
ATTTCCATAATTCTTATATGCTATAGGTCATTGCTCATTGGCATGCGGGGAGTCAGGGACTAAGATGAAGATATATATACCAAAATTATCACAAGTATGTAAAAATATTATAATACACAAATGTTCCTTCAGTGTTTTTTTTTTCTTTTTATGTATATGAAGATATGTTCCATCAAATTTTGTTACACTTTAGGGGAACTCATGCACAGCTCTAAATTTGCACAGCCATGTTATAATAGTATTAAAAAAACACACACAAATATATATATATATATATATATATATATATATATATATATATATATATATATATAATTTTTATTATTTGATTACAGTTAATAACTTAATATATAGTTCTTCTCTTATTTTACATATATAATTACAAAATATTTTTTTTATAGGTAAATGTTAGTATGTTAATATTATTATTTTTTGTTAGTGCTTGGGGTTTGAATTGAATCCTCAACCTTCTTATCACTTCATTCATTAACTCTCTCACCCGAAGCACCTTCACCACCTTATGGCTCCCTATATATAATTACAGAATTATACTTTCAGTATGTTTAGTTGTGATTATTCTTACAGTAAAAGTGAGAAAAACGAGTCATAAGACATTTTTTTAAAAAGTTCTGAGAGAGGGATTTTTTGCCCGCCAACATGATATTTAACATATATATATAATCTGAGACCCTAATGTAATGAAAGTCTATCTTATAATGTAAATGAAGCATTATCCTAAAGTTATAGATTGATCCAGTACTTAACGTAAATCAAACTTGAGTTCCTAAGACAATAAATATATAATAAGAGACGAGAGAACTTAAAGTTGCAGATGTTTGGTTGACATATATACAATTTGCAAGGTAGCCCCTGGTTTTGATTTTCCGTTCTACTTGTCCACAACATTTCCAGATCGACAATTAGTTTGGCTGTTGGTATAGGCATGTACATATGTATAGTATACTGTCTGGTTGGTTTTGGTACAAACCCTACAAAGCCTATGTTAATGCATGTGTCTCTTCGAAAAGAGTTAGAATGATAAGCATGTTATCTAATTTTTAAGCGGTTCAAACCATTAAAAGAGTCACATACTAGTACTACAGTGGCGAGGCCCCAGGCTTCAGTTTATTGAACATGAGATGAGAGTTCACCGACGACAGTCAACTACAAATGATGAAAGGGAAGAAAAGCATTCGAACTAGAATGGTGGCTTTTGGTTTTGTCTATATGCATGGAATGAAAGGTAAAGACTAAAGAGTAGTGTTTCTTTTTTTCTCTTCGGCCTGTCTGGTAAACAGCTTAATTGCTTATGTGCTTATGTTTAAGTTATTTCTATAATCAAAAAAAAAAATATAGTCAAACTATTTTCATAAGCTATTTTGAAAAGCTTATCAAAATAAGTTGAAAATAATTTATGAACATATCATAAACTGTTTCTATAAGATTATCACACGTGTTTATATTAGTAGATAAATTCAAATATGTTGTTTATTAGCAAATCCAAATAGACCCTTTATCTTTTTTGGGTACAGAGTAAGAGTGTTTTCATTAAACAACTAGGACGAGTGTCTGTGTCCACACACAAAATATGGTTCCTTTGGTTTCCAAATGCTCCGACTCAAGTTAAATTAATACTTGGCCATTTAAAATAATTTATTCACTAGATTAATAAATTATGAAAGCAAGGACTAAAATAATCAAGTTAATTAATCCAAAAATTTAAACCGAACTAACCTGGCATAAATCAGTTTTTTTTTTTTGACAGGAACATAATTCAGTTATTTTCTAAGCTTTAGTAGATCCTCACATACACTACAATGATTGAGACTTTAGATAAGCGTTCCAGTATGCCTTTTAATATCGTTTGTAACCGCTATCTAGTCTACATCTATTAAAACTCTTTAGCAAAGATAGCATTTAGGAACTGCTATTAATAGGTGACTTTAGATAGCGTTTCCACACGGAAACGCTATCTAAAGTTAGACTTTAGATAGCGTTATCTAAAAGTCGACTTTAGATAGCGTTTGTACACGGAAACGCTATCTAAAGTCTGACTTTAGATAGTGTTTATACAAGGAAACGCTATCTAAAGCCCTTTTTTTTAATTTTATTTCTTAACTTTTACATCCATTATTCCTGCATATTTACACAAAAAAACCACAATTGTTGCAGTCAACACAATTGTTCAAAATATAAGTGTTCAATGCAGCACTGCATGTGTTTGTGCAGCAAACCAAGAACTATACAATCAAAGTGCAACACTCTATACAAGAACTATATATATATATAACCAGGATATAAGTACACCACTCCTGTTTCTAAAGTATTCAAATTCCACGAGTAAGACAAAATCAAAGTGCGGCAACTATACCAGATCTCAATCCTTAAGAAACCAAAATCAGAAAACCAACATACATCTACAATTAATCTACATTTACAGCTTCTGTTTGTTTTTCATGAGACCAAGACAACACCAAAGTAATGTGTCGAAATGTGATCCAAAGACTCTGTAGCATACATACTGCATTTCCACCACAAAGACTAACCTGTTACATTGGGATACAGCAGACTAATTAGGTAAATACTACTGTAGCAAGAAACAGAATTCAAATCAAGCATTAACAAAGTCTAACAAAAATAATAAGTTTGAACTTATTTTCTCCTTTCCATGCACATCAACTCGAAGGCATGTACCAATGAAAAACAAATACATAGATAGTTTGGGGTTGATAAATATAAAGCATTATTCACATACCAATGAGTATTGCTGCAACTACTGTGATCAAAATGAGTAAAGCATTTTAGGTTAATTTTCCTTTGGAACGGGTAAGGCGGTTTTCGTGTGTTGTTTTGCAGATATCAAGGGTAAAATGCTCGAGATCAACCATGATGAAGTTTGGATAAAGATAGGGCTTTAAAAGTGCAGAAAATGAGCCAAACAGAGTCCATCACGGCCTAGCCGTGATGCCCATCACGGTCATGATCGAGCAAAACTGAAAAAGAAGAAAGGCTGAAGTCAGAGTCTGTCACGGCCTGGCCGTGATATCCATCACTACGTGACCCAAAACCACCACAAGTCGAGCACATCACGGCCCGGTAGTGTGAAATTCTTCACGGCCATAATGAGAGGGCTCGCGACGCGAGCATAGGCTCGCCTCGCGAGAGCCCGGAATTTCGCAGAGCAACCGAAATGAGACCGTCACGGCCTGGCCGTGATGGCCATCACGGCCGTGACGCGCATTACTTGGACCTGGAGAAACCGAAATAGATCAGATTTTGAGTTGGTTTGGGACTCTAACTTCCCAATTTCTATAAATAAGGATCAAGGCATCAGATCAGGGGATACATACAAAATCTATTTACCATTCCAGATATGGCTCTGAATGCAGAGGAGCTTATGTTATTAGAGTTTGAAAATTGAATTGAGAAATGGGAAATAAACAGCTTCTCAGAGAAAAAAAATCATGAAATGGTGAAATTTTAGCTTTTGGGATATAATCATCAAAGCCTCAATGACTCATTACTAAGACTGACCTAAAAATACAAACTTACGAGCAAAAGCTTCACCTTGCAAGGTATTAATGAAGCTCAAGCACTCGAAGACATGACTTCACTAGCAATCAACTAAAAAACAAAAACAAAAAAATTGACATTTATTCATATAGAGGCAGAATCCAGGAAATCCAATGTCTTAAAAAGGACAATACCTAACAAGCGATAGAGAGAAATAATAGAACCCAAAAATGCCACAAAGAGTAAAAACAAAACACAAAAAAAGAATGCGAACAAGCAAAATGTAAAATGGTGAAACAAAGAGATGCACCCAAAAGGACAATAAGAAGGAACAACAAGCATAATAAGCGAAGGAACCCATGAAACTAGGGAATAGAGATAATAAAACCTGCCCCACTCCTAACCGAAAGTAAAGAACAAATATAACAATGACTGTAAGTTACAAACCCAACAAATTGACCACAAAGAAAACATTATTCACCAGGCATTACCTTCACCTAAAGACTAAAGAGAGAGGCGTGAACGAAGCCCCAAATCAAAATTGCATTAACATAAAAAAATCCAAATAAATTGAACATTACTTAAAAAATAATGAACAGAAATTATCCTGCAAAGTGCAAATACAAGAGAATACTCTTCAAATCCCCAAATGCAAATAAAACTGATACAATACACGGCCAACATAAGAATCAATAACAGGGCACGAAAGAAAAACAAAATTCAAGAAGGTCGAGGGGTTAAAGTTACAAACTAGGTTATGTTAAGTATACTCTTTATGAAGAGAAACTCACAAGCTAAAAACCAAACAAAAATGCACATGAAGAAGCTAGAGCAATCAGAATAAGAAATTATTGTTTTCTTTTTACAAAAAAAAAAAAAAAAAAGAGAACCTAGAAAGAAGGAAACAGTGAGAATACCTAAAACTTGCGAGGGGAAAGAGAAGAAGAAATGTGGTGCGAGTTTCTTCTTCACTAGCAATCAACCCACTATTGTAATGAAGAAGAAAAACAATGGGTATCCCTTTGTTTCCACTCTTCTTCCTTGTGTTGTCTCCTTCTAGAGCTTGAGTTATCTTCCACTCCCACAGAACACACACACACTTTCTCTCTAAACTATGAAAGTGTGAAACTAAAACTACAATGGTATGATTTAAGTTCTTTCTCTTTCGGAGTAGCGGCGCGAGCAATGGCGAAGGTGAGGGAAGAAAAAAGAGATGGCATGCGAGAGGAAGGAAGCTTATGAGAATGAAAATGAGGAAGAAACGAGAGAGGGAAGGCCGAGCGCGTCTAATTTCTTTGGGAAGACCTAAGATAGCGAAACGCTATCTTAGGTCCTAAGATAGCGTTTCCTGAAGGAAACGCTATCTTAAGTCTCCCCTAAGATAAGCGTTTCCGTGTGGAACCGCTATCTTTTCTAAAAGTGACATTTTTAATAGCGGTTTCACCCGGAAACGCTATCTTAGGTGATACCTAAGATAGCGTTTCCTGAAGGAAACGCTATTAAAAGTCCCCCATCACTTTTAATAGCATTTCCACACGGAAATGCTATTAAAGATGCGTTATTAAAAGTCTATTATGTTGTAGTGATAAGACTAACCATTACTACGTGTCAATATATTATAATTTGCACTTTTTGTTTTTTTAATAATAATAATAGTAGTAGGCTAAATTATCTTTTGGTTTAAATTCATTTTGATTTTTTATCTTTTAAAACAATAATGTTGGTCATTTATCTTTCTAACTTTACACAAATTGATCCTTTCTGTCAATTCTGATAAATCTATTGACGGAAATTTCTGATATGGCAACTTCAATATCTTTAAACATGATCACCTTCAACCATCTCCTACACATTGTAGCTTAATGAGTTCTGCCCCTATAGAAGATACCTGTGATACTTTATTTCAATAAGAATAATACACACTCTCTCTCACACACACACACACACACACACACACACACACACACACACACACACACACATATATATATATATATATATATATATATATATATATATATATAATTAACAATTCATCAATAAAAATGTAATAATGTATAGAAATTATTACACATATCTTATTCTCATTGAAAAATAACACCACAAACACCTAAGTTTTGTCTTTAACATGAATGACAATACAACATTAAAAATCAATGATAACAAGTACCTAACTTGTAGCCACAATTTAATTGCCAAAAATTCAGCAGACAACAGCACTCAATCATCAATATTGAGAACCCACAAATATTAATAAGCTGGGATGTGGTCGGCTTAGGTACCGTTACAAACCTGCAATGGCCACACTATGATGATAAAGCAAAACATGCTAATGTTGGAGCATTTACTAGAGAGTTCCTTTTGGGACCTTATACCACGTACTCATCTGTTACGACAGCTCAACAGATAAACATATATATAGATGCACAATTGAAATTAAAGTATTATAAACTCAATATTTATGTCTTCATTATTGAATCTGCAACTAGTGATCATAAATAGAGATTACCATATTACAGTAAAATGCTTAAATGAAATGAATGTATATTATTGAGATGATGAATTTTATAAGGGTGAGGTGTGTTTATATAACACCTAATAATCAAGAAAATGGTAAAGATTTGACTCAGTCAAAGGGCTATCCTAATGAGACTGAGTCAAAGATATAAAACAATAAAATAACTAATTAACAACTGACTTAAGTAAATAAAGTAACCCTAATTATTCCAATAGTCCCCCTCAAGCTGGAGGGTGGATACATTTTAACCTCAGCTTGTGAATAAAATGTTGGACGGGAGAAGGGTCAAGAGATTTAGTTAATAAGTCGGCAAGTTGGTCCGAGCTAGAGATTGGAAGAAGGTGGAATAACTTTGTAAGAAGCTTTTCTCGAACGATATGACAATCTAGATCGATATGCTTGGTCCTTTCGTGAAATGAAGAGTTGGAAGGGATATGCCTAGCTGATTGACTATCACAATCTGATAATCTCTGGTTGAATAAATTGGATTTGAAAATCTTGAAGGAGATAAGTCAACCATTGGAGTTCACACACAGTTGATGCAAGAGCTCTATATTCTGCTTCGGAAGAGGACTTGGAAACCGTGGCTTGTTTCTTGGACTTCCAGGAGATTAATGAGGAGCCGAGAAAAATGTAGAACCCTGTGATAGATTTACGGGTATCGGGGCATGTAGCCCAATCTGAATCACTAAAACCCTTTAATTTGTAGAGATGAATCACTTGGGTAGAAAAGTCCTTGAGTGGGAAGCCTTTGATTTATCCGAGGCACCCGATATGCAGCCTCTTGATGAAGATGAGTAGGTTGGGCCATGTATTGGCTAAGCGCTTTGAACAAAAAGGATAAGTCGGGCCTTGTGTTTGTCAAATAAAGTAACTTACCCACTAAGCGTCTCACGTAGGAGCACTGGGTCAACTAAGGGAGTGCCATCTTGAGCATTTAATCTGGTGCCTTTGGCCAAAGGAGTAGGAGCGGGGCTTAGAGGCTAACAATCCACACTCATCTAAAATATCTAATGCATATTTTCGTTGACAAACATGAATGCCCTGTTTTGAGCAGGCGGTCTCAAGGCCCAAAAAGTATTTCAAATAACCCAAGTCTTTTATTTTGAAAGTAGAATGCAAATCTGTTTTAATAGAGTCAATAGCATGAATATCATTACCCCGCAAGTATAAGATCATCCACATAAATCAATAAAGCAGTAAAGGAAGAATTAGAAGTTTTGATAAATAATGAACAATCTGATTTTGATTGAGAAAACCCTTTAGTATGCAAAAAGGAAGACAATCTAGCAAACCATTGTCGGCTAGATTGTTTTAAACCATATAGAGACCTATGTAATTTACAAACTTGGTTAGGTTTAGGAGGAATAAGGCCGGGAGGTGGCTGCATAAAAACTTCTTCTTCTAAGTTACCATGCAAAAAAGCATTATGCACATCTAATTGATGGAGATGCCAATTATTAGTAGATGCAATAGCTAATAACATTCTAATAGTTGTTATTTTTGCAACGGGTGAAAAAGTATCAAAGTAATCAAGTCCTTCTACTTTATTAAAGCCTTTAGCTACCAACCTAGCTTTATATCTTTCAATAGAACCATCAGCTTTATACTTAATTCTATATACCCACTTACAGCCGATTGCTGTTTTGCCTAAGGGAAGATCAGTAAAGGACCATGTTTGGTTATTGTGCAGGGCATGTAATTCAGAATTCATAGCTTGTATACAATGATCATGCGTAATAGCTTGTTTGTAGGTCTTAGGTTCATCATGTGAAGATATAGCAAGAGTATAATGCAAATGATTATTAGAAAGTTTAGAATATGAAATGATGAGAAGACAATGGGTATCTAACAAAAGTCTTGGCAGATGAAGAGATAGTATTACAATGAAAATCATGTAAATATGAGGGAGGATTTGTAGGTCTATTAGATCTCCTCAAAACTGGTTCATTAACAGCCAAATCCGAAGTAGGGGTGATAGGAGTAGAAGCATCTTCATTCTTTGTCCAGAGAGTGTTCAATAATATTGGTGTCTAATGTATGTGATTGTGGAACGGTGGGAGGAGGTGAATGATGAAAATAAGTGTGTGAATGAGTTTGCTGTGGTGTGGTGCAACCAAGATCAAATATAAACAGAGAATCATTAGAGGAAGAAATAGCATCAGAGGTAGCATTATAAGGCAGAGAATGAGATGCAGTTTTATATGGAAAAGATGTTTCATAAAAAATAGCATTCCTAGAAATGAAAAAGTCATGTGTATGTAAGTCATATAAGAGATACCCTTTAGTTCCAGGTTTATATCCTAGAAATAAGCATTTTCTAGATCTAGAATCCAATTTATGTCTATTTTGAGTAAGAGTTGTTGCAAAGGCAAGGCAACCGAAAACCTTAAGGTCCATGAAGGTAGGAGGGGTGTTATTTAACATCTCAAAAGGAGTTTTGTTGTTTAAAATTGGACTAGGCAATCTATTAAGTGTACAGAGTGGCAAAGGGCATAATTCCAAAAGGTTTTAGGTAAGTTGGAATGGAAAAGTAATGCCCGAGTCACATTGAAGAAAGTATGGACTGGATGGGTTTTGTGATGGGTCGTTTGGGGGAGCCGATGGTGGTGGCTGGTTGTTTGCATCGTCATCATTTTGGGTAGATTTGTGGCTGGATTTGCTTGAATCCTCTGCCATAGAAGAGAAAGAAAAAGAAATAGGGGCGGAAGCTTTATGAATGAATGGTAAAAACTGATACCATATTACAGTAAAATGCTTAAATGAAATGAATGTATATTATTGAGACGATGAATTATACAAGGGTGAGGTGTGTTTATATAACACCTAATAATCAAGAAAATGGTAAAGATTTGACTCGGTCAAAGGGCTATCCTAATGAGACTGAGTCAAAGATATGAAACAATAAAATAACTAATTAACTACTGACTTAAGTAAATAAAGTAACCCTAATTATTCCAATATACCATCAAATTAAAGCAGAAAAGGAAGGTGATCCTAGTTGGGATTACAAAGGTTAGCTGACCGTTGAAGGTACGTTCTCCTCCAAGTGTGGTAGCGTTGTCAGTGGAGGGGGTGATGACCTACAAGACTCTTCGGAATGTCATGATAGGATAGGGGCGAATATGATAAGAAAACAAGATAGGAGTAGGATATGATATAAGTATGATAAGTTGTTATCCTATCCGATGTTTTCACCAGATAACCAACCAGATAACATTATAATTTTAGTATGAATTTTAAAATTTTCCTTTTAATTCTAAATGTTTTCATATATTTTATTATATTTAAGTTTTTTAATATATTTTCCACTTTTTAAAATTATATAAAAAGACAATTATCCTTGTAATAAAATTACATATAATTTTTTTTAAAAATATTGTTTAACTTAAATTATTTTTTTTTAATTTTAAATATTCATTTTTAGTTTTATTTTACATATAATTAAATTATTAAAATAAATTTATATTTTTAAGTTTTTAAAATAATATAAATAATAAAATAAGCATTGAAACAAAAAATAATATTTTTAAAATTTAATTATTTTTATTTTTTAATATATTTATATCTTATTATATTTTTTTTGGTAACCATGTTATATTATATTATACTATAATTATTTTATATATTAAATATTTTTATATTTTATTATACTTTAAATCATCTTATCCTATCATGTTGAATTCTAACACAGTCTTCCCCTCAGGATAGAATTTTAACTAGATGGACAAGATATGCTATGTGACAGAATAGATTTATCCTATCTTGCTGGCTCACCAAACAATAACTGACCACCAAACGAGCCCTTCAATGCTTAAGCAATGATGTCTTGTTAACGAGTGTTAAGAACGATTGGTTTAGAATTCCAATAAAAGTAAGTTTTTATTAGAAAACTAAAGATAACACTTATTAAAATATTGAATGTATCACTTTTCAATAACAACTTTTTTTATTGATTCCTTAATCAATATCTTTAAGATACTTGTTAGCATTCTTCTTAATTAATTAAGGCGGATGTAGCTATTTTTTACGCTACACATTTGTTTACTTTACTGTAGCTTTATCCGAAATGGATTATTGTTGAATATGACCTGTATGTATTAATCAAAGAAACCCACTTTTTTTTTAGTGTACGAAACCCACTTAAAGGATGTCATTTTATTACTTTTTGGTGTGTTCGAGCGCATTATTTAGATTGGGACCATGCACTATAATCCATTGTATATTTAAGACATTAGTCAAGAGCTTGGCTCACTTTTGGCGGTAAACATCAGGTCGGTTGAAAACATATCAGAAAAGATCCTCGTGATATTGTTGGTTTTTAAAAATATTGGCTTTCGATATTTATCAATTTTGCGGGATACTCGATGGTGTGACGAGGTTGTGGGTGTATGGCTCCTCGACCTTGGTTGTGGATGGACGTGGTGTTAGATGATGTCTTTCGGGGCGGAGCCGAAGCACCAAGAGACGGGTGATCGCCTTGAAGTGGCGTTGGAAGGGGTGGCAAACACCAGATCGACTGAAGACGCATCGGAAAGGATCCTCACGATGTTGTTGGTTTTTTAAAATGTTGGCTTTCGATATTTATCAATTTCGTGGGGTATTCGATGGTGTGGCGAGGCTGTGAGTGTGCGGCTCCTCGACCTTGGTTGTGGATGAACGTGGTGTTAGGCGATGCCTTCCGGGACGGAGCCGAAGCATCAAGAGACAGGTGATCGTCCTGGAGTGATCTTGAAAGGGGTGGCAAACACTAGATTAGCCGAAGGCACAATGTTCGAATGCATTGATTATGAAACTACTTGACCAAGTTAATTCTTTTTATCTTACATGAAGACTGTCATATAATGTAGGCCGTTAAATATGAATAAGGTTTTTTTTAAAGCGAACTTATCTAAAAAAAAAAAAATCAATGTTATATTATAGTGAATATCTACATTAGTTAATTTTATTTTTTCACTGCAGACATAAAATCATTTTCGAGAAGCCCTTTCAACAATCTAATATACTAATTTGAACTTTATATTAAAACAAAACAAAAAGTTATTTAGTAAAATAAGAGGGGCAATAAAAACAGAAGACTGACATTATTGCAATAAGAAAAATAAAAGAGTGACAATAGAAACACAAAATAAAACTCATTAATAAGGGATTGTTTGTTTTGTTTCCAGTTTTCAGTTTCCAGAAATAATTACAAAAATACTATCTTATTTTCATTGTGTTTTTTTGTTTTTAAAGATTTGTACAGGAAACAGTGAAATCAGAAGGAAAAAATTTATTTTCAGTATTTTCTGTACAAATTTCTGAAAATAGGAAACATAATGAAAACAATATGACAGTTTTATAATTATTTCTAAAAGCAGAAAATAAAAACAAGAATCTAGTAAATTTAAAGCTAAGCTTTCTATTCTATCTCATATTATACTTCAGAAATTTAGACATGTACCATTGTGAAATTACTATCATCCTCGACCGCAATATCATTATTATGCTCTTTGAAAAGAAAGTCATTCGCTAGATCTTCCTCATCCCCATCTCTTGAAAACTTGGCAAGAACTTTCATATCATGAATAACATTATGATGCATAGGGGTTGAATTAATCACGTGAGTCTCAAAATTCTTACCACTAACTGTTAAATATGTATTTATTTACTATATAATGTTAACATAAATATTTTTAACACATCATTAAGATTTAATTTGTATGTATTGTCTATATAAAGATTTTTACATCGTCAATCAATCACAAATTGGGACATCATTAAAAATACTTGTCTCTTATCCTAACTGGCTTAAAAGTCGGTCACTAATACCATGATTAATTGGTAATTGATTGATAGTATAAAAAATTTTACATTGAAAATACATAACAAACAGGGCGGATCCAAATAGAGGTGAGGATGTGCACATGCACCCCCTCAATTTAAAAAAAAAAAAATTACAACTATACTATATTCAATTTTTTGCCCCCATAATAGAAAAAATTGCACCCATGCCACTGGTCCTACTTACTTACACTGACCTGTCCAAAAACGACAGCTACGCTACCTCTGCCCTCTCCTTCTTTGTCCCCTATCCCTTGTTTGCATCGACCACTCCACATTTTCACCACCACAGGGTAACCACTGCCGCGGCGCCGCCACCGTCACCACCCCTCTCCTTCTTCTCCGTCCTCGGTCTGCCACCGCCACTCGTCCTTCTTTCCTTCTTCTGACGTATGTCTCTCGTCTCTGATCTCATGTGCAGGGCTTCTCCTTCTCTGATCTCCGCCTCCGCCATCCGACAGTCGCCATCGCCGCCATTGCACAGCACACCGAAGCAGCCTCCGCTCGATCATCCCTACGCGACGACGCCTAGAGCCCCAGACCCAGTGTATCCATGACCTCTGCCTTTTGAATCTGATGCTCTTTTTCCCTTTTTTGATATGTAAAAACCAAATTTGATGTGGTTTCCCCTCTTTAAATTTAATGTAAACAATTTTATCAATTTAATCACTCAAGAATCAATTTCATGTCTGATATGAGATTCTAAAATGAGGGGGGGAAAACAGAGGAGTAATGGTTTGGAGGAAGAACCTAATTTGTTTATTTTTTATCAAATTGCTTGATTGATTATGCAATTAGGTTTATAAGTAACATGGTGGTGAAGTCAATTTCATGCAATTTTTTCTTGATGATGGTTAATTGCAAATATTGATGTATTAACCCCATGGAGTGTGCCATCAATGTCAAAAGCAGAAGATAAGGGGAGGGCTGCATTTTACTGTATAGCATGCTACAAATGGTTCTGTTTTCTGCATCAAATGGCTCTGCTCTATGATGCTGCAATTTATTGTCTTCTGGTGTTTATTTTGTGATAGATGCAGTGTGGTGGGGTATAGAATGTTATCTTGCTTTGTTATTGTTGTTAAGTCTCTAAAATGTCTTATGCAGATTTCAAGTTTTGATGATGAAGCTAAATTGGTTAATGATTTAATTAACCTTCATATATTAACCCCATGGAGTGTGCCATCAATGTCAAAAGCATAAGATAAGGGGAGGGTTGCATTTTACTGTATAGCATGCTACAAATGGTTCTGTTTTCTGCATCAAATGGCTCTGCTCTATGATGCTGCAATTTATTGTCTTCTGGTGTTTATTTTGTGATAGATGCAGTGTGGTGGGGTATAGAATGTTATCTTGCTTTGTTATTGTTGTTAAGTCTCTAAAATGTCTTATGTGCATTTCCCTAAGTTTTGATGAGAACTAAACATTGGTTAATGATTTAATTAACCTTCATATTGGTTGCTAACCTGTCTATCTAGTGTGCAGATTAAAAGCGTAAGAATCATCTATCTGCTTCGTCCACTAAAGTGACGAAGCTTTCGTCTACTAAAGTGACAAAAGCGTCGTCCACTAAAGTGACAAAAGCGTTCATTCACTAAAGTCACGAAGCGAGACAAGCGCTCGTCCACTAAAAGCACCGAAGCGCTCGTCCCATGAAGTGATAAGCGCTCGTCCACTAAGGTGATAGAAGCGCTCGTCCACACAAATCTTTGGACTTGCTGAGTCCTTAATGAGAAGCTCCGTCCAATGACATGGCATATGGAGCTCGTCTACTAGCCCATCCATATGTAAAATCTTAAATGGCTAGATGGACGAGGTTATTTTCAATATGGACGCGCTTATTTTATGAACGCGAATTCTATAAGAATTATCAGAATCTTATTTCAAGAACCAGAATCAAGAAAACAGATTTTGTTATCAGAACCAAAGACCAGTTAAAGAATGCTTCCGACGTGCTTTATTCCCTAGTACCTTTGGTCCTTACACGAAAAGAGAATTGTACTCAGCAAAGTACAAAAAGCTCTCTGCACAACAAAGATATGGCTGTATCACGATGTATAAAGCCATGATCCTTCATGTTAGAGTACAACCAACGTTCCTATTGCATTAATGGCTGCCCAGAACGACTCTATTGCATTTAATGAAGTTTTGCTTGAAGCCAACATCTGAGTGAATGTCTCTAACGATCCTAAATGCTTAAAGATTATAAATATAGAAGTCATTGAAGATGAAGTACAGAGAATAGAGAATACACACAGCATTAATGAGCCATTACTCTGGGCATTAATATCTTCATTCTTTCATTATGTATTCTTCAATCATTTGAAGTTATTATGTAGACTTTCCTAAGCTTTACATTTAAACCACTCTGAGTGTTAGTGAAAGATCTGTCTGTCTGAAGTTGTATTTATTACAAACCAAATCTCTCAAACAAACCTGAGTGGGCCTGAAGAGGCTAAGTATGCAAAGAATACTTGTCTTGAGACTGAAGAGGCTAGGTGTACAAAGAATACTTGTCTTTGAGCCTCAAGAGGCTAGGTGTGCAAACAATACTTGAGTCTCAGAACTTTCGATCGGTTATAGTGGATAAATCTTGGTCTGCAAGAGGACAGGACGTAGCTCTTTGCTTTGAAGAGTGAATCGGGATAAATAATCGTGTCAATCTCTTTCCTTAAACTCTTTAGTTGCTTTAGTTTTCTTATACGTTTATCAAGTGGTGTGTTTGCCAAAGTCACTGTTAAAATTTCATCACACAGGTCACCCGTTTGTCATGTATCTTTCCACTCGTCTGAACTAAGCTTCTGTATGTGAAAAGATTTCAACTTTGTTTAAATTCTGATAAACACAATTCAACCCCCTTTCTCGTGTTTATTGTTGTCTATTTCAGTTGATATCAGAGCTCAGCCTCTAGGTTGAGCATCTAACAGTGTAGAGGTAAAAGGTCCTGAAGAATAGACATGACTGCTGGAGCTAGTTCAAGTGGAAGTCACCAGACTGAAGGAGCTTCCCTAACCAGACCTCCTTACTTCAATGGAGAAAACTACAACTATTGGAAAGATAGATTTCAATGATTCATTCTATCTACAAACTCTGATCTTTGGGATGTCATTATAGATGGTCCATTCATTCCCAAGAATGATGACAACACTGGCAAACCAAAAGCTCAGTGGACTACTGCAGAAAAGACAAAATGGGAGTTGAACCACAAAGCTAGATATAACATCATTTGTGCTCTCGGTCCTAAGGAGTTTGAGAAGGTAAGTGCTTGTGACTCTGCCAAAGAAATATGGGACACTTTAGCTGGCACACATGAAGGAACAACCAAATTCAAAGAGTCAAAGATTGTCATACTTGTCAAAAAGTATGAACTGTTTGTCATGGATGAAGGAGAATCTGTTGCTCAAATGATAGGAAGATTTCAAACTATAGTCAACAGTTTAAAATCTCTTGGCAAAATCTATACCAATGCTGAGAATGTTAGAAAGATTATGAGAAGTCTACCTAAACAGTGGAGACATTTGGTCACTGCTATCTCTCAAGCCAATGATCTCACTACCTTGACTATGGATGAACTTCTTGGAACACTCACTTGCTCATGAGCAAGAACTTGGAGATGAAGTTGCACCAAAGAAAGGCAAGTCAATTGCTCTCAAAGCTGATCAAAAGTCAGCAAAAGTTTCCAAGGCTCTAAAGGCAGACGAGTCATCCAGGATGATCTTGACTCCCGATCACGAGGATTCCCGAGAGTGATGAAGAATTGTCTCTCCTGACCAGGAAGATAAAGCTTCTCCTACAGAAAAAGAAGTTCAAGAGGGATAAGCCATTCAGAAGGTTGAACAAGGACAAGAACTTCAAAGAATCCACTTCAACAGACAAAATTCCAATTGTCTGCTATGAGTGCAAGAAGCCTTGTCACATCAAGGCTGAATGTCCTCAACTCAAGAAGGCCCCTTTTAAGAAATTCTTCAAGAATAAGAAGAAATGAATGGTGGCTACTTGGGAGGATCTGGAGTCAAAATCTTCTGATGAAGAAACAGAGGAAGAAGCCAATTTCTATTTGATGGCCAACACTGACTCAGACTCAGATGATGAGGTACATCCTGACTATGAGGAATTACTTGATGCCTATGAGGAGTTGTTGGAGGAATCCAACTGCTTATCTAAGGCCTTGAAATCCCTCAAGATAGAGTATGTAAAGCTCACCAGTGAGCATAAACAGAAATCTCAAGAGTGTGAGAAGCTGGCTAAAGAGAACAGTGAGCTGAAGACTGAAAAGTATAATGAAGCTAAGATCTCAAGTGAAACATCACCATCTGAAGAAGTTGAAAAACTTCAACAGAAAGTGGAAGAGCTCACTTCTGATCTTGCCAAATTTGTTAATGGTAGAGACAATCTGACTAAGCTACTTGGCTGCCAGATGCACTCTCTTAACAAAGAAGGTATTGGATATGTCCATCAGACACATCATAAAGTATCAACTAAAGCTTCTACACTATCTCTGCATTACGTCAATCGTAACCAAGTCTACACTGTCTATAACTTCGTGGAAAAAATGGACATGTTATGTGTAAGTGTATCCATAAGAAGAGAATGAAGTCTTCATAGACTCCTAGAACTAAACGTAAAAGGACCCATAAAAATATAGGTACCTAAAGATCAAATAATTTTTGTTGCAGATGTCCTCAACAGGAAAAAGAAAACACCACTGCTGGTACCTGGATAGTGGTTGCCCGCGTCATATGACAGGAGAAAGATCTATGTTCCTAGACATCCAACTTAAGAAAGAAGGACCAAGTTGCCTTCGGAGGGAATCAGAAAGGGAAAATTATAGGAATTGGTACTATTGGTGGTAAACCCCCTTTTCCCTCTATATCTAATGTTCTTATGGTTAAAGGATTAAGACACAATTTACTTAGCATAAGTCAATTATGTGATAGTGGTTTTGATGTTTCCTTTACCAAGGATGTATGCATAGTTAAAGACTGTTGTGGAAGAACCCTCTTTTCAGCTAAAAGGCAACAAAATCTTTATAAGATTGAACTGTTTGATCTCTCAGATCAAAGTGTAACCTGTCTAATGCCTAAAGAGGATGAGAGATGGTTATGGCATAAGAACCTAGGACATGCTAGTGTGAAACTAATTTCTGAATTAAAAAGGAATAATCTTGTGAGAGGATTGTCTGATATTAGTTTTAAGAAAGATGTCTTGTGTGATGCATGTCAGAGAGGTAAATAGATAAAATCAAGTTCCAAATCTAAAAACCAAGTATCAACCTCTAGACCTCTTCAGTTGTTACACATGGATCTGTTTGGACCAGTTAGTGTTGCCAGCCTGTCTGGAAGAAAATATGGATTTGTCATAGTTGATGACTATTCTAGATACACATGGGTACTCTTCCTAACACACAAGGATGAGTCTTTTAAGGCTTTCTCGATTCTCGTAAAAGAGTACAAAATGAGCAGGGTTTTCCGTATTTCTACCCTTATAAGTGATCATGGGGAGAATTTGAAAATGAGCAGTTTAGACAGTTCTGTGAGGAGAATGGAATCTCTCACAATTTCTCTGCACCTAGAACTCCACAGCAAAATGGAGTGGTTGAGAGAAAGAACAGATCTATGCTCAATGAAAATAATCTCGCTAAGTACTTCTGGGCAGAAGCTGTAAACACTGCTTGTTATGTACAAAACAAAATACTTATTAGGCCTTTTCTAAAAAGGACTCCTTATGAAATATCGAAAGGAAAAAGCCACAACATATCTTATTTTCATGCTTTTGGATGTGAATGTTTTATTCTGAATACCAGAGATAATCTTGGAAAGTTTGATTCTAAGGTAGATAAAGGTATTTTCGTAGGATATTCTGAAATGTCTAAGGCTTTTAGAGTTTACAATTCAAGAACTTGTATTATTGAAGGATCTGTTCATGTTAAATTCAATGATGAATTAAAGACTGATAAAGATAAATCAGATCTAGAAGATGATCTTGCAGGTCTTGATATAAACAATCCAGAAATTCAACAACCCGATCTAACCAAGACAGTAACTCGTGCTCGAGGCCGATGGACAAGTGGAGCAGATAAGTCAGCAGACGAATCAACAGACGAGTCAGCAGACAAGTCAAAATCTTCATAATGATCTCAAAAGGGATTGGAAGTTCAACACTCATCATCCTAAGGATCTTATTATTGGAAATCCTTATGAAGGAGTAAGAACCAGATCCACATTAAGAGAATCAAGCAATGTGACCTTTATATCAGATTTAGAGCCTAAACGCATTGAAGAAGCTCTTGAGGATGAAAGCTGGATTCTTCCTATGCAAGAAGAACTTAACCAGTTCACTAGAAATGATGTCTGGACTCTTGTCTCTAAGCCTAAAAACAAGTCGGTTATTGGAACAAGATGGGTCTTCGTAAACAAATTGGACGAAGATGGTAAAGTTGTCATAAATAAGGCAAGGTTAGTAGCTCAAGGCTATAACCAACAAGAAGGTATTCATTATACTAAAACCTTTGCACTGTAGCTAGAATAGAAGTCATGCACATTTTAATGTCATATGTGCACAACACCAAATTAACTCTGTTTCAAATGGATGTAAAAAATGCTTTTTTAAATTGTATAATTGATGAAGAAGTGTATGTTAAACAACCCCCTGATTTTGAGGATACTGATAAACCAGATCACGTTTTCAAACTTTAAAAAGCATTATATGGTTTGAAACAAGCACCCAGAGCATGGTATGATAGACTCAGTTCTTTTCTCATGCATAATGGTTTTACTAGAGGACAAGTAGACACTACTCTGTTCAAGAAATGCTCTAAAAAGGACTTTATTATAGTTCAAATATATGTTGATGATATTATT
This sequence comes from Sophora flavescens, assembly GCA_030762895.1. NCBI lineage: Eukaryota > Viridiplantae > Streptophyta > Magnoliopsida > Fabales > Fabaceae > Sophora > Sophora flavescens. Next base: position 121,434,737 of record CM061065.1, read on the forward strand.
TTTGGAGCAACTAATGAAAAGTTGTGCAAGGAATTTTCAAATCTAATGCAAGCTGAATTTGAGATGAGCATGATGGGTGAATTGAAGTTCTTCATTGGATTACAAATCAAGCAGACAAGTGATGGAATTTACATTCATCAACAAAAATATACCAAGGAGATACTCAAGAAATATAAAATGGAAAATGCAAAGCTCATGAAAACCCCTATGCAACCCAATGCAAAACTAAGCAAAGATGATGAAGGTAAAAAGGTATATCAAACTGTCTACAGAGGTATGATTGACTCTCTAATGTACTTAACTTCAAGCAGACCTGACATTCAATTTAGTGTCTGTATGTATGCTAGATTCCAATATGATCCTAGAGAATCTCATCTTAAGGCTGTTAAAAGAATATTTAGATATTTGCTTAGAACTACTAATCTTAGTTTGCTGTATTTAAGATCAAAAGAATACAGATTAGTAGGATATTGTGATGTTGATTTTGCTGGAGATAGAATAGAAAGAAAAAGCACCAGTGGAGGATGTCATTTCATTGGAGCAAGTTTAGTCTAATGGTCAAGCAAGAGGCGACAACCATTGCCCTCGTCTCATTGCCAAGCACAAGACATCTCTATGCTAGTTGTTTGCTCTCAACTCTTATGGGTAAAACATCAACTAGAGGATTACTCTATTTATGATCATAACGTATCTGTATGGTGTGATAATTCCAGTGCTATATGCTTAACAAAAAATCCAATCCAGCATTCTAAGGCTAAGCACATTGAAATCAAACATCATTTTATTAGGGATTATGTTTAGAAAGGCATCTTTGATATTAAGTTTGTTAAAACTGAAAATCAATGGGCTGATATTTTCACTAAACCCCTCTGGAAGAAAGGTTTTTATTTATTAGAGATAATCTAAACATGCAATGCATTGTTGAATGACATGTTTGAATGTTCACCTGTCTATGTTTACCTGTCTGACTCTGCTGAGTCACTATGCTACAACCCGTGCCCTTTTTGAATTAAAAATATCATTTTTCTCTCTCCTACCTTTATGACTATAAAAGACAATAGATCAGAAAGATTGAACATTTACGTTTCAATATTCCAAAATCTTTTTGTATTCTTTTCTTTCAAACCCTCTTCTCTCTCGAAACCCTAGAATCGTTTTCTCTCAAAAAAATGGCATCATCCAAGTGTCTCTCTACAAAAGAAATCGCTGAGAAATACAATCTCAAGGTCACTGTGTGATAGAAAAGATCATTCTGGGAAAGACTATTGATCTTCAACAGATGAAGAAACTAGGAATGGATGTCACTGAAGAGTTGGAGTACTCCAAGTGGACTCCTTTCTTCGACATCAAGGAGCTTGTTCACCCTAAGCTCATTCAAACGTTCTAGAGAAATGCTGTGGTTGTCACCAACCGACTCAACGGAATCAAAAGCTTTAAGGCTGAAATGGGGGATAAAACCCTTCTCTTCCCCATTAGCTCTCTGGAGCTTGTCACAAAATGTTCGAGAATTGGAGCTGGCTTCACACCCAACTGGGAAGATGAAGTGGGAGTTGACAATGTCAACATTGCCATCTATGGTGTTCCCAAACCAGTGAACCCTAAGCCTGTCAACATGGTGGTCAAGTGCAGATTCCTGTACAAATTGTTGTTGGAGTGCGTGATGCCAAGGAAAGGCTCACGAGACAGTGTGACCAAGATGAATAGATTTGCTCTGTACCACTTGATCCACAAAATCAAGGTTGACATCAACGACCTCATCTACATGTACCTTGAGACTCTGATCAAGAGAACCAACATGTAGACATATCCTTATGGGATGTTGCTGACAAGGGTATTTAGGAACAAGTTGTTTGTTCCTAGTGATGTTCACTTTGTGGACATGGCACTGCCCATAGACAGGAATATACTGTTTATGATGGACATCAAGGGAATCCCTCTTGCTGATGAGGAGGAAGACAGCAAGAAGAAGAAGAAGAAGAAGAAGAAGAAGAAGAAGAAGAAGAAGAAGAAGAAGAAGAAGAAGAAGAAGAAGAAGAAGAAGAAGAAGAAGAAGAAGAAGAAGAAGCGTGTTGTTGAGCAGAAGGAGGAAGAACCAGTGGTTTCCACTAACGAATCAGAAGTCCCCATTTCGGAAAGATTGCTCAAGTCATCTGGAAAGGTGGCCAGACAAAACCAAATTCCAGAGCTGCAACCCTCAGTATCTGAAGATTCTGCTGAAACAGTTGAGTCCTTGAGGTTCAGGCTGAGGAGACCCTCTCCCCAGAGTAAGACTAGTGAAGCCGAGGAATTAGTGGATGTTCCTGCTCATCCCAGTAAGAAAAGGAAGCTGGTGAAGACCTTTGTCAAGGTCAGACAAGTTGAGTCTGAGCCTAACAAAGAGGAAGCATCTGCTCAGGAGGAGCAGACAGAGCAAGTCCTGGAAGAACCAAAGAAGACTTTCATTTTGGGAATTATTTGCAAAAAGAGAAGATCTGGTTACCTAGTACCTGCAAAAACTAACACTGCAGAAGACCCATGCGGAGGAGCTCAGACAGTTGTACCTAAGGATGACCAAGTGTCTCCTTCTCACAAGAAGTTGAAGATATCTGAAGAGCATACATCTCCTTCATTCCCTTCCCCTTCTCATCAAGGTATCATCAACCCATCTGTCTCTTCTCCATCTACCCTTTTTGTTCAACCTCTTTCTTTTGCATCTCCTATTTCTTCACCTGTTTCTTCCTTTCAAACTCAAAAATCTTCTTTCACTATTGTACCTGGTGACTGTCAGTACATAGTTGTTCACAGGGACTCTGCTCCCAAAGAACAACCTGGCATATCATCGAGACTCTTTGTGTCTGATCCGCAATCTCTTTTATTTGCAAGTATCTCACATGTCTCTTTCATCCCTTCTCCTCCACCTCATATTCTTAACCCCTGTAGAGAACCTTTCTTCTACCCACCTATTATTATATTCATTAGAACATTAGCTGGAACTCACTATCCTGCTTCTTTTGTAATGCTACCACATTGGTATAGGTATTTCTTTATGTTAGTCATAGGATCTAATTCTTTTTCTGCCATATTGACTATTTATTACCTATCCCTCCCTCCTGTTTTAGCTCAAACACCTCTTCCCCCACCTATTCAAATAATAACCATCAGATTGTCTCTGTCCGAGAGACTTTCCTGTGTGTTTCCTTCACCTGATACTGACTGTGTCAGAATCAGTCTTATCTTCAAATTCGTCTTTCTTCCTTTCTATGCCCTTCAAACTCTCCATGAACTTTTCTTCCCTTCCATCACCTCTCCCCTATATCTACCTAAGGCACCCCCAGTTTTAGCCTTACCCTGGCACTCTTCTCTGTCTGTCTCTTCTCAAACAGTGGCCTTACAAGACTTTCATCTGCTTCAAAGACAAGTAGAAGACTTAAGAAGACAGCTAGATGAAGAAAGGCGACCAAGGCTGCTCTTAGAGCAAAGGATTGTTGCTTTATTTTTGTTAATTAGTCAATCTAGGTAGTTAGACTACCTTGTACTTGTAAACGTTCATGATGAATAAAATAAGTTTCTCCTTTATCTCTTTAATGCTTTCATAGTTTATTCCTTTTTGATGTTGACAAAAGGGGGAGAAATGAGAAATGTGATATAGGAGAGTAGGAGAATGAATATGAATGAATGTGATATGAATCTTAAATAATACATGGACATGAATATGTTCTGATAGTTGCTATAATTGCTCAGATAAATCTTAAGTAAGATTGCTCTGATAATAATTTCAAAGTAAAATAAGTCAAACTTATGTGTGACTAAGTTAAACGGATTATATAATTAATCTTAATGTCTGATCAAGCATCTGCATGACCTGTCCGCTTAAGAAAATTTCAACCTGTCTGATATATGCTATTTTCCTTGTTGATATTTCCTGAGGTTCATCAAATCATCTCAATGTTTGTCATCATAAAAAAGGGGGAGATTGTTAAGTCTCTAAAATGTCTTATGTGTATTTCCCTAAGTTTTGATGAGAACTAAACATTGGTTAATGATTTAATTAACCTACATATTGGTTGCTAACCTGTCTGTCTAGTGTGCAGATTAATAAAATTGTAAGAATCATTTATCCGCTCGTCCACTAAAGTGACATATTTAATTAACCTACATATAGGTTGCTAACCTGTCTATCTAGTGTGCAGATTAAAACTGTAAGAATCATCTACCCACTCGTCCACTAAAGTGACAGAAGCGCTCGTCCACTAAAGTGACAGAAGCGCTCGTCCTCTAAAGTAACAGAAGCGCTCGTCCACTGAAGTGATAGAAGTGCTCATCCACTAAGGTGACAGAAGCGCTCGTCCACACAAGTCTTTGGACTTGCTTAGTCCTTAATGAGAAGCTCCGTCCAATGACATGGCATATGGAGCTCGTCTACTAGCCCGTCCGTATGTAAAATCTTAAATGGCTAGATGGACGTGGTTATTTTTAAGATGGACGCGCTTATTTTATGAACGCGAATTCTATAAGAATTATCAGAATCTTATTTCAAGAACCAGAATCAAGAAAACAGATTCTGTTATCAGAACCAAAGACCAGTTAAAGAATGCTTCCGACGTGCTTTATTTCCTAGTACCTCTGGTCCTTACACGAAAAGGGAATTGTACTCAGCAAAGTACAAAAAGCTCTATGTACAACTCTGATATGGCTGTATCACGATGCATAAAGCCATGATCTTTCATGTTAGAGTACAACCAACCTTCCTATTACATTAATGGCTGCCCAGAACGACTCTATTGCATTTAATAAAGTTCTGCTTGAAGCCAACATCTGAGGGAATGTCTCTAACGGATCCTAAATGCTTGAAGATTATAAATACAGAAGTCATTGAAGATGAAGTACGGAGAATAGAGAATACACACAGCATTAAAAAGTCATTACTTTGCGTATTAATATCTTCATTCTTTCATTCTGTATTCTTCAATCATGTGAAGTTATTACGCAGACTTTCCTAAGCTTTACATTTAAACCACTCTCTGAGTATTAGTGAAAGATCTATCTGTCTGAAGTTGTATTTATTACAAACCAAATCTCTCAAACAAACCTGAGTGAGCCTGAAGAGGCTAAGTGTGCAAAGCATATTTGTCTTGAGCCTGAAGAGGCTAGGTGTGTAAAGAATACTTGTTTTTGAGCCTGAAGAGGCTATGTGTGCAAACAATACTTGAGTCTGTAACATGATTCGTTATAGTGGATAAATCTTGGTGCTGCCAAGGACTGGACGTAGCTCTTTGCTTTGAAGAGTGAACCAGGATAAATAACTGTGTCAATCTCTCTTTCCTTAAACTCTTTAGTTGCTTTAGTTTTCTTATACGTTTATCAAGTGAAGTGTTTGCCAAAGTCACTGTTAAAATTTCATCACACAGGTCACCCGTCTATCCTGTATCTTTCCACTCGTCTGAACTAAGCTTCTGTATGCGAAAAGATTTCAACTTTGTTTAAATTCTGATAAACACAATTCAACCCCATTCTCGTGTTTATTGTTGTCTATTTCAATTGTCATATACCTGGTTCAGTATATAGTGATAGTCTTGTTATGTTTATAAAATATGGAGTTTGAGGGAGTGCAGTATAAGCCTTGTGCTTCACTTTTTTCTTTCACGTGTTATAACGACTTTTGGGGTTATATTACGACCAGGAGACTTGTGGATGGCAAGGAGATATGTTTCTGGTGTTTATGCAGGGACTTTTAGTGCGGGTGAACGTTGTTTTTTGATGTCTTACTTGCATTTCTCCCGGTCTCTGTCTTATGGGGACTATTTGTAATGTTGTCTTGTACAACTGGTACTCTTCTATAAATATATACATACATACTTTTGTTGATAAATTTTTTTGCAAATATTGATTATATTTGATATGTTCAAAATTGGGGATTTTGTGATATAATTTTATCAAATTGATTGGTTAGGCATAAAATTAAATGTATTAATTATTTCGGAAATGTGTTGCCCCCACTATCCCAGGATCCTAGATCCGCCACTGATAACAAGTAAACTCTTAAAAGTATTTAATTCCTATAATAACTATCTTAGAAATTACATGTAAAATAATTTGTGATTGATTAATATTTGAATATTAAAATTTTTACACTGATATTATATCATATTCACTACCAAAAATTCACTATTTAGCAATCGATTTAGAGAATGAAAATTTTTGGTCACTGTAGTGTCCGATTTTCCAAATCGATCGCTAAATCGGTCACTAATTCGGTCGCTAAATAAGTTTGTGACCAATTTAGAGACATGTTTGAACTAGTCGCCAAACCACTAGTCGCTAATGTGTAGTGACTGAATTAGCAACCGATTTGAAATTTTCGATTTCTAAATCGCTCGCTAAATAACAATATTTTGTAGTAAATTAAACTACTTGAATATTTACTAACATGTGGTTGGTTTGAGTGGTAACGGACTCGGACCTCTTAAACAAGTGGTGTGTAACACCCTGTTTTTCGTGTGCTTAATTATTAGTAAATGCATGCTTTAATGTATTTAATTGTGATAAAATCCAGAGGATGATTTTATTTTAAATAAAATCATTTTCTTGTGTTATTTTACTGTATGAAGTCACAGTAAAATTTTCGGTATAAAATTCAGACGAAAGCCGGTCTAGGTTTTCAAAGCCAGTACGAGTTTACTGAGTTAGAGACCTAATATTGACTCGTGAACAAGACGATTAGTGTTTTTTTTATGTTTTGTGTGGGTTTGGAGTGTTTTGAGAAATATTGTTCGGGGCCGAATTTCCGAGTATTACCCGGGCGAATCGTCGGGAAATACGATCGGGAAATTCATCTTATGCATGTTGGAGCAGAGCAAAAATGGAGTAAATTGACTGATGTGAAGGCTATGACATAGGCATGTCCATGGCCATACCTTCCTTACACCAATCAAGTCAAATCACCATACTTTCTTACACACACCTTACCTACACCATACCTCCTTTCTTCTCAACCAAGTCAAGCTCTTCTCTCCCCTCCAATCTGCCCCAAAACTGACGCCCTCCCCCTCTCTTTTCCTTCTTCTATTTAAGTTTCAAAGTGTACCCATTTCACACTTTTGCTTCCTTTCACAAAAACACTTTTTTTTACAACTATTCATCTTCTTCTTCACACAACTAAAGGTACCATTTTTACTAAGTTTTTCAAGTTGTGTTCTTCATCAAAGTTGTTCATATTGGTAAGGGTAATGTCCCTATATCATTTGTTTTTCAAGTTTTGGCTTTATTTTCATAGTTGATGTTTTGAGTTCATAATATGCTTTTAAACTTCGAAAAATTCTCAAAAATTGTAGAAAACTCCGATTGAGGTGAAACCAATTTCTATATTCTTATTTTTACTTCCTCTACAACATACTAAAATCTTGTGGAAAACAAAAATCTCGAACACCATTTTCTGTACTGGACAGAATCTATGTCTTTTGTGCCATATGAGTTTTGTTTCATCTTTGCTTGGTTAAGCTTGTGTTTGAGTGTTATTCCAACATGATCATGACCAAGAGCTCCTATGTACATAAGGATGCTAGGTTTAAGTGATTGGAAAAGTTTAGAAACTTTTATGTATTTTCATGAAAAAGTGAAAACTCTAAGTGTTTTGTTATATGTACTTTGAGGTTTTTCCAAAGTGATCATGGATTTGGGCTCCTTGATGTATAAGGATGCTAGATCCAAGAGATTGGAAAGTTTGAAAACCTCTAACCCTCATTTTTACTCAAGGCCGAATGGTAGTGTTTGTGGCCTAGGGTATTTGATTTTTTCATTTTTCCAAAATGATCAAGGTTTTAGGCTCCTTACTAGGTATGGATGCTAACCTAAAGAGATTGGAAAATTTAGAACATCCTAACCTATTTTAGAGGATGAAAACCGAAACCCTAAGTTGATGACTTAGTGGGATTCTTGATTCAAACTTGTTAAACTTTTGGTGTTTAAGAACTCCTAGCACTTAAGGATCATAAATCCATAAGTTGCATGATTTTTGGAAACCTTAATCCAAAACCATTGTTGAAAACCGAACCTATGCCTTGTGGCTAGTGTTCTTTAATTAAAAATCTAACCTATGGTTTCATGTGTGTAACCTTAGATTCGTTACGCGCGGACGTTCGTGATCCTTAGTTTTCGTAGTCGGAACCCTTATCGTCTTTTGAGGTAAGAGGGGATTTCCGAAAGATATTCAATAACTGTATGCATGTGCGTATTTGATTAATTGTTTATTTGACTGTTATTGAGTTCCTGAATTATCTGAAATGCTATGCTATTATATGAAGTTGAACTGTATCGTTATATATGTTGAGATGTATAACTGTGATGAACTGTGATATTGGCATTGAACTGTGAATATATATATGTGTACATACTGCTGTTGTTGTTTGAAGTTTGCTAAGCCGGACGTGTGTCTGTGCTCAATCATTAATAAGGATTAAAAACCTTAATAAGCTTTGAAGATGAAAGGATGGGTGTTCTTTTCCAAAAAGCTTGAATGTTTAAAAGTACTTGTTTTATGTGACAATATAGTTTTAGTGATTTCTAGAATGCAAGAGAAAAACCCTTTTCGAACTATATGTTTTAAATGAAAACTTTTGAAATTATTTTACAATATCCTATTGGGGATTTTCAAAGTTAAAAGTGTTTCAAAAACGTTTTATAAAGGATTTTCAAAAGAAAAGGTTTTCTCCCAAATGATTTAGAAACTTTCCGATAGCCAGCATAGGTTATCGAGGCTTTCGATTTCGAAAATTGTTTTCGTCAAATGAAAGATAAGTACTAAAAGAATAGGAATCTAGACGTGAGACGTCGCCTCTAGTTTTCCATGCTTAGCACGTGATCTTGGATCAGTGTTAATTCGGGACCGTAAAGTCCTATTCGTAATGTTATGGACTTCAAGTCCAATTCGCGGAATCGAGGACAGTTCGTTCTGATTTCCGTTGTTGTGGGCTATTGTCCTTAGCATGATGAGTAAAACATGACTAAAAGTATATTGATTTCCATTACCACAAACCTTGACTGCGGCCGCGGTCTAGGTGTTGGGATTGAGCATTCGGACTGTGTCCTATGTTTCTAAGTTTTCAAGTGATGGGGAAATAATGTTAAGTCATTAGCTTTGAGCTTTGACAGTGAAATATTTACACAAAGAAAAACCTTAAAAGGAAAGTTTTTATTCATATGCATTTTCCCTGGCAGACGTGCCTTTGCTTATTGAGGATACCCATAGGGTATCTGAGAGTCAGTCACATTGCTAGCTGTTTCGTTAAGGGCATGTGGCGTTGTTCGACCAAGAGGCCTGGTGCATCGGGATGCGGTGGCAACAGCCCGGTGGGCGTAGCTTGACCAACTCTATCTTCTCCAGTGATAACATGGTGTTGTGATCTCATGAGATTAGGATAGAGCCGATATTGAAGTGTCATGCACATTTTGAAAATCGATTGTACGGGCTTGAGGACCCCTTGATATAACACTGTTATATTATGATGATTATGCATGCTTTAACTGTTGATCTGATTTCATGTTGCATGTATCATGTATATGGTTGTTGTGGGATATATCTTATGACGGTATCTCACTCTTGCATGTCTGTATGTTCTTTTATTTTCCTCGTACCGGGTATGCGTATGCTTTAGATGGACCCTCTTGTCCCTCTTGTACCCGAGGTCACATGGACAGAGACTTTTGACGAGGCCGACAGATTGGGAATTGGAGGATGGACGCGAATGTGACTACGGCGACGCATCGAGGGCCAATCACTACTACCAAGCTAATATACATGGAGAGCCTGTTATGAGGATCCACTCGGTGGAATCCAGAACGTGATTCTTCCACCGCCATGGTTGTACCTGAACACGCTACGGGAAGCCGGTCTACTTCACCCTCACGTTGAGCCCGCCGAGCCGGAAGAGGAGGAACCGATGGAGGAAGATCCTCGAAGAAGATCCCGAAGAGGATCCCGAGGAGGAGCCTCATGAGCTGGTAGACGACCGGTGGGATGAGGAGCTCGAGGCGGGTTATCACCCTCCGGATATTGAGGAGGAGGATGTCCCGTTGGATGACGGGAGGAGAGGTGATTGACCCGGAGCCGAGAGACTTCTTCTTGTGGGAGCGTTTGTGGCCACTCCGAGTGTCGTAGGCATTGGTAGTGGTTGGAGGCTTTGTTTTGAGTGGTCCGTTAGTCTTGGCTTTTGAGCTTTTCTTTTGAGTTTAGATTCCCAGATTCCCATTCCCAGTTGGTGTTTTATTTACCTTATCTTCTCGATTATGTTTCAGATTATGTTTTCGTTTCACATTGGCCATATTGATTAAGGCCGTGGTGTAATGTTAAAACCTAAGACCTTTCGAGGCAATATTATATGTATGTATCTGTTGTCGTTTTCAAGTTGTGAGTTTCTTTACCTTTTACTTCTTTTCTTTAAAGAAAAAAAAAATTAAGTACCTTTTTGGTAACCTTGTGTATGTTGAATAATCTTTTTCCGAAAGCGACCAGCATTTAAAACGAGCATTTTTCCGCAAAAAGGGTAACCATGTGATGACCAAGTTAGGGTGTCACATTAGTGGTATCAGAGCTAGTCGAGTCTTTCGGGAATGTCTGGGTTAGGTCTGTTGTGTTGCTGTTGTGTTTTCTCTGATTGTGTGTTGTTTGAATTACTTCTTTTGAGGTAATGTGTGGTGACCGGCGGGTTCTCTCTTTCGGATTGTCATCTGACTGCTTGTGTGATCCTGGTCAGTATGAATCAGAGAGGTGCTCGTGGACGTGGACGAGGCAATGGAGGAATGGACTTCGCTGCTCAAGCACTGGCTGATGTGGCTGCTGCTATAGCTCATCAAACGGCCAATGCTGCTCCACAAAATCAGCAAGAACAGCTGCGAGCGGAACAAGCTGCAGAGGGAAGGCATCTTGATGCGTTCAGACGTCAGAATCCATCTCAGTTCGATGGAGACGTGGATCCGATTAAGGCAGATCTCTGGATTCAAGAGTTAGAAAAGATTTTCGAGTTGGTACACACTCCTGAAGAATCCAAGGTACCTTATTCGACGTTTCAGCTCGTGGGAGACGTCGAGTATTGGTGGAAGGGTACTAAGCAACTGCTAGAGGCTGAACATCAAGTGATCACCTGGGGAGTATTTCGCGGCAAGTTTCTGGACAAGTACTTTCCCCAGAGTGCCCGAAAGGAGAAAGAACAAGAGTTCTTGAGGCTAAGTCAGAGAGATCTGACGGTGGGGGAGTATGCGGCAAAGTTCGAATCACTTGCCAAATACTTCCGCTTCTTTCAGAACAACCCCGGTGAAGAGTGGAAGTGCGAACAGTTCGAAGCCGGTTTACGCTTTGAAATCAAGGAATCAGTGCTGCCCTTGGAAATTCGGAGTTTCCAAGCATTAGTGGAGAAGTGCCGGAAGATTGAGTTGATGCGCAAAGGAAGGGATAGCAGAGAAAGCGCAAGTGGACCAGTTCGTCATAAGGGTCAGAATCAAGGACATAATTTCAAATGGAAGCAGAACCAGAGGAAGCCATACCATCAAGCACCTAGCTACAATAACAATCATAAGCAACAAGCTCGTTCCAGTGTGTCAGGAACTGGAAGTGGAGGCCAGAGAAACAACGATCAAGGCCAAGGAAGGAGATGTTTCCGATGTGGGGATCCGAATCACTTTGCGAATGATTGCCCAAAGAAGGACTACAAGTGCAACAACTGTGACCGTATTGGGCATTTGGCAAAGGAGTGCCAAGCACCGAAGAGGGAGCAGTCATTCAACCTCACTAGAGCAAGCAAGCCAACCGCCAAGGGAAGAGTTTACACGATGAGTGGTGCGGAGGCATCGAACTCCGGTGATCTCGTGCAGGGTGAGTGTGACATTGATGGTAATCTCTTAATTGTACTGTTTGATTCTGGTGCAACCCATTCATTTATTTCGATGGATCGTGTGAAAACGTTGAACTTGCCTGTTTCTTCCTTATCTTATAATCTGATTGTTTCTACCCCAACTGCTAAACATGTGACTGTTAATTCTGTTTGCTTAAACTGTCCTATCATTGTTCAGAATAGACATTTCCTTGTGGATTTGATCTGTTTGCCCCTAGTACAACTAGATGTGATCTTAGGCATGGATTGGTTATCTTCCAACCATATCCTAATAGATCGTGCTCGTAAAACCTTAGTCTTTAGGGATGAGATTTACGGATTATTATCTCGCTAGTCGGGTAAGAGTTTCTTTGAAAGAAGGGGCTCAAGTTTACATGTTGTTGTGTTCCTCGGAGGTCAAGAGCGAGTTTGACTTAGAGTCGGTACCTGTCGTCCGAGAGTTTCCGGAAGTTTTTCCAGAGGATGTACCTGGATTGCCACCTGTTCGGGAGGTTGAGTTCGCGATTGATCTAGTCCCAGGTGCTGGACCAATATCCATGGCACCGTATCGCATGTCACCATCGGAGTTAGAAACCTTGAAGGAGCAACTTGAGGAATTGATGAGGAAGGAGTTCATACGGCCTAGTGTGTCACCGTGGGGAGCTCCGATCTGTTAGTGAAAAAGAAAGATGGATCGGCCAGGCTATGTGTGGATTATCACCAGTTGAATAAAGTCACGATCAAGAATCGATATCCTCTTCCAAGGATAGATGATCTCATGGATCGATTGCGTGGCATGCGCCGCAGTGTTTTCGAAGATAGATCTACGGTCAGGATACCACCAGATACGAGTGAAGGCAGAGGATGTTCCTAAGACAGCGTTTCGAACACGCTATGGGCATTATGAGTTTTTGGTGATGCCATTCGGAGTGACCAATGCGCCAGCTATATTCATGGACTATATGAATAGGATCTTTCGTTCCTTTTTGGATCAGTTCGTAGTCGTCTTTATAGATGACATTTTGATCTATTCCCCGGATGAGGAGTCACATGCTAAACACCTTAGCATTGTTCTTCAGATCCTAAAAGAGAAGCAGCTGTATGCGAAGCCGGAGAAGTGTGAGTTTTGGTTGGATCAAGTTCAATTCTTAGGTCATGTGATATCTCGCGAAGGAATCGCTGTAGATCCGAAGAAGGTTGAGGCTGTTTTGGAATGGGAAAGGCCAACAACGGCGACGGAGATTCGTAGCTTTGTGGGTTTGGCTGGATACTATCGAAGGTTTATCGAAGGGTTTTCCAAGATAGTGGGACCTCTCACTCAATTGACTCGTAAGGACCAAGCATTCGTTTGGGAGAAGCTTGTGAAAGGAATTTCCAAGAGTTGAAGCGTAGATTGACGACTTCACCTGTGTTGATTCTACCTAATCCCAAGGAACCTTTTGAGCTTTCTTGTGACACTTCACATCAAGGGTTGGGCTGTGTGTCTGATGCAAAATCGGAAAGTTGTAGCTTATGCTTCGAGGCGATTGAAGATTCACGAGAGAAACTAACCGACGCATGATATGGAGTTAGCGGCTGTGGTCTTTGCTTTGAAGATATGGAGACATTACTTGTACGGGGCTCCTTTTAATGTTTTCAGTGATCACAAGAGACTGAAGTATCTGTTCAATCAGAAGGAATTGAATATGCGCAGAGACGTTGGTTAGAGTTTCGAAGGATTACGACTTTCAACTACGATATCACCCCGGGAAGGCGAATGTAGTGGCCGGCGCGCTAAGCGAAAAAGGCGATTCACGCGTCGATGATGATGGTTAGGGAGCAGGAATTGTTGGAACAATTCCGAGATCCGAGTTTGTCTGTTGAGGTTACGCCGGGAAGGCCGTGGTTCGAACAAGATCACCGTGTCAAATGGATTGATGGAGCAGATAAAGGAGAAGCAAGAGACCGATCAAGATGTCTGCAGATCGAAAGCGATTTAGTGCGACAAGGAGCATTGTCGATTTTAGAGAAGGCATAGACGGGATCTTAAGGTTCGGTGAAAGAATCTGTGTGCCGAGGATGTCGAGTTGAGAAAGCCGATCTTAGAAGAAGCTCATAAGAGTAAGTTGAGTATGCATCCGAGGAGCTACCAAGATGTACCAAGATCTAAAGAAGTTATATTGGTGGTACGGGATGAAGAGAGATGTGATGGAATATGTTGCATCATGTTTGGTATGCCGTAAAGCCAAAGTAGAAACATCGAGAGACTGCGGGAATGTTACAATCTTTAGATATTCCCGAATGGAAGTGGGAGGGGATATCAATGGATTTCGTAACCAGTTTACCAAGAACTAGAAAAGGGTATGAGGCTATATGGGTAATTGTAGATCGATCGACCAAGTCAGCTCACTTTCTACCATCAACATGAAGTACCCGATAAAAAGGTTGACCCAGATTGTACATCGACGAGATTGTTAGGTTACACGGTATACCCTCGAGTATTATTTCGGATCGTGATCCGAGATTTACGTCGAGTTCTGGAAGGGACTACAAAACTCTTTGGGAACAAAACTCAAATTGAGTTCTGCATATCACCCACAGACGGATGGACAATCGGAAAGGACGATCCAGTCGCTTGAAGACTTGCTTAGAGCCTGTGTTTTGGAGGATGCAGGGAGTTGGGATGAGTCATTACCGTTGATAGAGTTTACCTATAACAACAGTTTCCACTCAAGCATAGGAATGGCACCCTATGAAGCTCTATATGGTAGACGATGCAGAACACCTTTGTGTTGGTATCAGGATGGAGAAAGCCTATTGTTGGGACCAGAGTTGGTACAGCAGACGACCGAGAAAGTGAAGATGATCCAAGAGAAAATGCGAACTGCCCAAAGTAGACAGAAGAGTTATGCTAATAAGAGACGACGACCTCTAGAGTTTGAAGAAGGAGAACATGTGTTCTTGAGAGTCATGCCAACAACGGGGATTGGCAGGGTAATAAAATCCAGGAAGCTCACTCCCAAATTCATTGGACCCTACCAAATTCTTCGTCGCGTAGGTCCAGTAGCCTATAAAATATCTTTACCACCTTTTCTTTCCAACATCCATGATGTCTTTCATGTTTCTCAGTTGAGAAAATATATTCCTGATCCATCACACGTCATAAAACCTGATAATGTACAATTGAAAGAGAATATGTCTTTCGTAACGCCACCGGTACGAATTGCGGATAAGATGACGAAGCAGCTCAGAGGTAAACAAATTCCTCTAGTCAAAGTTATCTGGAATGAAACAACCGGAGAAGCTACGTGGGAAGCTGAGGACAAGATGAAGATGCAATACCCTGAGTTATTTCAAGGTACGTAATCTCGAGGACGAGATTCTTTTTAGAGGGGTGGAGTTGTAACACCCTGTTTTTCGTGTGCTTAATTATTAGTAAATGCATGCTTTAATGTATTTAATTGTGATAAAATCCAGAGGATGATTTTATTTTAAATAAAATCATTTTCTTGTGTTATTTTACTGTATGAAGTCACAATAAAATTTTCGGTATAAAATTGGACGTTAAAGTCTGTGCAGGTTTTCAAAGCCAAGACGAGTTTACTGAGCTAGTGACCTAATATTGACTCGTGAACGAGATGATTAGTGTTTTTTTTATGTTTTGTGTGGGTTTGGAGTGTTTTGAGAAATCTTGTTCGGGGCCGAATTTCCGAGTATTACCCGGGCGAATCGTCGGGAAATACGATCGGGAAATTCATCTGATGCATGTTGGAGCAGAGCAAAAATGGAGTATATTGACTTATGTGAAGGCTATGACATAGGCATGTCCATGGCCATACCTTCCTTACACCAATCAAGTCAAATCACCATACTTTCTTACACACACCTTACCTACACCATACCTCCTTTCTTCTCAACCAAGTCAAGCTCTTCTCTCCCCTCCAATCTGCCCCAAAACTGACGCCCTCCCCCTCTCTTTTCCTTCTTCTATTTAAGTTTCAAAGTGTACCCATTTCACACTTTTGCTTCCTTTCACAAAAACACTTTTTTTTACAACTATTCATCTTCTTCTTCACACAACTAAAGGTACCATTTTTACTAAGTTTTTCAAGTTGTGTTCTTCATCAAAGTTGTTCATATTGGTAAGGGTAATGTCCCTATATCATTTGTTTTTCATGTTTTGGCTTTATTTTCATAGTTGATGTTTTGAGTTCATAATATGCTTTTAAACTTCGAAAAATTCTCAAAAATTGTAGAAAACTCCGATTGAGGTGAAACCAATTTCTATATTCTTATTTTTACTTCCTCTACAACATACTAAAATCTTGTGGAAAACAAAAATCTCGAACACCATTTTCTGTACTGGACAAAATCTATGTCTTTTGTGCCATATGAGTTTTGTTTCATCTTTGCTTGGTTAAGCTTGTGTTTGAGTGTTATTCCAACATGATCATGACCAAGAGCTCCTATGTACATAAGGATGCTAGGTTTAAGTGATTGGAAAAGTTTAGAAACTTTTATGTATTTTCATGAAAAAGTGAAAACTCTAAGTGTTTTGTTATATGTACTTTGAGGTTTTTCCAAAGTGATCATGGATTTGGGCTCCTTGATGTATAAGGATGCTAGATCCAAGAGATTGGAAAGTTTGAAAACCTCTAACCCTCATTTTTACTCAAGGCCGAATGGTAGTGTTTGTGGCCTAGGGTATTTGATTTTTTCATTTTTCCAAAATGATCAAGGTTTTAGGCTCCTTACTAGGTATGGATGCTAACCTAAAGAGATTGGAAAATTTAGAACATCCAAACCTATTTTAGAGGATGAAAACCGAAACCCTAAGTTGATGACTTAGTGGGATTCTTGGTGTTTAAGAACTCCTAGCACTTAAGGATCATAAATCCATAAGTTGCATGATTTTTGGAAACCTTAATCCAAAACCATTGTTGAAAACCGAACCTATGCCTTGTGGCTAGTGTTCTTTGATTAAAAATCTAACCTATGGTTTCATGTGTGTAACCTTAGATTCGTTACGCGCGGACGTTCGTGATCCTTAGTTTTCGTAGTCGGAACCCTTATCGTCTTTTGAGGTAAGAGGGGATTTCCGAAAGATATTCAATAACTGTATGCATGTGCGTATTTGATTAATTGTTTATTTGACTGTTATTGAGTTACTGGATTATCTGAAATGTTATGCTATTATATGAAGTTGAACTGTATCGTTATATATGTTGAGATGTATAACTGTGATGAACTGTGATATTGGCATTGAACTGTGAATATATATATGTGTACATACTGCTGTTGTTGTTTGAAGTTTGCTAAGCCGGACGTGTGTCTGTGCTCAATCATTAATAAGGATTAAAAACCTTAAT
The DNA here is from genome assembly GCA_030762895.1 of Sophora flavescens. Classification (NCBI taxonomy): domain Eukaryota; kingdom Viridiplantae; phylum Streptophyta; class Magnoliopsida; order Fabales; family Fabaceae; genus Sophora; species Sophora flavescens. The sequence goes on from CM061065.1 coordinate 121,451,925, forward strand.
AAGCTTTGAAGATGAAAGGATGGGTGTTCTTTTCCAAAAAGCTTGAATGTTTAAAAGTACTTGTTTTATGTGACAATATAGTTTTAGTGATTTCTAGAATGCAAGAGAAAACCCTTTTCGAACTATGTGTTTTAAGTGAAAACTTTCGAAAATATTTTACAATATCCTATTGGGGATTTTCAAAGTTAAAAGTGTTTCAAAAACGTTTTATAAAGGATTTTCAAAAGAAAAGGTTTTCTCCCAAATGATTTAGAAACTTTCCGATAGCCAGCATAGGTTATCGAGGCTTTCGATTTCGAAAATTGTTTTCGTCAAATGAAAGATAAGTACTAAAAGAATAGGAATCTAGACGTGAGACGTCGCCTCTAGTTTTCCATGCTTAGCACGTGATCTTGGATCAGTGTTAATTCGGGACCGTAAAGTCCTATTCGTAATGTTATGGACTTCAAGTCCAATTCGCGGAATCGAGGACAGTTCGTTATGATTTCCGTTGTTGTGGGCTATTGTCCTTATCATGATGAGTAAAACATGGCTAAAAGTATATTGATTTCCATTACCACAAACCTTGACTGCGGCCACGGTCTAGGTGTTGGGATTGAGCATTCGGACTGTGTGTCTGACACGGACTCGGCAAGTGTACCGGTTCGCTGCAAGTAATAAAACGGTAAGACCGGTTATCGTCCTCAGGGATCGTGGACAAGTACCACTTCGCAAATCGAACTACTATTTAGGCGATCAATTTTGGAGTGAAGGTAGCTCTACCATCTAACAAAACAAACAAGAATAAAATGTTTTTGTTCTTTCTGGAATTTTATCAAACAGTTAATATGCAAACAGAAAGATGAATAACAAATGATAGAATTGTTAGGGTTAGACTAGGCTAATCCTCCCTTGATTGCTATGAAATGATAGATAACACAGTTCCTAATTCAATTATGACAACCAAATCTTCTCAAGTACTCAAGCCCTAATGTCTTAGGTGGAATGAGCCTAAAATCCCAAATTAAACCCTAATGTCTTAGGTGGAATAATATGAGAAATTGCATTAAGAGTCAAGATTCATAGGGTTGCAAGCACCTCAAGACCTATGTCTAGGCTCATGAACTACTTGGCATTTGATTCATGAGCATGCCTTAACACCAACCTTTCAGTTATCTATTAAAGCAACTAATCATTCCTAGGATGATCAAGCCTAAGAAAGCATTAAGCATGGAATCAAACACTCATAAAGAAAAAGGAAACTGCATTATAATCAAGTCATGTTACAATCAAGTTCAGAAGAGCAATCATCTAACCCCAACAAAGGGGAGTTTAGCTACACATATTCAAAGATAGAATCAAAGAAAGAGTTACAGAGATGAACAAGGGAAGGGGCTCCATAGAAGGTTGCACAGCAGCCACAGCAGCAGAGAGTGTATTTTTAGGGTTTTCTGAATGTCTCTTCTGTTCTTCCCAGAGGTTCTTTTATAACTCGTGGCCCGTCACGACCGTGATAGCCATCACGGCCAGGCCGTGACGGGTTCTGTCTCTTGCAGTTCTGGCAAAATCAGTCTCTCGCGTGGCGAGACTCCCTTCGCGTCGCGAGCCATTTTTTCACGCCCGTGATCTTCATCACGGCTAAGCCGTGATGGATTCTGACTTGTGGTGATTTTGGGTCACGGCCGTGATGTACATCACGGCTAGGCCGTGACAGCTTCTGACTTTTGGCCTCTTTTTCTTCAGTTTTCAGGCTCTCTCTTCAACTCAGCTTCCTCATGGCTAAATCTTGGGCATTTAATCATAAATCCCTGCAAAACAACACACAATACCACCTTATCCGTTCCAAAGGAAAAACTAAACAAAATCCAACTAAAATGGCCTAACTATATGCAAATGCATGCAGAAATATACATGGAAAATGAGGTGAAATCACACTCATCAAATCACCCCAAGCTTAAGACTTTGCTTGTCCTCAAGCAAAAACCAAGGCCAAAAGATGAAAATAACCAGAGCAATGATAGTGAACTAAGAACCCGAGTAAAATGATCCAAGTAACAGGCATTCAATTATTTCAGCAAGAGACAATCAATTCAAGTCCAATTAGGGACTTAGTTTTCCTAGACTCACATTCTCACTGATTCGGGAACTCTATCTCACTTGAAGCTCACCCCAAGCTTGTTCATTTGCTTGGATCTCTTTCTTGCCTCACTCACTCAAGTGTTAAGGGAATATGACATTTCACTCCATTTTCCTCAAAGAATGATCCCTACCATAAGCTTGACTATCAACCAAATCTTTACTTTATTAATGAAAACATCTAAGAATCAAGAGGTCTTATTCTTTGGTTGCAATGGGGCCATGGGATTAATCATTAGGTGGGGTAATCAAGAAAAGGAAATTTCAAAAGGCTAAACCAAGTATCAAGCATTTCAACACATGACACCTTCTAAAATACCTTCTTGGGTTTTTTCATTCATTTTTCCACCTTTCTTTCTTTCTTTTCTTTTCTCTTTACTTCTCATTCCTTTTTGTCATCCCCTTCTCCATTTTTATTTCTTTTTCTCTTTTTCTTTTATTTTTCTTTTGTTTGGAGAAGGGGAGATTTTTCAATTCAATAGAATTATTATTATTATTTTTTTGTCTGATTCTTTTCCCAAACTTTCAACTACCTTTTTCACCCTTTTGTAATACTTTAGAAGGTATCCAATCAAGAATATTTATCAAAACATTTCAGGGTACCAAGAAAAGCATGCTATTCATTCAGGCTCAAAATGGGCAACTACGGGTAGCATTATTCATTCAAAGCTCAGAAGGCCGGAAAAAAATACATATTGCCTCAATCCTTTTCAAAAATGTTTTCAAAAATTTTCACGCTTTGAAATGGTTTCAAGTCAAGTTCTAGAGAAAAACAATCCAAGAGGAACACACTCTACACAAAGAACGGGGCCAGAGTTAGTAAGTACCCCCTAATGGCTCAAAAGTTCACATTTATCAGTTCAAAAACCAGTGAGGAACACAAGTCTATAGAAACACATGCTAATCATCAACTATCGAAGACCATCTCAAGAATATTTATTTGAAGCCATATCACAAGAATAGAAAAAAATCAGGGTTCAAAAATTCACTATCACAGATAAATTGGCACTCAATTCTCACAATGAGATGCTCAATCTAAGCAGGGGGCAATCAATTCATGTGATCATGCAAGACTAAACCTATATGAATGCAAAATGCAAGAATTCAAAAATTTACACAAAATTACCCCTACCCCAAGCTTAAAAACTTACATTGTCCTCAATGTAAATAATTAAGTTAGAGAGGGGAGAAAACTGGAATAACTCACCAAGGTGGTAGCGGGTGCTGGTTCACATGCTTTCTGGCTTTGCTTTCCCCTGCCCTTTTCTCCTTCCTTCATTCAAAATCTGAAAGCACTTAACAAAACTATTAACAAACCTCTTGATCTTCTCAAATTATTCAAGAGGAATAAATCAAAAACAAAGGAGAAAAGGAAAAGAAAACTTGGGTTGCCTCCCAAGAAGCGCTTCTTTAACGTCACTAGCTTGACTTATTGAGAAGCATCCACCTGGATCCCATTGCCTGTGGCATAAGGGCCAATTGGTGCTCAATGTGTAAGGCCCTCCTGAATCCCACTGCTTGTGGAGTGGCAATTGCAGGAGCAATATAAATCTTCCCTCAATTCCTCCTGAGTCAAATGACAAGTTATGAACTCCTGTTTTGACCTCTTCAGGCATAAATGTTCCATGAAGCGCATGAGGTTTTATTTGTTGAACCAATTTTGAAGTGTCCACACATGCTTCCAAACCAATATATTTATCCAAGACAGTAATGTTAGGTTTCTTGGCAAGCATGGTGAACGATAGACCCTCTTTGCTCTCCACTACAACTTCAACTACACTTTGAACTATCTCCAAGACCAGATTTTTCTCAAATTCTGTTTCATGTGATTCTTGTACCAACTGTTTACAAATTTCATCAACTTGTGTTTTGAAACTTTGCATCACAGCTTTGATACTGTCACAGTTGGTTCTAATTTTGGTCTCAGAGGTGGACAACTCTTGTGAGTATTGTTGCAGAGCAGATTTCAGAGGATTTGGCTCATTCCATTTCCATTCCTCCTCATGCTTCATGATTACACTATAAGCTTGTGCATGAGGGCATTGATTTCCCCAGAGCCTATAGTCTCCCATGACTACATTGGGCCCAAAGGAATATTTTGTGACTCCATCCAAGGCAGGAAAATAGTAAATCTCCATGTGTTACAATCCACCTTGAACAGATAAAACTCAAGAGAAAAAATCAAACATATACAGAAAACAGAAAAATACAGAACAAAACAGAAAAATACAGCAGAGAAACAGAAAACAAGAAAGAAAAAATGCCTAAATTAGGAGTCCCCTTTGGTACTCGTGATATTGGCACACCGATCCCCGGCAACGGCGCCAAAAACTTGACACGGACTCGGCAAGTGTACCGGTTCGTTGCAAGTAATAAAACGGTAAGACCGGTTATCGTCCTCAGGGATCGTGGACAAGTACCACTTCGCAAATCGAACTACTATTTAGGCGATCAATTTTGGAGTGAAGGTAGCTCTACCATCTAACAAAACAAACAAGAATAAAATGTTTTTGTTCTTTCTGGAATTTTATCAAACAGTTAATATGCAAACAGAAAGATGAATAACAAATGATAGAATTGTTAGGGTTAGACTAGGCTAATCCTCCCTTGATTGCTATGAAATGATAGATAACACAGTTCCTAATTCAATTATGACAACCAAATCTTCTCAAGTACTCAAGCCCTAATGTCTTAGGTGGAATGAGCCTAAAATCCCAAATTAAACCCTAATGTCTTAGGTGGAATAATATGAGAAATTGCATTAAGAGTCAAGATTCATAGGGTTGCAAGCACCTCAAGACCTATGTCTAGGCTCATGAACTACTTGGCATTTGATTCATGAGCATGCCTTAACACCAACCTTTCAGTTATCTATTAAAGCAACTAATCATTCCTAGGATGATCAAGCCTAAGAAAGCATTAAGCATGGAATCAAACACTCATAAAGAAAAAGGAAACTGCATTATAATCAAGTCATGTTACAATCAAGTTCAGAAGAGCAATCATCTAACCCCAACAAAGGGGAGTTTAGCTACACATATTCAAAGATAGAATCAAAGAAAGAGTTACAGAGATGAACAAGGGAAGGGGCTCCATAAAATGTTGCACAGCAGCCACAGCAGCAGAGAGTGTATTTTTAGGGTTTTCTGAATGTCTCTTCTGTTCTGCCCAGAGGTTCTTTTATAACTCGTGGCCCGTCACGGCCGTGATAGCCATCACGGCCAGGCCGTGATATCCATCACGGCCAGGCCGTGACGGGTTCTGTCTCTTGCAGTTCTGGCAAAATCAGTCTCTCGCGTGGCGAGACTCCCTTCGTGTCGCGAGCCATTTTTTCACGCCCGTGATCTTCATCACGGCCAAGCCGTGATGGATTCTGACTTGTGGTGATTTTGGGTCACGGCCGTGATGTACATCACGGCTAGGCCGTGACAGCTTCTGACTTTTGGCCTCTTTTTCTTCATTTTTGGAGCTCTCTCTTCAACTCAGCTTCCTCATGGCTAAATCTTGGGCATTTAATCATAAATCCCTGCAAAACAACACACAATACCACCTTATCCGTTCCAAAGGAAAAACTAAACAAAATCCAACTAAAATGGCCTAACTATATGCAAATGCATGCAGAAATATACATGGAAAATGAGGTGAAATCACACTCATCAGTGTCCTATGTTTCTAAGTTTTCAAGTGATGGGGAAATAATGTTAAGTCATTAGCTTTGAGCTTTGACAGTGAAATATTTACACAAAGAAAAACCTTAAAAGGAAAGTTTTTATTCATATGCATTTCCCCTGGCAGACGTGCCTTTGCTTATTGAGGATACCCATGGGGTATCTCGAGAGTCGACCACATTGCTATCTGTTTCGTTAAGGGCATGTGGGGTTGTCCGACCAAGAGGCCCGGTGCATCGGGATGCGGTGGCAACAGCCCGGTGGGCAAGAGCTTGACCAACTCTATCTTCTCCGGTGATAACATGGTGTTGTGATCTCATGAGATTAGGATAGAGCCCGATATTGAAGTGTCATGCACATTTTCAAAACCGATTGTACGGGCTTGAGGACCCCTTGATATAACACTTGTTATATTATGATGATTATGCATGCTTTAATCGTTGATCTGATTTCGTGTTGCATGTATCATGTATATGGTTGTTGTGGGATATATCTTATGACGGTATCTCACTCTTGCATGTCTCGTATGTTCTTTTATTTTCCTCGTCACGGGTATGCGTATGCTTTAGATGGACCCTCTTGTCCCTCTTGTACCCGAGGTCACACGGACAGAGACTTTTGACGAGGCCGACAGGATTGGGAATTGGAGGATGGACGCGAATGCGACTACGGCGACGCATCGAGGGCCAATCACTACCATCGAAGCTAATATACATGGAGAGCCTGTTAGGAGGATCCACTCGGTGGAATCCAGGAACGTGATTCTTCCACCGCCATGGTTGTACCTGAACACGCTACAGGAAGCCGGTCTACTTCACCCTCACGTTGAGCCTGCCGAGCCAGAAGAGGAGGAACCGATGGAGGAAGATCCTGAAGAAGATCCCGAAGAGGATCCTGAGGAGGAGCCTCATGAGCTGGTAGACGACTGGTGGGATGAGGAGCTCGAGGCGGGTTTTCACCCTCTGGATATTGAGGAGGAGGATGTCCCGTTGGATGACGGAGGAGAGGTGATTGACCCGGAGCCGGAGACTTCTTCTTGTGGGAGCGTTTGTGGCCACTCCGAGTGTCGTAGGCGTTGGTAGTGGTTGGAGACTTTGTTTTGAGTGGTCCGTCAGTCTTGGCTTTTGAGCTTTTCTTTTGAGTTTAGATTCCCAGATTCCCATTCCCAGTTGGTGTTTTATTTACCTTATCTTCTCAGTTATGTTTCAGTTATGTTTTCGTTTCTGTTGGCCAT